>BPLQ01009284.1:0-388712 GCA_021605075.1 Caerostris darwini
TAAGAACCAACAATTTGCTAGTCTGTAATTTCATTTTTTATTTGTATAAAAAGAATCCGAGTATGCTTTGACACGATTTTATATGGCAAGTTCAATTAGTCATATTCTTTAGCTATGTTTCTTTGTAAATTTTGTATAACCAGTTCGTTTGGAATGAAAATATGAAATATTTCAATATAAATGTATTCCATCTGAATGTAAACATTACTTTTATTAAAACTGACTTTATTGATAATAGGGGCAACTCAGCTATAGGCACATTGAGGTGGTGTTGTGTGGTAGTAGTCATATTAGACTGGGTCCTAAGGCTTAAATTTTGTTCCTAAACAATTCAAAAATATGTAGCACCAAAGCCACAGCGCTTGTCTCTCGACCATAATTAATTATTATTTTTTGATTATCTGTAATATTAGGAAGGAGGAATTTTTTAAATTTAAACTTCTACTAAAACTTCGATTATATCCCAGAAAATCATTAATTGTTTCTTTAATATAGACTGTTCTGAGATAAACCAAAAAATTCAAAATTTTATTGTTACCCATCAAGAATATACAATTCAAATAATAACAATATTTTTTCATCATTGAAGCAGAAATCGAAAACAAAATTAAAGGGCTAAACTATTGTTAAAAAGAAACGGTACTTAAGAAGGCAAACAGCAGAAGTTTGAAAATGATACCAAACATATTCCATGAATATGTGGGGCCCATGAAACTTTAATGGCTTTATAAATCCATTTAAGCCCCTACACACGAACTAATCGCATCCGTTTAAAAATCGCCTGAGAAAAAAAAAAAAAGATGGAATAAATAAATAAATAAAATTCTTCTCCAATAAGTGTAAATGAGCTGTGAGAGGAACGCCCATTTCCTAAACGCTCCATTTGCATCCCATCCGAAAAAAGTTTCTGTAAAACGCAGCTTGGAGGCATTCGCTGCAAAAACTTCGAAAAGGAAGTTACGTGCGTTGATTCCAAAATGGCGTTTCCTGCTCGTCTTATTTGCATCGAGAGCGGCATCGTTACTGAAAACGGCCCGAGAAGGAAGAAAGTGGAAGAATAAATGAAAAAATGCATAAAAAAAGTTCTCGTCGAACCTCTTTTCATAACTCTGAGAAGGAATCCCACTTTTGTAGAATGGCGGATTAAGAATCCATCCGCGCGCTATAAACCGAGTCTTTTTCTTGCCCGCTGAGCTTCCATATCTTTTTTAAGAGTTCTTTTCTTCATTCTTTTTTTATTATCAATTCCGTTTTTGGCGGGAAATGGTAGGAGACTTGGATCGCATCAAATCGAAAAGAAAAAAAGAACGCGAGGATTATCGAAGACGAGATTTATCGAGTTTGAACTCATTACTTTGAACATTTAAGGAAGGAACTCGCTTTACTGTGTGAGTTTGATTTAATCAGTCTATTCTATTCATGCCCCTCAGGACTATCGTGGATGAAATTCCTGCAGCGTTAATTGCAAATTAGAACGAAATATGTGTCACTCGAAATAATCTCCTTTTCTTGGAAGTGAGGTACTTAAATTCCGTGCTTGTTATAAATTCCATCGCAAGAAGGCTCAGGTAGAGGTTTAGTCTTTAGAAAGTTTTGTCATCATTTGGAAATCCTACATTTTGGAAAGTTCTTTAATGCTCTTTGCTGTGTAAGGAAAGATATTAAAATTTTAGTGAAATTTTTCCTAAAATTTTTTGGATAAATAATCTCGTTCCAAAGATATCAGCAAGTAATGTGTTTTGCATAATTTTAGAAACACATTTTTTTTTAATATTTCGTGAAAAATGTTTTCAAAACTAATACATTTAAATTTAATCTTGTTAAAAATTTCATCAACAGCTAGTTATAGTCTGTACTGAAATTGGATTTAAGCAACTCCACATTCCACATGGTTAAATCTAATCTTTGCATCTAATCTTCGCAGAAAAATCTGTAATCTTTGCTAGCAAGGAAAATGAGGAAAGTTTCATGGCGTCTTACTATAAATCCTCCGAAGAAATACTAAAAAAATGTTACTTATTAATTTATTTTTGAAAAATATATTATCCAAAATATTGAAATCGTTAGGAAAATGGTATTATTTTATCGTATTACCTTATTTGACATTTTTTATAATTGAGTTCGTTGTAGCTATTAACGTATAAGCTGAAAGATTGTACGATTTGAACAGTATAGCTGTTAAATTTAGCTTTATTTATATATTGACTGCTCAGATCTTTTACTGTTAAAATTCTTCTAATTTTTTATTCTTTGTTAGATTGTAAAAAGATAAAAAGATTTGAAAATTGTAAATCAAACATTATATTAAAACTAGAATTTTCTAAGAAACTATTTAATATAGTTAGAAATTTGCCCACTTTAAGATAAATTTAAATAATAAAGATAAATTTCGAAGTAATTTATTTTATGATTGCTGATCAAATTTCAATAAGAATTCTTAATTACTATTGGATGCTTTTAAATGTAGGGGTGGCCTTCAAAGCGTGTGGAGATTCACGTTGAATCTCTTCAATCGTCTCAAAACGGAGTCCCCGGAGTGGTCTTTTGAATTTAGGGAATAGCCAGAAGTCGCACGGTGTGAATACGGTGATTGTGGAACGATATGGGTTTCATTGTTGGCGATGGGTTGTTTTGGAGGGCGGGGCATTTTTGGTCGCATTAAAGTCAGTACCTGATGATCGCGTGGTTATCTCTGTGGTGTTCGAGGTCCCAGGTTTCAAGTTCGAGGCCCGGTGGTGACATGAATGTTTGTTCGAAATCCACTTTAGTGGTTCGAAATCCACTTTACGCCGAAAGTCCCGATCTCCCATAACCGTAGAGCGTTCCAGAGTCCAATCAGATTTCTCAGATCATTCCCAAACTGTAAAGGGGCAATTCATCTCTAGACACAGTGGTGTGATGTGGTGTAGTGTAGTAGTAATTTTGTTAGACCGGGACCTAAGGTTAAAGGTAGATTCCGAACCACTACGAACAACCGCGGGAACGCTGGGACTAAACTCGAAGCCTCTGGCATCGAGACCCAGAGATGTAGTCACTCGGCCATCAGGACCCCTATTATACACTAACTTTTAATGTTAAGTTATTAATGAGGAATTCGTTTACGAATTTCAGCGATTCGTTATGTTAATGTGAATAAAGTAAAATGCAAAACACCTTATAATGACAATAATGATTTCTTTTTTTTAATATTTAGTATGTCTTTCCAGTTTAAAATAATATTATCTCTTTCTTCTACATTAAATAGACTTTTTAAAAATATTATAGTCGTTGTTCTTCCCAAGCACTGCACAGTGTAAAAATTTGCTTTATTACTGGAACTAAAAGTTTTATTTAAAACAATTTTAATCAAAAATAAAATTCTACATTTCATTTAATTATGAAGGCAACAAATAAAATTTAAACTATTTGAGGGCCTTTAATTATTAACCCACTTCACATAATATCGTACAGCAACCTCTGTAACGAAGAATTTGAGGGATTTTTTCTGAACAGCTTTAAGAAGTACTTCAAATTTATTTACCAAAAATAATTTTTGTCTCTAAAGTTTATTCCAAACACACCGCCACTGTAAAAAAAAAATAAACTTATGGAAATACTTTTTCACAGAAAACTTCCCTAAAGTTAAGTTATGCCGCCAAATGCCTGAAAGAATTAACCGTTGCAACTTAAAAACTTTCGGAACGAGAAGATCTGTTGGCAAAAATCTTGATGCCATTTAAATGGGTGTAGTAAAAAAAAAAAATCAAATTTTATTTAAATGATTATAAATTGAAGTTAAAATATAATATATTTTATTTATTAAAATAATCAAGCTAAAATTAAGTTATTTTCAGAATTTTTTTATTTAAATGACGTTCAAATTAAAAATTTTACAAAATGATCATAAGTATGCAATTAAGCAATTTGTGATGGAGTCTCCCTACATAGTGCATACATGGAAGATTTTGTGGCATATCGCCAATGTCTGAAGCAAATTTTATTCATACTTTTAGAAAAAATTTGAGAGACCATATATAGGATGTGAAAATTATTATCCTTTCATTTTCCATTTCTTTATTTGCTTTTCTTTCTTTTTTCACCTTTTAATTATAACGATAGATGACAAAAAAAAAAAAAAATGTGAAATGTAATAAAACTCAAAGATTAAGAAGTGATCATTAACCTCCTTAGTCGACTGGAGTATTGTTTAGTGGAATTTAGAAAAATACACCTAAACACACGCCCACACACACACATATATATATAATATACACACACACTACACTGAAGTGACAAAAGTGATGGGATATCAATATGCAAATTTTCAGATGGCAGTAGCATCGCGTAGAACAGGTATAAATGCGCAGAGCTTTCATTTATGTTCAAGTTATGCATGTGAAGAGGTTTTGACGTGATGATGCCAGCACGACGGGAATTAACAGACTTTGAACGCGGAATGTTAGTTGGAGCTAGACGCATAGGTCATGCCATTTCGGAAATCGCTAGGGAATTCAACATTCCCAGATCCACTGTGTCAAGAGTGTGCCGAGAGTATGAAATTTCAGGCATAACATCCCACCATGGACAGCGCAGTGGTCGACCGCCTGCACTTAACGACCGAGACCGGCGACGTCTGCAAAGAATCGTAAATTCTAACAGACAAGCAACACTGCGTCAAATAACCGCAGAAATCAATGTGGGACGTACAAGGGACTTGTCTGTTAGAACTATGCGGATAAATTTGACTTTGTTGGGCTATTCCAGCAGAAGACCGACTCGAGTGCCTTTACTGACAGAACGACATCGCTTGCAGCGACTCTCGTGGGCACGTGAGCATATCGGTTGGTCCCTAGATGAATGGAAAACCGTGGCCTGGTCCGATGAGTCATGATTTCAGTTGGTAAGAGCTGATGGTAGGGTTCGAGTGTGGCGCAGACCCCACGAAGCCATGGACCCAAACTGTCAGCAAGGCACTGTTCAAGCTGGTGGTGGCTCCGTAATGGTGTGGGCTGTTTTTTCATGGCATGGACTTGGTCCTGTGGTGCGACTGGACCGAACATTGATTGGAAATGCTTATGTTCAGCTACTTGGAGATCACTTGCAGCCATTCATGGATTTCATGTACCCAAACAACGATGGGATTTTTATGGATGACAATGCTCCATGTCACCGGGCCACAACTGTTCGCGGTTGGTTTGAAGAACATTCTGGACAATTCCAACGAATGATCTGGCCACCTAAATCGCCCGACATGAATCCCATCGAGCATTTATGGGACATCATCGAGAGGTCTGTTCGTGCCCAAAATCCTGAACCATCAACGCTTTCACAATTATGGACGTCTATCGAGACAGCATGGATCAATATTCCTGCAGAAGACTTCCAACGACTTGTTGAGTCTATGCCACGTCGAGTTGCTGCACTTCGCCGGGCGAAAGGAGGGCCGACACGATATTAAGAGGTATCCCATGACTTTTGTCACTTCAGTGTATATATATATATATAAACAAGTTGTTTTTTTAGCTCTTTCCTCTGTGGGACTTATATCTATCAAAGGCACATAACATTAGTTAAGATTAACAAGTGATGATTAACCTAACAAGTGGGCTGCCTTTTTTGAACTTGGACTAACACACGCATATATAAAACGCACACAAACACATACACACACATAGATATACAAGAAAATCGTGGCTTTTTCGCTCTTTCCTCTATAGGAATTATATCTATCAAAAGTATTAAAAAATCATTAACATTTACAAGTGATGATTAAGTTAATTAGTCGGCTAAAAAATTATTTTTTGGGATTTGGAATAACACACACACACACACACACATGGATATATAATCAAATCATTGCTTATCTCTTTTCTCTATGAAAGTTATGTATTATATCAAAAAGCAGTTTTACGTAGTTGAATATGAGTCCTAGATTGTAACATAATTTTATTAGGAATAATTAAAATAGAATGGGATGGAATTCATTGTTTAAATAATACTGCTTCACTATTTGCTTCCATCGGATTAACGCTTCAACTGAGTGTTCCACAACTTGTTTAGAAACATCTATATTTATTTGCAATATTGAAGCAGCGAATGCATCTTGCGTGCACTTATTGTATTTGCATTCACTGTGTATATATGCGGTCATGTAAGCATATTTTTCCAAACGGTAATACAGTACACGGATAAGAATTGTCAGAAGTTCTTTTTACATAAAAGTTTATTCTATATTCTTATAAAACGTCTACATAATGTCTTTTCATGCACGTTGTCTGAAGATGCACAATAGCTTTTCTCATTTCAGCATAAAAATTAATAAATAAATAAATAAAAATAATAATAACCCTTATTAAAGCTTGTTAAAGCCTTTCAAGCCGTCTTAAAAAGAAGCCCGAAATATATATATTTGCTAAACATATGGAGACAATTTTGGAAAAGCCTTAAAATCCCACTCAAAATCAAAAGTGAGCCGTGCAATAAGCTCTGAAATATTTCTAATGAGCAACAGCGCGTGAGCTCTGACCCCGCGAAGCAGAAGAGCTGTTTTCTGTGCGCGCTTTCGAGTTATGCCTCCATTGTTTTGCGCTCTGCGGAATTTTACGGAGGAGATTCGTTGTCCACTTTGTGATGGAGAAGGCATTTTAAGGAAATTAGAAAAAGCTCACTATTTTATATCCTTGAAGGATTTCGCTTTTATAGTTGAATCGCTTTTATTAAGAAATGTATAACAATTAGATGTGAGAATGTAGGATGACATTTACCTTGTTTTCATGGGGTGAGAAGCCTAATTGTATCATAATTACTTAAATATTTTTAAGTAGTTCTTATATGGAGAGAAAAATATTCATATTAAACTATTTGCAATGTAAAGTGTAACTTGTACTTTAAAAAAACCTATTAGTGTGAAAATTTCTACATAAAATTTTTTTTAAAGTTTATTCTATATTCTTATAAAATATCAACATAATGTCTTTTCATACATGTTGCCTGAAGATGCACAATAGCTTTTCTCATTACAGCATAAAAATAATTAAAATAGTAATAATAACCCTCATTAAAACTTGATAAAGCCTTTTAAGCCGTCTTATAAAGAAATTTGGGGAAACGTGCAGAAAATAGAGACAATTTTAGGAAATGCCTTAAAATCCCACTCATGTTCACCGTGTAATAAGCTCTAATGAGCAACAGCGCATGAGATCTGACCCCGCGAAGCAAAAGAGCTGTCGTCGGTGCTTGCTTTCGAGTTATGTCTCCATTGTTTTACGCTCTGCGGAATTTTACGGAGGAGATTCGTCGTCCACTTTGTGATGGAGCAGGCATTTTAAGGAAATTAGAAAAAAAGGTTGCTATTTCATATCGTTGAAAGCTTTCGCTTTTATAGTTGAATCAGTTTTATTAAGAAATGTATAACACTTAGCTGTGGGAATGTAGGATGGCATTTACTTTATTTTCATGTGGTGAGAAGCCTAATTATATCATAATCACTAAAATATTTTTAAGGATAGTTCTTATAAGGAGAGGAAAATACTCATATTAAATTATTTGCAGTGTAAAGCGTCACTTGTACTTTAAAAAAACCTATAAGAGGGAAAATAGTATAATGAAGAAATATTTGAGCCTTTTTTTATAAAACCTAAAAACGTGAAAATATATAAATGAATAAATATTTAGAAGGAATTTTTCGTTAATGAATAGATAATCACTGAACTAATAAGTCCGACGCCAATATGGTTCGGGTCTAATCTGACTGCTGCTACTACTACATCACACCACATCACTGTGTCTAGAGCTGAGATCCCCAATACAGTTTGGGAATGATGTGGGTGAGAGAAATCTGACTAGACTCCCGGACGCTCTATATTAGACCGGGACCTACTGTTTAAAGTGAATTCCAAACCATTGCAAATATCCAGGGCATCGCCGGGATTCGAACACGAAACCCGTGACACCGAGCGCCAGATAGTTAGTTTCTCTGCCATCAGGCATCTATAATTAATAATGACTTATTAATTTTTTTATCTTTAATACTATACATCTGAAATGTTTCCATTGAAATTTTTACTAAAACTTTGATAAAATGCGGAAAATACACTAATTGTTTCTTTAATACAGATTGCTTTCAGATAAACCAAAAATAACAAAACTTCATTGTTATCCATCAAGAATATATACAATTTAGCTAACAATATTGTTTTTTTCATCATTAAATCAAGAATTAGAAAACAAATTAAAATGGCCAAACTATTAGTAAAGAGAAAAGGTACTTAAGAAGTCAAACAGCAGAAGTTTGAAAATGATAACATATTCAAAGCTGTATGGGCGGCCATGAAACTGAGAATGTCTCTATATATCCATTTAAGCGCCTACACACGAACTAATCGCATCCGTTTAAAAGTCGCCCGAGAAAAAAAAAAAAAAAAAAGATGGAATAAATAAATAAATAAAATTCTTCTCCAATAAGTGTAAATGAGCTGGGGGAGGAACGACTATTTCCTAAGCGCTCCATCTGCATACCATCAGAAGAAAGTTTCCGTAAAACGCAGCTTGGAGGCATTGGTTGCAAAAACTTCGGAAAAGGAAGTTACGTGCGTTGATTCCAAAATGGCGTTTCCTGCTCGTCTTATTTGCATCGAGAGCGGCATCATTACTGAAAAACGGCCCGAGAAGGAAGAAAGTGGAAGAATAAATAAAAAAAGAATAAAAAGTTCTCCTCGAACCTCTTTTCATAACTCTGAGAGGGAATCCCGCTTTTGTAGAATGGCGGATTAAGAATCCATCCGCGGCGCTATAAACCGAGCCTTTTTCTTGCCCGCTGAGCTTCCATATCTCTTTTAAAGTTCTTTTCTTCGTTCTTTTTTTATTATCATTTTCGTTTTTGGCGGGAAATGGAGGGAGACGTGGATCGCATGAAATTGAAAAGGAAAAAAAAAAAGAACGAGAGGATTATAGAAGACGAGACTTATCGAGTTTGAAGTCATTACTTTGAACATTTAAGGAAGGAACTTGCTTTACTGTGTGAGTTTGATTCAATCAGTCCATTCTATTCATGCCCCGCAGGACTATCGTGGATGAAATTCCTGCAGCGTTAATTGCGAAGGAGAACGAAATATGTTTCACTCGAAATAATCTCCTTTTCTTGGAACTAAGTTACTTGAATTCAGTGCTTGTTATAAATTTCATCTCAAGAAGGCTCAGGTAAAGGTTTAGCCTTTCAGAAAGTTTTGACATCATTTAAAATCCTACTTTTAGGAAAGTTCTTTAATCCTTTACTCTGTTGGGGAAAATATGAAAATTTTTCGATAACTTCGAAAAATAATCTCGAACCTCAGACATCAGCAATTAATATTGTGTTTTGCATAATTTTAGAAACGAATTTATTTTTATATTTCGGAACAATGTTTTCAAAACTAATACATTTAAATTTAATCTTGTTAAAAATTTCATCAATGGCTATTTATTGTCTATAGTGAAATTGGATTTATGCAGTTCCAGTTTTTGCAAGGTTAAATATAATCTAGTGCTTCGCAGAGGAATCAGTAAATTCTGCTAGCAAGGAAATTGAGGACATTTTCATAGCGTCTTATGGTAAATCCTCCGAAGAAATACTGTAAAAATGTTGCTTATTAATACGTTTTTGAAAAATGCATTATCCAAAATAATGAAATCGCAATAAAAATTCTATTATTTTATATTGTGCACTACAGTCATATTTGACCGTTGTAACTGTGGTTCCACCTATGCAATCATTCTTCCTCCTATGCACAGCAGGAGCGTTCCGCACTGCAGAGCCGTTAGTTACGTGCTCTTATCCCGAGAGCTAGAAGTGAAATCTTTTCACAACTGTATAATTAAATGTTTTGAATGAGATATAGCTTGTGTATTATGTGAAGTGTGCCATACTCGTGCTTGTGCGCTTTGCGTGATGTTAAATGTGTGTCGTTACTTGACCGTTAGATCGAGCGGCACAAACCAACCAACATTTTACTACAACCTGGCGCTCAGCCTATGGCCTCCCGTAATTACACGACTACACCTGGACCTATGGATAAATATGGATTCTAAGCCCCTATAACTATCTATGGCACCACCGGGTCTCGAAATGGAACTGGACTTCGAGCTCAAGATCGCTAGTCACCCGGCCGTCAGGCCCCCTATTATGCATTACTATTTATTATTAAGTTATTAACGAGGAATTCGCTTAGTAATATTTCAGGAATTCGATATGTTAATGTGATTAAAGTAAAATGCAAAAGACCTTATAATGATACGCAATAAAGTTTTCACTTTTCTAATATTTAATACGTCTTTTCAGTTCTAGAGAATCTCTGAACTGATAACTGAAATACTGACTCTCTTAAATATTATAACCGTTTCCCTTCACAATCACTGCACCTGCTAAAAACTTGCTTTATCACTGGAACTAAGAGTTTTAACTAAAACATCATAGAATGTATAGAATCATCTGTATTTATTTGTAATATTGAAGTAGTAAATGCAACTTGCATGCACTTATTGTATTTGCATTCACTATGTACATATGCGGTCACGTAAACATATTTTTCCAAATAGTGATATAGTAAAGAGAAAAGAATTGTCAGAAGTTCTTTTAAAGTTTATTCTATATTCTTATAAAACGTCTACATAATGTCTTTTCATATATGTTGCCTGAAGATGTACAATAGCTTTTCTCATTTCAGAAAAATAAATAAATAAATAATAATAACAATCCTCATTAAAGTTAGATAATGCCTTTCAAGCCGTCTTAAAAAGAAGCCCGAAATATACACATTTGGGGAAACATACGGGAAATAGAGACAATTTGGGAAAGCCTTAAAATCCCACTCAAAAGTTGGCCGTGCAATTAAGCTCTGAAATATTTCTAATGAGCAGCAGCGCGTGAGCTCTGATCTCGCGAAGCAGAAGAGCTGTTTTCGGTGCGCGCTCTCGAGTTATTCTCTGCGGAAATTTACGAAGGAGATTCTTTGTCCACTTTGTGATGGAGAAGGCATTTTAAGGAAATTAGAAAAAGGTGGCTTTTATAGCGTTGAAAGATTTCGCTTATAGAGTTGAATCGGTTTTATTAAGAAATGTATAACAATTAAATGTGGGAATGTTGGCCCGCATTTGCCTTATTTTCACATAGTGAGAAGCCTAATTGTGTCATAATTGCATAAATAATTTTAAGGGCACTTCTTATGTTTTGAGAAAAATACTCATACTGAATTATGAGTAATGTAAAGTGTAATTGTACTTTAAAAAAACCTTCTCTAAGCATGAAGATGTTTTATTTAAATGAATAAATATTTAGAATTTTTTGTCAATGAATAGATAACGACTGAAATTAAAAATTTAAATTTTCAAATATTAAAAATTAATAATTTACTGGGCTATAATTTCATTTTTTTTATTTGTACAAAAATAATCCAAGAATGCTTTGACACGATTTTATATAGCACATTCAATTAGAAATATTCTTTAGCTTTGATTTCTTGTAAATTTTGTATAACCAGTTCATTTGGAGTGAAAGTATGAAATATTTCAATGCAAATGCATTCCTTTTCAATGTAAATAATTTTATTAAAACTGATTTTATTGATATTAGGGACAATTGAATTACAGACACAGTGGTGCGGTGTAGTAGTAGTCATGTTAGACAGGGACCTGCGGCCTAAATTGGATTCCTGACCACTTCAAACATTCATGGCATCGGCGGGACTCAAACCCGAAAAATATGGTACTGAACGCCGGATGATAGTCACCATCAGATGCTAGGACACTCGGTCATCAGGCCCCATTTTGTTATCTTTAATACTAGGATGGACAGCCTTACATCCATTCTTAAAATAAAGAATGGATGGAAGATTGTCCATCATTTTATGACATTTCAAAGCAGCAAAGAATATTTATAATGATGAAAACGGTAGTTAAATTCGATTTGTATTGCTGCTATTTCAGTTTTTTTACTTATAATGTCTGAAAAACCCTCAGTATTACTATTAATAAGTAATTAATTAATAAGTATAATATAAGATCTCACTATACCATTAGATATAATTAATAATTACAACTTATCCTTTTCTTATTATCTTTAATACTAGGATGGATGAAATATATAAATTTAAACTTTTAATAAAACTTTAAATACATTCCGGAAATTCAGTAATTGTTTCTTTGATACAGATTGCTCTCAGATAAACCTAAAATAACAAAATTTTGCTGTTACCCATCAAGAATATACAATTGCTGATAATAATGTTTCTTTACAACATTAAAAACAAGAATTAGAGAACAAAATAAAATGGCCAAACTATTGTTAAAAAGAAACGGTACTTAAGAAGGCAAACAGCAGAAGTTTGAAAATGATACCAAACAAATTGAATGCAGTGTGTGGCCATGAAACTGAGAATGTCTTTATAAATCCATTTAAGCCCCTACACACAAACTAATCGCATCCTTTTAAAAGTCGCCCCAGAAAGAAAAAACGGAATAAATAAATAAGTAAAATCCTTCTCCAATAAGTGTAAATGAGCTGTGAGAGAAACGCCCATATCCTAAACGCTCCATTTACATACCATCCGAAGAAAGTTTCTGTAAAAAGCAGCTTGGAGGCATTGGCTGCAAAAACTTCGGAAAAGGAAGTTACGTGCGTTGATTCCAAAATGGCGTTTCCTGCACGTCTTATTTGCATCGAGAGCGGCATCATTACTGAAAACGGCCCGAGAAGGAAGAAAGTGGAAGAATAAATAATAAAAAAAGAAAAAGAAAAAAGTTTTCCTCGAACCTCTTTTCATAACTCTGAGAGGGAATCCCGCTTTTGTAGAATGGCGGATTAAGAATCCATCCGCGCCGCTATAGACCGAGCCTTTTTCTTGCCCGCTGAGCTTCTATATCTTTTTTAAAGTTCTTTTTTTATTATCATTTTCGTTTTTGGCGGGAAATGGAGGGAGACGTGGATCGCATGAAATTGAAAAGAAAAAAAAAAAAAGAACGAGAGGATTATCGAAGACGAGATTTATCGAGTTTGAAGTCATTACTTTGAACATTTAAGGAAGGAATTTGATTTAGTGTGTGAGTTTGATTCAATCAGTCTATTCTATATATGCCCCGAAGGACTATCTTGAATGAAATTCCTGCAGCGTTAATTGCGAGGGAGAACGAAATATGTTTCACTCGAAATAATCTCATTTTCTTGGAACTAAGGCACTTAAATTCCGCGCTTGTTATAAATTTCCTCGCAAGAAGGCTCAGGTAAAGGCTTAGAATTTTAGAAAGTTTTGACATCATTGGGAAATCCTACATTTTGGAAAGTTCCTTAATCCTTCACTTAGTAGGGAAAAATATGAAAATTGTATTGAAACTTTACTTAAAAATTTCTTGAATAAATAATCTTGATTCAAAGACATCAGCAATTAATGTGTTTTGCATAATTTCAGAAACGCATTTGTTTTTATATTTGAGAATAAAGTTTTCAAAACTAATAAATTTAAATTTAGTCTTGTTAAAAAGTTCATCAATGGCTATATATAGTCTGCACTGAAATTGGATTTATGCAGCTCGATCTTGTACATGGAAAAATCTAATCTAGTGCATGGCAGAAGAATCCGTTAACTTTGCTAGTGTGGAAATTGAAAAAGATTCATAGCGTCTTATAATAAAATTCTTTCAAAGAAATACAATAAATATGTTGCTTATTAATATGTTTTTACAGAAATGCCTTATCCAAAATAATGAAATCACAAAGAAAATTCTACTATTTTATCGTATTGCCTGAGTTGAAATTTTTAAATTTGAGTTTGTTGTAGCTATCATCGGTATGAGTTCAAAGATTGAACGATTGAGGCAGTATAGCTGTTGATAAACCTAAAGTTTTCCTTTTTTTATGTTAATAGGATATCTCTCTTAAAACTTATTTTTAACGTTATGCATTTTCCCTCAAAAGTAAGGCTACTTTTCTTTGCCCACAGATATTCTGCCAACAAGTATTGCTTTCCGTGAATCTGCCAATAAATATTGTTTCTAAAATCCGTTGTAGTTCAATATTATATTGCATTATATATATTTCCGTTATTACTAATATATTCACATATAATGTAATATATATGTAATATATATATATGTATATATATATGTAATATATATATGTATACACATGTAATATATACACATGTAATATATATATGTAATATATATATTTACATTATATGTAAATATATATATTACATACACTCAAGAGCCAAAACATTATGACCACCTGTCAATAACTAGTTGGCCCACCTTTGGCGCGCAACACAGCGTCAACCCGCCTTGACATGGATTAATACCACCACTTAATACCAATTAAATACCAATTCCAGCTGATCACGTGCCTTCCACGTTCTCCAGGAGATTTCATTACAAAATGTAGGGGTGGTCTTAGCTCTTGAGTGTATATATATTTAATTTATGTAATGTAAATATATATATGTATAATATTCACATATAATGTAAATAAATAAATTTTGGAATATATTTACATTATATGTGAATATAATTAAATTAATATAATATACATTTTTTTTTATTTCCCTTATACTATGCCCGAATTTCAAGGAAAAGGAAGTATCTTTGTGTTTATTTATATAAGTGAGTATTTAATCCCTCTTATCACTCAATGTGTAATCTTTTAAAGTCAATCACTAACAATAGGCCGTATGAAATTTGTGAAGACATTAATTAAGTTCAAAGTTTTTTGCTGACATCGAATATATTATCTCTGAACTGATAAATACTGCTTTTCTAAAATATTATAGTCTTTGCTCTTCACAAGTATTGTACCTTGTAAAAATGTGCTTTATTACTGGAACTAAAAGTTTTAATTTAAACAATCTTAATCAAAAATAAAATTCTACATCACATTTAGTTGTGAAAGCAACAAATAAAATAATACATATCTGAGGGCCTCTAATTGGGTTAAGTGGGTTAATACCCACTTCACAGAATATGGTAAAATAACCTCTTTAACGAAGATTTTGATGTTTTTTTGACTATCTTGGAGAAATACTTCAAATTTATTTACAAAAAATAGTTTTTGTCTCAAAAGTTTATTTCAAACAAACCACCCCTGTGAAAAAAAAAAAAAAAAAAAACTTAAGGAAATACTTTTTCACAGAAATCTTCTATGAAGTTAACTTATACCGCCAAATGCATGACAGAGTTAACCGTTGTAACTTAAAAACTTTCGAAACGAGAAGAGCTCTTGGCGAAAATCTTGATGCCGTTTTAATATTTGTAGTAAAAATAAAAATAAAAATATCTAATTTTCATTATATGATTATAAATTGAAGTTAATATATAAGATATTTAATTTATTAAAATAATCAAGCTCAAATTTTTTAAAAATGTTACTCAAATTAATAATTTCCCACCATGATCATGTGTATGCAGTTATATAATTTGTGATAGAGTCTCTATACATAGTGCACATATGGAAGATTTTGGGACATATTGTCACTTCTGAAACACACTTTTAATTACACTTTTAGAATAATTTTTAGAATCCATATATAGGATATGAAAGTTATTTTCCTTTCGTTTTCAGTTTCTTCATTTGTTTTTCTTTCTTTTGTATTCCTTTTAATAACAATAGAAATAAAAAAACAGCAAATGTAATGAAAACACAAACATTAAGAAGTGATGATTAATCTCCTGAGTCTGCTGGTTAGTTTTGGTATTTGGAATAACACACATACAAATACACACTTTGGAATAACACACATACAAATACACACTTTGGAATAACACACACAAACATGCACCCCCTCTCTCATATATATATATATATATACACTGAAGTGACAAAAGTCATGGGATAGCAATATGCAAATTTTCAGATGGCAGTAGCATCGCGTAGAACAGGTATAAATGCGCAGTGCTTTCGCAGAGCTTTCATTTCTGTTCAAAGTTATTCATGTGAAGAGGTTTTGACGTGATGATGACCGCACGACGGGAATTAACAGACTTTGATCGCGGAATGTTAGTTGGAGCTAGACGCATGGGTCATGCCATTTCGGAAATCGTTAGGGAATTCAACATTCCCAGATCCACTGTGTCAAGAGTGTGCCGAGAGTATGAAATTTCAGGCATAACATCCCACCATGGACAGCGCAGTGGTCGACCGCCTGCACTTAACGACCGAGACCGGCGACGTCTGCAAAGAGTCGTAAATTCTAACAGACAAGCAACACTGTGTCAAATAACTGCAGAAATCAATGTGGGACGTACAAGGGACTTGTCTGTTAGAACTGTGCGGAGAAATTTGGCTTTCTTGGGCTATTTCAGCAGAAGACCGACTCGAGTGCCTTTACTGACAGAACGACATCGCTTGCAGCGACTCTCGTGGGCACGTGAGCATATCGGTTGGTCCCTAGATGAATGGAAAACCGTGGCCTGGTCCGATGAGTCACGATTTCAGTTGGTAAGAGCTGATGGTAGGGTTCGAGTGTGGCGCAGACCCCCCCGAAGCCATGGACCCAAACTGTCAGCAAGGCACTTTTCAAGTTGGTGGTGGCTCCGTGATGGTGTGGGCTGTTTTTTCATGGCATAGACTTGGTCCTCTGGTGCGACTGGACCGAGCATTGACTGGAAATGCTTATGTTCAGCTACTTGGAGATCACTTGCAGCCATTCATGGACTTCATGTACCCAAACAACGATGGGATTTTTATGGATGACAATGCGCCCTGTCACCGGGCCACAACTGTTCGCGATTGGTTTGAAGAACATTCTGGACAATTCCAACGAATAATCTGGCCACCTAGATCGCCCGACATGAATCCCATCGAGCATTTATGGGACATCATCGAGAGGTCTGTTCGTGCCCAAAATCCTGCACCATCAACGCTTTCCCAATTATTGACGTCTATCGAGACAGCATGGCTCAATATTCCTGCAGAAGACTTCCAACGACTTGTTGAGTCCATGCCACGTCGAGTTGCTGCACTTCGCCGGGGGAAAGGAGGGCCGACACGATATTAAGAGGTATCCCATGACTTTTGTCACTTCAGTGTATATATATATACATAAGCAAATCGTTGTTATTTATCTCTTTCCTCTATGAGAATTAAATATATCGAAAGGCACTTAAACCTAGTTGATCATGAGTCATAGATTGTAACATAAATTTATTAGAATCCATTTATAAATTTATTACAAATTCATTTTTATAAAATGGAATGGAATGGAATTCACTACTTAATTACAACGACTTCACAATTTGTATCCATCAGATTAATGCTTCTACTGAGTGTCCCACTACTTGTTTAGCATCATCTGTATTTATTTGTAACATTGAAGTAGTGTATGTATCTTACATGCACTTATTGCATTTGCATTCCCTGTATATAAATGCTGTCATGTAAGCATATTTTTCCAAAAAGTAATACAGTACAGCGATGAAAATTATCAAAAGTCTTTCTACATAAAATTTCTTTTAAAGCTTAGAATATCATACATACGTAATGTTATTTCGCGCTTGTTGTCTGAAGATGCACAATAGCTTTTCTCATTTCAGCATAAAAAATAATAGATAAATAATAATAATAATAATAACCCTCATTAAATCTTCATAATGCCTGTCAATATTTCTAATGAGCAACAGCGCGTGAGCTCTGACCCCGCGAAGCAGAAGAGCTGTTTTCGGTGCGCGCTCTCGAGTTATGTCTCCATTGTTCTACGCTCTGAGGAATTTCACGGAGGAGATTCATTTGCCCACTTTGTGACGGAGAAGGCATTTTAAGGAAATTAGAAAAAGCTCGCTTTTATAGTTGAATCGGTTTTATTAAGAAATGTATAACAATTAGCTGTGGGAATGTAGGCCCGCATTTACCTTGTTTTCATACGGTGAGAGGCTTAATTGTATCATGATTGCTTAAATATTTTTAAGGACAATTCTTGAGAAGAGAAAAAATACTTATATGGAGGTATGAGCAATGAAAAGTGTAATTTATACTTTAAAAAAAACCCGTCTAAGAATGAAATTACTGTATTTAAATAAAAAAATAATCTGAAGGAATTTTTGGTCAATGAATAAATAATCACTTAACTTACGTAATTTATTTTTTAAAATGTTAAGAACTAACAATTTATTATTCTATAATTATATTTTGTTATTTGTACAAAAAGAATCCAAGACTTTGAAATGTTTTAACACGATTTTAAATTGCCAAGAATGGTTATTCTAATGGTCATTTCTTTATTTAGCCAGCCATGTTAAATTAGCCAAATTCATTTTAGCCAACTATATTCAAATGGCCAAATTCATTTTATTCAAAACCATTCATTCATTAGTTTTCTTGTAAATTTTGTATTGTAACCGTGCTTCGCCCTGCAACTGTATTGTATTTTGTATTGTAACCGTGTTACGTACTGCAAGAGCGTCTCTGTGTCGTTCAGGAGAAGTTGCCAATAGGCCTCCAGACTCATGTCCGAGAGGAAGTATAGCGCATCCGGTGTTGTGGCTGAGAAACTTTTAGTTGTAATCTCGTATCTCGAGAGGAAATATATTTAACGCAACCCTGCGTAACAGTTGGCCTGCAGATTCTCACTCGGAGAGGAAGTATATTTTGCGCATCCAATTTAAAAATGCTGATTTCAATCTCTTAAAAATCAAAATGGATTTAGTTCTGGTGTGCTTTTTTTACTCATATTTATTTCTCATCAGTTTAATAAATTATCATAAAATTTATCGTATAAAAGCAATACTTTTTGTAAAATTCTCAGAATACAATTTCTGTTGCCAATCAGTTCTTTACAATTTTGTGAATGGCACCAAATTACTAAAACCAACCACACAATAGAAAAATTAATGATTTCACTTACATTCTGCGATGCATTCACGATACAATCACGATAAATTCAATACTGCGATACAATCAAGATACATTCACAACTACGTTGCATTACATTCACTACGTTATAATCACATTACATTCACTACGTTATAATCACATGACATTCTCGCGATCTCGACTATATTAATTAATTAAAGCAATGCTTATACCCCCTCTCGAAAGTGAGAATGGAAATCTTATACAAGTTATCTGCATGTATACTCATTTATACAATGTATACCATTATCTGCATACATACCATGTATACTCATTTATACAATGTATACCATTTATCTGCATGCATACATGCATACCATTATCTGTATACATACCATGTATGCTCATTTATACAATGTATACCATGTATAATTGATATAATGTATACTATGTATCTGCATGTATACTCATTTATATAATGCATACCATGTATCTGCATGTATACTGATTTATATAATGCATACCATGTATCTGCATGTATACTCATTTGTACAATATATACCATGTATTTGCACGTATACCATTATCTACATATATACCATGTGTTGCGCATGATTCATAGGTGGGTTAGAATATGGTATGCAGCTTGGAAAAACAAATTGTAATAATATATAGAAATAATACTATTATAGAAATAAATTTTAGATATCAAATACAGCGGAAATTCGATTAAACTTTTCCAGAATTTAATGATTTTTTCAAATAAAACGTAATTTTTTTTAATTGGTCTCAAATAATTTCTTTCTTTTTTTTTTTTTAATGTTAAAACATCTCCTTGAAATATTTTCCGAGTATAACGGTTTTCAACGTTCAAAAAAATTTCATTACCTAAAATTAGTTTGTAATTGTGATGAAAGAAAAATCTTTCTTTCCAACAAATACATCATTTGAAATATTTTTTCACTTTGTGTAAAAAGAAGGCAGAAGCTCCTGTTCCTGTCAAAATCATTAATTATTTTAAAACAAATTTTAGAAAAAGCAGTTAAAAAGAAAATCTTTCTTACTGAATACTGTGTAAATATAAAAAGAAATCTTACCTAACAAAACAATTTTTGAAAACTTTCTTTGCAAATTGGACAGACAAATGAGCTTAAAAATCAATTTTTTTTTTTATCAAAGTACAATTACGCTATTACATGATCACCTCTCCCAGTTGAAATTCGCTTCTCCTATCCGGTGTGTGTATCCCTTAAAGCTTCAGGAATATTTTAAGAGTTTTTTCCTGTCTCACACCGGGTGGAATTTTTGGAAACTTAATAATGATAAAATTTTTTTATACAATTGAATGAAGACTATTAGTTAAGAAAACATTTAGAAAATTTGTTCCAGAAGTTAAATAGAAATAAACTCAAAGCTTGATTGTTATTTTCTCTGCAGACCATCCATATTGCGTCAAGTCATTGAAGTCAAGTTATTTCCAGGAAGGAAGGAAATCATGAAAATTCTCACCAGGCAGTAATTTACTCAAGCATCAAAGGGACTACGTATGATTATACATCTAGGAGAGTGTGGTGGTGTATGTGTCGTTCAAGCTGCTGAATGTTTTAAAATATTAAAATGTGGGTGTGTATTTATCCCCTGCCAAGTTCAAAATTGCGGTTCTAATAAAATTCGATCATTAAAGAGATAAATTGAACCTAACTTGGAAAATAATATAAAATCTGAGGGGAGAAATCCTAAATTAATGTGTTAGAAATCCTTCTTATGATTCCTTCAGTATGGAAGAGAGTTAGGAGGAACGTATCTCATCTTTTGTAAAAGGTAATTTATCAAAGTTGGAGATGATGAAATTGATCGCGTAGCAAGAGAAAACTCCCAGCTTGATTGTTATTTTCTCTACAGGCAATCCATATTGCGTCAAGTCAAGTTGTTTCCACTGACGAACGAAATAGCGAAAATTTCACCAGGCAGTGCCTTAGTCGAGCCTCAGTGGGCGACGCATCATTTAAAAGAGTGTGGTCGTTTACGTGTCGTCCAAGTTGCTGGATGTGTTAAAATATTAAAATATGGGCGTGTATTTATTCCCTGCCGATTGTACGAAACTGTAGTTCTAGTAAGATTCGATCTTTAAATTAAATTATTGAAATTAACATGGGAAATAATATAAAATCTCGTGGAGAAAACATCAATTATTGTGATAGAAGTCTTTTAAATGATTTCTTTAGCATGGAAGAGATTATTTAATCCTTTTTAAAAGGTAGTTTATCAAAGTTGGAGGTGATGATATTGATCGCGTATCAAGACAAAATTCCCAACCTGATTGTTATTTTCTCTACATACCATCCGTATTACGTTAAGCCAAGAATGAAATTGTGAAATTTTCACCAGGCAGTAACTTACTGGAGCGTCAGTGAGAGGGAGCATGCGTTTAAACCTACATGAGTATAGTCGATTACATACTGCCCAAGACCGTGGATGTGTTAAAATAACAAAATGTCGGTGTGTATTTATTCCCTGTCAGTTGTGCAAACAAAGTTCAACAGCAGTTATAATAAAATTTGATCATTAAAGAGATAAATCGAACCTAACTTGGAAAATAATATAAAATCTGAGGGGAGGAAATCATCAATTAATGTGTTAGAAGTCCTTCATATGATTCCTTCAGTATGGAAGAGAGTTAGGAGGAATGTATCTCATCTTTTGTAAAAGGTAATTTATTAAAGTTGGAGGTGATGAAATTGAGAGCGTAGCAAGAGAAAATCAAGATTTTCTTAATGAAAATGAAGAGTTTTCCCCCACGTCAGACAGAGACTTAAAGGATTATCTAGCTTTCTAAACAAACATCCTGACATGAGATGTTAGGATGTCCGGATGTATTTAAGTGATTTGATAAAATCAGATTGTTCAGTCTGAAATTGATGAAGGACATGATATTCTCTGTTCAAGCTTCAAGTCATTCAAGCTTGAAAATTAGAGAAAACGTTCAAAAAATAAGGTCCAATATAACAATTGAGATTCATATGTATTGAGATGTAGCTAATGAAAATAATACGTTAAGCCAAATACTTTAAAATATAAATTACCGAATTGTTGAAATAAAAGGTATGTATCATAAGTTTATTGTATTCTCAATGTTTTGTCTTTCTCCTATCTGGATTTAGTGTTTACCCGTATAATGTTCTCATAGACTCTTGAATTACGTTAAATTGGAATTTCCCCGCACATGTTGGTAAAGACTGAATTTAATACTACTAATATTTTTGCTTATGGTTTAGATTTTTTTTACTTCTAATAATTTTTACATATACAGTGAAATTAAAACAATTTAAATATTTATACTGAAGATTCAGGAGGCTGAAATGGTGTGAGGATTGTGCGTTGAATATCTGAATTGAAGATGATTAGTTCAAAAATTCAATGAGCGATATTGAAGTGGCAGTTTTTTTTTTTATATTTTTTAATGCAGCTGGCAAACGCAGACAGCTTGGTCTTGGATGCCTTAAGGCAAGTGCTGCACAGACGTACTTACTTTGCATTACCCAGGGTGCGCGTGTAACTTGAAGATAAGCCACGGAGGCGGAGTAACAATGCCCCCGCATCGCTCTACGATCTTATTAGACCGGGACCTACTTTTTAAAGTGGATTCCGAACCACTACAAACAACCATGGCACCTCCGGGACTCGAACCCGAAACCTGTGGTACCGAGCGCCAGAGCGCTAGCCACTCGGCCATTCAGGCCCCATTTTAGCTGGCAACCGACTAAGACAATTGTCTTTGATGCCTTAAGGCAAGTGCTGCACAGACATTACTCACTTTGCATTACCCAGGGGGCCCGTGTAACTTGATGGTAAGCCACGGACGCGGAGTAACAATGTCCCCGCAGCACTCTACGATTCTATTAGGACCGGGACCTACGGTTTAAAGTGGATTCCGAACCACTACAAACACCCATGGGCAAGCCGGGATTTGAACCCGATACCTATGGTACCGAGAGCCATCAGGCCCTCTTGAAGTGGAAGTTCATGGATGTATTTCGGAATATTCAAGATAAATCTGTAGGTTACAAAGTTCTTCTGTTTGACGCTGTGAAAAAGGTTAGAAAATATGAACTTTTCTGGTGCTGAATATGTAAGTTCGTGTAAGTTAACTATGGCACACGTTGAGTGTAGCGTAGCAGTCACTTCAAAAATCTAGTTCACATATGCCGTCCCCATATCAAATAATTTCAGGTTGAAAGTTTCTAGGAATACGGTGGCCTGCTGACCAATTGGCTCTGGCTTTAATGCTTCAGGTTTGAATGCTGGCGGTGGCATGGATGTTTGGCAGTGGTTTGGAATCCACTTTAAACTGTAAGCTTCTGTCTAATTAGCCTAAAGTGCGCATAAGGTGACCGTAAAGTGGAAAACCAAACTAATCTTGAAATACGACAAATAATACATCATGCCAATGATGATGAGAAAAAAATCAAAGCAAATATAGATAATACATATGAATATAAGATAGTGAGGGGTAAATTTAAAAAAAAATTATGAGGAAACAGAAAGAAACTGAATGCATGGTGCTAATTTTAAATAAATTTTTTACTTAAATAATTAAACCTGATTAATGTGGTTTGGTCCCTTTGATAATTTTGTGCATCTTAAATAATCGATTGGATTATTTGTACCTTTAAATAATCGAATCGGTTATTTAGGATGCAAGTTTAGCGCTTTTTTGAATTATATTGATAGCTGGGCCTGAATGGCCGATTGGGTAGCGCTCTGGCGCTCGGTACCACAGGTTTCGAGTTCGAGTCCCGGCGGTGCCATGGATGTTTGTAGTGGTTCGGAATGCACTTTAAACCGTAGGTCCCGGTCTAACACGATCGTAGAGCGTTGTGGAGAATAACATATTAAAATAAGGAAAAAACTAACTGTTCATCTATATATAGTGATTAGGGGATTATAGTCCTTGTTGCTTCACATCCCCATATACCACTTCATTCATCATGATCATATTGATAGGTAAACATTGTCAGATAGGAATTATTAAATGCAATAATTAATTATTCAATAATTGTGATTTATCGAATAATAAAAATTTCATAACAACAGATGTTTCTTCTAAAAATGCTAAATTTCTAAAAAAATTAATTTTTAATTAATTAATAACAATAATTTTTTTTCGTTAAAATCATTTGATGAGTTATAGAAGGCTTTTGAAAAAATTATATAATTTCTTTTCATGTTAAAAATAAGTTTGTTGCAGATCATGCTTAATACTTAATGATGAAACGGATTCTAATATTACAAACAAAATCTGCATGCTAGGAAGTTAGCTAGCATGATAATTTTGCATTTTAATCTCCTTTAATTCATTATCATTTTTTTAAATACTAATATTGCTTATTTGTTGTTGGTTATTCGCTTATGGTTGGTGTTGTTAACCCTCTGGTGCAGGAAAGCCTACAGCAGGTCCAGAGGACCCCATCGCAGGTGACTGGGCCATGTATAAGAGTAATATGCAGCTTCAATTTTATCAAGGAACCACGAGAGCTGAAGACTAACTAAACCTCAAGACAGCGCTATACGATCATATTATGGAAATTGTGGCTTAAAGTGAATTCCGAACCTAGAAACATTCATGGCACCGCCGTGACTCGAACCCCAAACTTGTGGCACCGAGCGTTAGACACTCGGCCATTAAGACCCCAATCGTTTATTGTTTTGAAGGGGAGTATGAACCCCAATTGGTTTAATTCATTTTAATTGTTGCTAATAATAAGTTAAATTAATCAATAAGCAATTTATTTGCAAAATTGTTTTTAATATTGTAAAACCTTATGAAGAATTTTTTGATCATTTATTAAAAAGATAAAACTCCCAGAAAAAGATATATATGACAACTGCCATACATTTTGTCGAAAAAAAGAAAAATATTCTTTGACAGTCAACGCTTGTTTATTAAGGCCAAGAAACGACCATTTCGCTTCAAATGACCATAATAATGTCTTTTTCTATTTTTTTGCTCAGAAGAAATAGTTGGAAGAAACCCCCATCTCACACATTGATATAAAAGATCAAATTGACAATAAAACCTACATGGACAGCCATCGATGGTCCCCGAAAAAATTGCTTTTGGATTTTCTATGTGCTTACAGAATCGTAGCAACTTTTAGGAGGGGTTGCCAATCTTCTTTTTTTCCTCTTTGTGTGTTTCTTATTTATTTTCCTGCCTGTAACATCCATTCAAACAGTTGCTTTTGCTTGTAATAAGCAACGTTTAGGGGGAACGGAGGATGAAAGTCTTCTTTCAAGGAAGATTGCATCCCAAAAGAGGGTGGACGCCGCCCAAGAGGGGTGGGCGTTCTGCGGTATGATTGCCGAAACAACCTAAGAAAAATCTGTTCATTCTCATTTAGGAGATGAAATACGATGCCTGATTCTCTGTTTATTTGTCTGATTCTATACTGGAAGCAGAATGTAGGATTAAGTATCGTAGCAATATTATTGTTTTGTAGACAAGGTATGATATATAGTTAATTCATATCTATCTATCTATATATATATGTGTGTGTGTGTGTGAGGGTGTTGTTGTTCTAATGCAGCTGGCAATACAGAGACAGTTAATTTTTATGCCATAAATAAGGGCTGCACAGCAATTACTCATTTAGTACTACTCAGGAGGTACGTGTGGCTTGAAGATATGCTAAGGTCACGAATTAAACTACCCCCACAACACTCTACGAACAATATATATATATATATGTCAAAATGTAATGCCCAAATTTCTTTGTGTGGTATATAAGCACAGAGTAAGCAATTTTTGCAAATGTATATCCGAAAATGATGCTTATAGATTCAGATTTAATCGTTTAGGTGGGTATGTAACATCATTTCTATGGCAGGAAGAAACTTGCAAGCATCAGAAAACTGTCCAAGAACTTGCATTACGACTGAAATGTTGAGCTCGCAGATATATACGGAATTGTGAGTTTTGAGGTTTGGTTTGTCACTCTATGGTCACCCTTTGCACACGAGGGCTAAACAGACCGACACCTACAGTTTAAAGTGGATTCCGAACCACTACAAACTTTTATGGCCCCGCCGGGACTCGAACCCCAAACTTGTGGCACCCAGCATTATAGAATTAACTATTGAAGCAATATTATTGTTTTGTTAACTAGATATGACATAAAGTTAATTTGTATACATAAAATATATATATATAAATGTCAAAATATCCTGTCCAAACTTTAATGTGTAGTATATAAGCTTAGAGTAAGCATTTTTTGCAAAAATGTATATCCGAAAATGCTGCTTATAGATTCAGAGTTAAATGTTTGATGAGTATGTAACGTCATTTCTATGGCATTCATCTCCAAGAATTTGCATTACTACACGAATGTAGAGCTCGCAGATATTCAAGGAGCTACGAATCAACCCTACACTTGGTGTGATAGTTCATAAGCCTATGGCAACAACTGATTTACCAATGGCGCATTTGAAAAGTAACTACTACTACTACTACATCACACTACACCATATCATATCACTGTGCCTACGGCTGAGTGGCCTCTATACAGTTTGGGAATGATGCGGATGAGAAGTCTGAGTGGACTCTGTGATTCTCTACAGTCATATGAGACCAGGGCCTACGGCTCACGTGTAGCTTGATGATATATGCATTACCATGCATTACCATTAATATTACCCATGCAATACTCTAAGCTCATATTAGACGGGACCTACGGTTTTAAAGTGGATCACTACACACATCCATGACGCCGTAGGGATTCGAACACAGGCATCGAGACTGTGGTAAAGAGCGCCAGAGCGCTAGCTACTCTGCCATCAGGCCCACTTGAAAAGTAACGAAGGACAACCACTTAGAACATTCGAAATGAAACGAACAAATTTTTTAACGACAGCAATTAGTTGGTCGGGAATCATGCATTGAGCCAAATAGTTTCTCCATTTATATTAATCAACCTGTACATCAAATGTATATCTACAAACTTTAAACTCGTTTAGGGGATAAAACAAATCAAAAACTAATTCGTGATAAGGCTTTACATCGCATATTATTTGCATTGATTAAACAGCACCTTCCATTATTCCAGTGCAATATTTCTGGACACAGGTTCTTTGATAAAAAGTATTTTAATGAATATATCATTCTATGAACTAAATTTTTTGAAACACTTTGTGTTTGTTACGTTACGTAAAACTGCTATTACATTTATTTATGGATAAATTCATGAATATGGCCTTCGTTATTTATAACTTATTTCTTATTTTATATTAAATTTTATTTTTAACGAACACTCTGATGGAAAATAATTCATGAGAATTTTTTCAAGATTTCAACTACATCAATTTTAGTTTTCATAAATCTTAACACCGATAACGGTTAAGAATCGTGGATTGAAAAATGAAAAAAATTATAAATACAATAATATTTATAAATAAAAGGAAAATTATAGAAAAGCCTACACAGTGGAATATTTAAAAGAAACATAAATATATTTAAAAATATTACAAGAACATAAACTTTAAAAAATGAATATTTGAAACAAATCACTTACATTTAAACAATTAATTTAAATTTAATTGATTTTTAACAATTTACTTTAAACGTAACCAAAATTTCTAATTCTTGTCAATAGATGGCGCTCAATGGCATAAACATATTTTTGTTTATTTAAAAAGGAACTCATTAGAATATGTTCGTAATTTTTGCTAGGTTTTTGCTGAAGTATAATAACTTAAAAAAATAGAAATTTGAAAGCAAATATTCATTTTTATATTTATAGGCGAATGCATATGATGCACACTTACATACCCATAAACTATTATTTGCCAAAAACAATTCTTGCATATGAAATGCTGAATTATATGTTTGAAAGAAAAATATTGATTTTGGTAAAATTAATGTAATTTAAAAAAATCACTCGTAATTTTTATGCTCGAAATAATTTTTTTTTTTTTAATAATTCTATTAAATTAAATTTTAATAATATAAGTTTGAATGAAACGAAATAAAACGAAAGTCAAAGATTCGATATTTTCATAGCTGGCATACGAATAGAATAACTAATTCACTTGACATTAATAGAATATTCATATGTCAGTTAGTTAAATCATATTCTATGTTAGTTGGTGCATATTCTAAGTAAACTACAATTTCTACTTAGTGTTAAATTGGTTAACTCTATTTATTTAAGCTATGTTCATATGTTCATGTATTTATTAATCATACTTATTCAATTCCATTTTAAAATAAAATTTAAATTTAAATTTAATTTTTAAGAGGAAATGAATGAGTAAAAAAAAAAGAATTTTTTGGGGGAAAAAGCAGAAATAATTAGAATTTAGAAAATTTTTTACTGTTCATACTAACGTTAAATATATGGCGTAATGAATACTAAATTAAAACAAATGACATTTTGTGGCAATTGCAGCAATGTGCATAAAACGGTTTGGATTGATAATCAAGTTATCTTATGGAAGTTTTCCAGATTTTTCTCTAGTACGACATGTAAATGGGAGGTAGTTGCATCTAAAACTCATTCTTTATCAATTGTAGGTAGGCTGTTCGGGGCATAAGTTAAACAGGAGGCAAGTCAATGTTTAACAACAACAACAACAACAAAAAAAAACCCTGTTTAAATAATTAATTTAACTTTAACAACTGTATGCTTTTTTTTTTTTTTTTCGTATTTATTATTTTTAATTTTTAGTACCAAATTTATATGATATAATAAAATGAAATGGTTAGAAAAAAAGTAAAAGGAAATATATATATATATATATATATTATATTTATTTATATTTCAATTAAGTAAACATTTAATATGCTTTTAATTTTAGAATTATTAAATCAACACAAGTAGTTTCAACTTTTCTTAAAAGTTGATCTTACTTTTACTTTGCTTTTTCTTCATATATACTTTTATATCAAAGTATAAATTATGGCCATTGAAGACATAATCACATTAGCTAAATTTTGAAACTTTCATCAAAGTAGAATTATTGTCTTCCAAAAAATAATGAACATTAGGTGGATAGGATTATTTATATGTAAGAAATGAGAGGATACATTGACACAAACATTCATTTATTTGTAAAATCGCAGAATAGGTTCCATTGGGATTTGACGTCCAAAATTCTTTTCTCCAATGTCCGCCAAGCGCCAACCAACGGGTTGAGATATTAAATGAAGTGAATTCCAAAAAATACAAGAAACTTAGGTGACCACATTTGAAGACTTATCGCTCTGTTGGTGCCACAAAAAAGTCGCCAAATCCCAAAGGCCCCTATTTTGTTATTTGGCCCATTTATTTTCTATAACGTAAAGAAGATTACTACTACACCACACCACTGTGCCTAGAGCTGAGTTGCCCTTTACAGTTGGGAATGATGTGAGTGAGAAGAAGTCTGATTGGGCTCTGTGACGCTCTACGATTATATGAGATCGGGACCTACGGCTTAAAGTGGATTCCGAACCACTACAAACATTCAATTCACCGCTGGGATTCGAGCCCGATACCTGTGGTACCGAGAGTCAGAGCGCTAGCCACTCGGTCATCAGGCCCCAAAGCAGACTACTAACTATGAAAGCAATGCTACAATGCGAAGCCTAAAATACAAATGATTAAGTCATCACTAACTAACTTCTAACTTTTAAAACGATGGCACACTCAACGGTTGCCACAAGTTCGAATGCAATTTTATTAAACATTTTTCTTTTTCTCTCCGCACGCTGTCCGCAATATTGCTCTAGTGCTTACGCATGGTGGATCCAGTTTATTTAAATTCTCTCCACATGCGGTCAGCTTTATAATATTATGATGAAAATGCATGGTGGATTCTTACCATCGCAAAAAGATTATAAAGCTTTTGATCTAAAACGTAAGGAAAAGTACTAAACTTTCTTGGCACTAACATCCACTGCTTCAATCACTAGTAAAATATCACAGTTATCATTTGCCACTAAAAATTACACATTTTTACATAGAGTGATATTTAACTGCTTTCTGTATTATTTTAGTGCAATCTGAGTTTACTAAGGAGCTCTGTCTTTTAGTTGCTTACTTTTAGTAACTGAATAAAATTTTGTAACTTCTAATAGAGTAAAGCGTTTCGTTGAACTTTTAAGCAACTTCTAACCTAGTCGGTTCATTGAAATGTTTTGTAGTTGTTTGTGATATTGGATCAGTAAAAGGGGAAATTTTAGTCTGTGTCGTTTGGTTGGTAGAGAGGTTTAGTTTACGTCAGGATTTCAATTTTGATAATAGTATGTCAACAATATATTTTAACCTCTGTTTCTATTTATCATATTAAGTGAATAAGCTTTATTGAGGCAAGTATCATTTATACATATAGCATATAACTAATTAGCTTCCTGGCACTAACAATCACGATATGGCATTTTCCGTCTGCCTACAATCAGATTTTGAGACAGGAGATTGTTTCTTTTTGCCGGGTAGGCTTGCCAGTGCTACGCGCAAAGCTCTACAGTCATATTAGAGCTTAGGACCTAAATAGCTGAGTGTCTAGCAATCCGTCGCTCGGTACCAAAGGTTTCGTGTTCGAATCCCGGTGGTACCATAGATGTTTGTAGTGTTTCGGAATCCACTTTAAGTCGAAGATCTAGGTCTCATATGATCGTAAAGCGTCGCAGAGCCCAGCCAGACTTATCTCACCCACATCATTCCCAAACTCTATAGGAATGATAGAGGCACAGGCACAGTTCAGCTCTAGGCACAGTGATGTGGTGTGATGTAGTAGTATTAATCATATTAGACCTTGGGACCTGAATGGCCGAGTGTCTAGCGCTCTGACGAACGTTGCCACAGGTTTCGGGTTCGAGTCCCGGCACTGCCGTGTATGTTTGTAGTGGTTCGGAATCCACTTTAAGCCGTAGGTGCCGATCTCATATGGCTGTAAGAGATTCACTAAGTAAAAGCCAACATCAAATTTTTTCGTTTCGACAAAGATAGAACAAACTAGCAATGTAAACAATTTTGATTGTAAAAGAAAGCATTTTTATAAAAGAAATAACTCATTTGATTAAAACATCCATGTGGTTTTTCATAAACTGAAGCAAAAGATAATAAAGCGTATATTCCCCAAATATTAGCAGATCCATGTATAAACCAAGAATGTGTTGTTCATTTAAAAGATTTACCAAAATTAAAAATCGAATATAAACCGAAATGAAAAAAAAACATTACGAACTTTTTATTCTAGAACGAACAGATTCATTGTATACGTTTTGATATTTCACCCAAGGCGAATACCTAAATAAATATTTTCGTTTCGAAAAGATAGAACAAAGTAGCGCTTTTGATTGTAAAACAACGCATTTTTATAAAACAAATAACTCATTTGATTAAAAAAAGTGTGGTTTTCATAAACTGAAAAAATATAATCTAGTTAATAAAAATGACTTTTTCTAAATATTTGGCGATTTATATTTGCGCCTGGAAAAACTGAAAAAAAATTTTTTATCAACTGAAAATTCATTTTAAATTTACCCCCGACCACCTAAATAAATATATATATACGGATAATAGAACAGTAGCGCTTTTGTATTGTCAGGACGGGGAATAAAGAAATTGTGTTTTGACACCAACGACTTTATCTAGTTTGTGTTATGACTTTTTCCAAATGAATGCAAAAAGTAACTGCTGGACAAAACATCAACTGTTTAATACATCTTTATATATTTTACTCAACTGATTATAATTAAAGTCCACATTCAAAATTCTGTAAAAAAAAGAACCATTCTTCACAATGAGTTCAAATTGGAACTGAAGATACTTGAAGAAGAGGGAACGGTACGGCATTCAAAAAAAGGTTCCAAAGTGTATTAATAGATGGCGCTGCAAGTGACATAACGAAAGTAAATTCGACTGCCAGTGATATTTTGAATCGAAATGACAACTCGTTTGGCATGAGTTGCACATTAAATCAACTTTAGTGTTAAATGTGCTTGATTGTTTTGGTTTTTTGACGGAAAAAATAATTTACAAATCATTCAGCCATTGTGACACAGTTAGTTGAAAGCCCACCCACCACGGCAAGGTCATACAAAATTGGATGGGAGAAAACGGCAGAGTCTTTTTTTTTTTTTTTTTTTTTGATGCCATACTGTTTCAACCTTCTTTAAATATCTTCAGTTCAAATTTGAACTCGTTGTAACGAGTGGCTATATTTTTACAGCATTTTGAAAGTGGGACTTCAATTATAATTACCTTGTATTATGCGTTATTGTCATGCATTGTGTCTTGCGGATTAATTATTTTTGACAAATATAAGAAAGTCATGAAGTTCTACTTTCAAGATTGAATGTATCCATGAGGCAACCAGGGCAATCTTAAACTATGCTCAGTGGATCTAAATTTACAGATGAGTAATGGAAAATGCCAAAATGGAAAAGATGGTCAAGCAGTAGACTCCTGTTATTCCTTCTTACACTGTAACGATTTCATCTGAGGGACAGAAGATTTTGTTCTTGTGGAGATGTAGGTAATCCTCTTCACTATTCTACCTCCTGCCCACTTACTTTATCATGGCATATGAAGAAACCTTCCGAAGCCAATAGTAATCTATGGAAGATTAACTCTTTAAAATGCAAAGGGTCTCTATTCGAAATTCGAAACATGTTACATTTTATTTCTGAAAATCAAACTTTAATTATCCAGACTGTGTGTCAAACTGTCTTTTTGTATAATGTAATGGACGTGTGTTTACTCATGTTGTGTATATACGTATAATTTTGCTTTTACAATAATTTGAGTGTATGTATATATTATGTTTGAATATTTAAGGTAATTCACTGTATAAAATAATTTATGATTTTGCATTCATTTAAGGTAATTTGCTTTATAAAATATATTTTACTTGTATGTATATATATAAGCTAATATAACCTAACTATGTTTGCTTATTTAAGGCGATTTGTTCTACAAAATAATTTATGCTTGTGTATATACTTAAGAAAATTTTGCTTTATAATATCATTTATGTGGGAGTATACGATATATGCATATATGTAGGGTAAACTAATATAGATTCTAATTTGCACAATCCTAATTTTTATGTGAATACCAATTATCAGTTATGCACCTTACATGTTATCTCTTATTTAATATTTTCCTGCATTTTATATTTCCATTGTTCATAATTTTATAGCAACAGCTTCTACTGTCTAATTATTTATTAGCTATTATTCTTTTTCAAATTGGTATAATAATTGTTTTGATGAATATTCCTTCAGCTCTTTGATTTGTATATTCTCCAGTGTAGTGTTTATTGTATTACATCATTTTAAATTTTTCTAATATGTTACCTAATGTATTTATATATTTATATATTTTAACATTTAATATCTCACCCTTTTATTAATTTTTAAAATTTTTGATATTCTGTTCTGTTTTTGTAAAAAGTTTCTTCATGTTCAGCTTCTGTACCTCCAAAAGTGAATTAATAAAAAATTTTCCCGCTTCCATCCTGCGTCCATTCATTTCACCCACATTATTCCCAAACAGTATAGGGGCAACTCAGTTCTAGGCATAGTGACGTGGCGTGGTGTAGTAGTAGTATTAGGCCCTGTTACGTTAAAAACATTAAGATGTTTACTCTGTATATTTGAAATAAAAAGTCTTTTATTTAAATAATTGCCAGTGTTTTATGTATAGAACTTACTCAATGGTATTTTATTTGAAATAGATCGTAAGATTGTTGATGAATTTAGTTTCTTAATTATTTTTACTAGAATTCGATGTATTCCAAATTTAAAATTGTAAGCAACTTTGTAGGTTTTACTAACTGTAAGTAATAAATGTTAATAATTTCATATGATAGATATACTTTGTTTATAAAAATTGGAAATGTTATAACAACAACATAAAGATCAGTATGTTTCGTGATAACATAGTGATAAGACATAAAGACGTTAAGATCAGTATGTTTCGGGATATAAAGGTCGCTTCTTCTACACTACTAATTGAACTCCGCAAAAGTTTGAATGTCAGACAGAAAATAAATGTGAAAATCAGTTGATTTCATAATAAATTAATAATAAAAAGTATAGTTATTTAAACTGCAAGAAAAATATGTATTTACAATCATATTAAAAATGCGTATTCATTTACACTCATGTACAAAAGCATTACTGTTATGGGCCAATATATATCCATAACGCGTAGCCATAGTAGATTTAAACTTGGTAAATGTGAATAGTTAGGTTTATGCACCCGAGGCATCAAAGATATTAGGAATAAAATATTTTTAAATTTATCTGAGTGCCTTCAATTTGCCACTGGCGATTTCACTTGTTGGTGAAAAAAAAAGCTTTGCACCAACGGTATTAAGAGATTTAATCACTACCTGATGTGCAAGATGAGGATACCCATTATTATATCTTGAATAAGAATTTATACATATTGAAACAGGAGACAAAAGCTTCAAGGATGGATGGATGGTATTTGGATTCCTGGATCTTCCTAACTTAAAGGGGTTTATCTCTTGTAGAACAGGGTATAAATAATTGACTATATGGTAAATTGCCCAGAATAATAGAAAATTTAAATTTAAATCAAAATAAAAACAAGAAATTATTAGGATAAAACAGGAAGAAGAGAAAAAAAAATACTAAATTAAAATATTCCGCGCTCTTTTAATATTAATATCAGGATCATAAATTTTAATTTTCTGAACTGCGAAGTTCTCGTGGTTAAGAATAGAGTTAAGAAACTTTTCGAAAAGTGCTTAAGGAAGTCTTTAAGTGGAGGAATATTAATGGTTTGCTGTATTTACGAATTTCTCATATAACATTCAGCTGCGGTGATTTGTCTGAAAGTGATATTTTGAAGAGCTTCAATCATCTTTAAGTTAGACTTAGCCTTATTAATTATAAATAATAGTTTCGGCGATTTTACTAAGAGAACAGATAAACAGGTCTATAATTTTCAGGATTTTATGGGTCTTTCTCTGGTTTTAGAACAAGAATAATAGGTTCAAAGATGCAGTAACAGAACATCTATCAAAAAGTGTCCAAATAAAATGATATCAACCCTCACTCTAAAAGTATTTATTTCCATGATAAATTTGGCAAGAAAACGGCTTTCAGATTTTCTCCATATCGCTGCATGACGAGAGCCTGTCTGATAACAGAATCTGAATTCGTCATTTAACAATATAACTCCATATTTCCAGTTTTTATGTGCTTGATTTCCTATTAATCGAGTACGATTATGAGCATATGTTTTGATACGTGTGAGGTTTGGTTCGGTTTGTCGCTCTACGGTCATTTTATGCACAGTTTAAGCTAATTAGGGGCCTGAATGGCCGAGTGGCTAGCGCTATGGTGCTCGGTACTACAGGTTTCTTGTTCGAGTCCCGGCGGTGCCATGGTTGTTTGTAGTGGTTCAGAATCCACTTTAAACTGTAGGTCCCGGTCCTAATAGGCTCGTAGAGCGTTGCGCGGGCATTGTTACGCCGCGTCCGTGGCTTATCTTCAAGTTACACGCGCCCCCTGGGTAATGCAAAGTGAGTACGTCTCTGCAGCACTTGCCTTAAGGGATCCACAGACCAAGCTGTCTGTGTTTGCCAGCTGCATTAGAAAAAAAAAAGAAGCTAATTAGACCGGGAACTATAGTTTAATGTGGATTCCGAGTAACTAACAAACATCCATGCCATTGCCAGTATTCGAACCTGATGTCTGTGGTGCCAAAGGTCAGAGCGCTAACCAAGTGGCCCTCAGGCAGCACAACTTGCGAGGAGCTTAGAACACACACCAGTCTGTCCAAGTTTTTTTCGAAATCATTACTCCCATTATTACCCCAGATGCCGAATACATTTATTATGTACAAATGATGCAATGCAAATTCTTTAAGAAAGGATCTTGGATATTATCAAAATATGGTATACTGAGAAGATTTTAAGGTGATTTACAAAAGGAAAAAATGATAAGTCTATAAGTTTTTTTATTTATTTCGGTTTATGTTAGCTCCAATTACAGTGAAATTAATTTTCAAAGAAAATTTTAATTAATTTTATTACTTGTTAACTCTTAAAGAATATAACATTTTATACAACCGATGCTAAAAGTTGTCTTTCGTTTCGTAAAAAAATACCAAAGCTATGTACGATAGCAGAGCAGGCTGTTGAACATACAACCGAGACACATAACAGTTCTTTGGGTGATAAAACATCAATGAAATATCATCCGCTTTGGATTTCTTTATTTCCCCCAAACGACCATAATATCCATAAACGAATGATTGAGTATTGGTAGTCCATGTTTCTACTTTCCTGGAACCAGCCCCCAAAGCGCAATTTGCTTTCCGATTTTCCATAATGCATCGTTTTTTGCTCTATCTCACTTGTTTCAGTTAAATAAACAACTACTGATGCTTAAAGGACAAAGTACTCGATTCTCTAGGTATATTTTTCAAACTTGGAAAATGTTTTTTAAATTATTGAATTTAATTTTTAAAAAGTTTTGTCTCGCAAATAAGAATAAGTTTGTTTTGATTAACTTATATATATATTTTTGTATTAAAGTGGTGCATTTTCTCAATCAATATTTATTCCATAAACCCCATAATCTATTGTATGTAAAAATATTATGAATAATACTTAAGTTTGTAAGATTTGTGTTCCACTTGTACGGCACAGGAGAAGATTGCATGCGGTTAAATAATTGTGCATTTATATCTATATATTATCTATATCCATATCTATATTTATCTATATCTATCTCCCTATATATAAAACAAAGAAGCACATGATAACAGTATACACAATGAGCAGTTTTAAAACTTTTTTATCAAACTGATTGGATTCCTAAAAAATGTCCCTGTTCCATTCTATTTTCGATTTGTTGTATTTGTTATTATTTTATACAATCATGTGAACTCTTGTTATATGCCTTGGCATTGATTGAAAATGATCATGACCACACATTTGAGGTATATCAATCCTTGTTGTTGTTATTTCTTATCCCACTTGCTAGATAGCTGCATCCAGACCAAGTCCAAGAACCCGTGTGGTATCGTGGTAGAGAGAAAGGAAAGAGGTTGCAGTTTCTGTTGTAATGGAACAGTAGGTAGAAGTCTGACTTGGCTTCCTGACGCTGACTTTTTAAGGGGTGGAACATTGTAGTAGTTACTGAACATTGGACGTAGAGTTGTCAACCCTACGTCCAATGTTCTACAGTTATATTAAACCAGGACCTACGGCTTAAAATGGATTCCTTAACTCTACAAGCATCCATGACACCGAGCTCCAGAACGCTGATCACTCGGCCAACAGGCCCCACATCAATCCTTACTACTAACTACATCGCCAAATTCCTCTGGTGTAGCGCTCAAAGATATACTATGTTTAAATAGTTGTGTGATCATTGCCACCTCTCGAATCATGCATTTTCGGTGGGCAATAAAGCTGATGAATGGAAAACTGAAGAGAAGGAGGAACAACATTCAAAACCTTTAGAAATGCATTTATGACTGTACCAAAAATCCATATTAAGTGGGTACAGAATTTGTCTCTGTATATAAAGCGAGGTATTGGATTGTTGTACCAATAATTGCAATGCAAAAGTATGTAATATTTTGCCACATCGGGATTCCGTACACATAATCGAGAATCATCTGAAAAGATGAAGTATGTTATTATTCCTTATCTTCCGTTTTCCATTCAAATTTTGAACCACCAAATACATCTGGTTATTCATCAGATTATTTACGGGATATTAAAGCTACATTACTTTCCTAGATGTTTGTGGTTTAACATAGTCACATGAACGCGCATTTTAAAAAACATTTCCCGCTGGTTCAAATGAAGTCCAATGATACTTCTGACGCAGGGTCTTCAGAACACATTTCTGCTGCAAATGTCCACACAGAACAATTCATTTCTCCAGCATCTGCTTATTTCATATTCTTATAAATATCACTTGCATCTTCTTATTTTATATTATTAATTACGTTATATTCGAATGTAGATTTCTTGGCTGAGTAAATAGCATCCTTGTATGCCCACAATTCTTCTACTGTCAAACATTGATAAATATTTGTATGACTGCTACTTTTTTTTAGATGAGTTATAATAGAGCTTTATAAGCAAAAAGGCAGCAGGATAATACAATTTCAATACTTAAAATCACCTTTGTGTTCTACCCTTTTATACTGTTTACAAGCAAAATGCTGGCGAATGTAATTTGCATATAAGCTGCAATTCTAATAATTTACGTATCCTGCCATGACTTGTTCGTCATATAATTTGACAAAATATTATAAATGACTCCATCAAAACATAAATGCTTCAAATATTCTAAGACTCAGACAAAAAAAATAAATTTTTGCTTCAAACAGCTTTTTAAATGGTTTAATAACACATTGCTTTAGAGCATAGTTGATGACACTGTACTTTAAAGGTTCATTTTTTTGCCACCATAACATAACTCTCAATATAAAGCACCTATTTGATGTGAAGAGGCCATTTCTCGTTCTATTACTCACTTTTCACTTTTGCTAGGCCAGTAACTCAGCCAAATCGTTCCATCGTCACCTTATCTCGTAATGACATCATTCGAATGCAAAGCTGGTGTCTGCCTCCTATGTTGACGCTCCCTCAAGAAACCCGTTCACGTTCCAGCTGTTGTTGCCGCTCGAAATTATCCTCCAAGATTCTCTTTTTTTGCCCGCTTTCTTCTTCTTCCTCTCACTGTTTTTTGCCTATTTCTATCGGTCTTCATTTTATTTTGCTATTCTTTTTTTTGAAACGATTGTAGGTGATTCAAGTGCTCGTACGTGCTTCGATAGACGTAGAGCCGATTTTGCGTATGGGTGGAGTAGGTAGCATGAAGTTTAATAATGGGGTTTGTCCTTAACAAAAGACTTTCGATGATGATGATGATGCAAAAAGCAGTGTTTAATTATTACAGTCGATATAATTATAGCAATAAATAAGTATATTTCTTTTTAAAAACGTTTTAGTGCAATTTTTTCAAAGCAATGGAATCCGCAAATTTTGTACAATTTCTAGAAACACAATGTTACAGATGCCAGCAATATCTTCATGTATCAAGCTATTGCACTCAACCTAACAAATGCCCTAAATTCTGTGACAATCATAAACCTACTGAATTTTCGAAGAACAAGGTATGGTTTGGTTTGTCATTCTACGGTCAGCTTCTGAACACGAGGGCTAAACAGACCGGGACCTACAGTTTAAAATGGATTCCGAACATCTAACAAATATCCGTGTCACCGCCAGGATTTGAACTTGAAGTCTGTTATACCAAAAACCAGAGCGCTAGCCACTTGGCCACCAGGTCGCTCGAAGAACAAGGAGATGATTGTAAAATGGACGAATTATGGTGTTATCAATGCAATGAATTTTCAAGGTAATCTCTGTTTCTATCGGCCCTCATTTTATTTTGATATTCTTTTTTGAAGCAATTGTAGTTGATTCAAGTGCTCGTACGTGCTTCGATACAGCTAGAGCCGATTTTGCGTATGGGATGGAGTAGGTCGCATGAAATGTAATAATGGGGTTTGTCCTTAACACCAGACTTTTGATAATCATGTAAAAAGATACAGCGTTTAATTATAATAGTCTAGATCATTATAGCAATAAATAAATATATTTCTTTTTAAAAACTTTTTTGGTGTATATTTCACAAATTTTGTGCAGTTCTTTCTTTAAGCACAATGATACAGATGCCAGCAAACTGTAAATGCGCCAAATTACGTGACAATAATAAACCTACTAAATTATACTAGAACAAAGAGATAATTGTAAAATGTATTAATTATGGTATTGCTCAGCAATGAATTTTCAAGGCTGTCCCCAAAATAAGATGAATTTCAAGCTATCTAAGTCATGATAGCTTTTAATTACTTTGGATAATTTGCTTTTCCCAGTTTGAGAAAAAGAGGTTCTATTGTTTTATAAAAATAACCTATATATATATCTATATATCGTTCCATGCTAAAAATAATTTGAAACTTAGAGCTTATCTCGTTGGCTCTGGTCAAAAATTTGACGTCTTTATTGAGGAAATTTCAGTGTTCAGCATGCCATTGTTTCATGCTGAATTTCAAAATAACGTCTCCTTTTAGAATAGAATTATAAGAAAAAAATAAGTTTATATTCTTGTTCAAATATTTTAAATCACATTAGAGCTATCTTTGTTTTCATTTTATGCTAGTTTCTTTTGGTTCTTGACAAAATAAATCCATTATCTTTTTACGTGTAGACTGAAAAATAGGATATTCTAATTTAGATAGTTTTAGTAAATGACAGGCATCGTTTCATCAAGTGAAAGCCCTATTGGTAAATAAAGAATCATTGATTTCCTTTGCAATGTACAGTAAATAAAAGTGTCTTCATATAATTTAATTTAGGGAGATAAAGGTCTTCATTTTGAAAAAAAAAAATCAAGTAAAAACGTATAAGGAACTTTTTAAAAATGTAAAATTGATTTTTAGTTTGTTTTGAAAAATAACTAAGTATTAAAATGTAATTGAATTTGATACATAGTAAACATCAGACTGAAAGAGCTTCCGAATATTTGGTTATTAAGAGTAACCTTCAGAAAAACTATATTCGGCTTCAAGTTCTTTTTGTCTAATACAGATGCAATAAATTTTTCAGTAGAACTGTATTTGTCTTTTTTGTTGTTGTTTCATTGTGAACGTTTTAAAAAATCTACACATCAGTTTTTTATGATACATGTTATAAAGCAGAAGTAAATAAATTATTTCGTTTTTTTTAAATGCCACATATGCAGTAAATGAAAACTTTCACTTCACCACAGCTTCTAAAAATAATGAATTAAAAGAATCAAAATTTAATTATTCGATATTTTAATCATAATTTAATAAACCATAATACAATCAAATTTCAATTGTAAAATCTTTAATACAAGAATTCAAAATTTCATTTGATTCCTTAAAATAATTTTTCAATGATTACCTGATATTTTGGTAGAACCCGATTTTACCTGGCATTTTGATTTTTCAATTTAGATTTTAAAAATTTCCTGGTAATTAATATTACTTATAAATCTACATTGAAAATATTATAAACATTTGCCAATTTCAAAATGTATTGGTCAATGATGATGAATCTTTCACAATTTAAATGTACTTTTTTCTAAGACGAAATACAGAGATAACGCTTATTCTTTTTGATTTTTATCATCATAAAAATTAATTTTTGTCAATATAATAAATAAAAACGAGCAAAACCCAAAAGTATTGGTTGGTGCCTACCTACTGGCTAATTGACATACGTAACTATTGGTGAGCAAATTATTATTTTGTTCTCTGCAGTATTGCATGGTAATAACCAATATGGACATGTGTAAACAATAGGGACATTGTTTACATATATTCATATTATATGTATACCATATATATTGCATATGACCCTATATCTCCGTAAGTAATAGGACATCTTCGTTGTCAATTTAATTAGTGTGCTTAAATAAATTAACAAAGAATTAGTTAAAAAAATTTCGCCTGCATTACATGTAATAGTAATAATGAAAAAACAAATCTCAAGAAATTTTTTTGCTTATATTACATTCGAAAACTTTCAGATATAGTAATAATCTTGATACATTTTGTTCTTAATAAACAAAATTTCTGCTAATTTTAGAACAACATGTTTATTTGTTTTAATAGTGGCATTAATATCATAAGTATCCTCTAAACAAGTAATATAAAAGAAAATTTTAAAGTCAATTCTTACTTTTTTTTCACTCTATTGCAGAAAGTCCTTTATAAATAATTTTCATTCATTTTCATAAGTTTATCTCGTGCCATCTATTGGTAGATATATGCAACTTAAATCTAAAAAAAAACCAAAAGTAATTAATTAAATTTAATTAATGAATTAATATTTCAAAAAACTGTATTAACATCACGTGTCATCCACTACAAGTTACAAAAAATGTATTTGAACTGGAGTGGATGAATAAAAAGTATTTTAGGAATGATTAAAAATTTGAACAAGATATATATAGGGAGAGTGTGAGCTAATAGAAGGAATTGAAAAAAAAAAAAACACGCATTAGCTGATTTTAACATTTCAAGTAAAGTGTAAGTAATCTATAATCTGAAATAAATTATAGTTTTAAATCAGGGGTGGCCAACCCGAGGTCCACTTTGAACATTTTTCCTGCCCGTGAGATGTATCACACTTTTAGAAAATGTATTTATTTTATAATGGCCAGAGTAGTGAAAAGCAATGTATTAAAAAGAATACATTATGTGTTCATCTATATATTCAAAAAATTAACTGTCGAAATGATGAGAAAAAATTAACTTTGATTTTAAAATAATTTTCTTGCAAACATATAACAGATAGCAGTTTACAAGTATAAGTTCGTAATTAAATTATATATATATATATATTTAGTAATTAAATTATATTCTGCGAACTCATGATGCTCCCTCATCTTGGAACATCTAATATAACAGGTTCTATGTTTCACTTTAAGTGACCTCAGATGCAGTGACCATCCCTAGATATTAGTGAAATCTGGCAACTTACTTGGTTCAACTTACACCTGTGTATCAGTTTTTTTTCCTTGAAAATGAAAATTGACCAAACAAAAAACACGCTCAAACATAAAACACCAATTACGATGTGAAAAATATTCAAATTGAGATTTATTTGCAAAAGCTAAGTGAAAGAGTGGAGAAACAAATATCGCACTAGTAAAATAAATACTTTTTAATGATTTCATTTTTTTTATTTAGTTTATATTTATATATCTTTTATATTTCATTATATTTATATATATTTTATATTTCATTTTTAGTATTATATATTTCTTTACAATGTGAGTTTAGTATCCTTATTATTATATTATCTACGTTTACATGTAAGAATAATAGTAAACACTAATAATAACTCATTAGGTTTCAATTTTTCACTCCAAAAAATGTCTATAGTAGGTCTAAATCTAATATGCGGATATATAATTTTGTATGCTTCCCACACAATTATGATTAATTTCCAAAGTGGCCCGCAAGATCATTTGAATTGGCCACCCCTGTTTTAAATTATTGTTAAAACTAAACAAATTTTCAAATTTGGAAACTCATTTTTAGTTTGAATAATAATTTCTTGACGCTTTATTTAAAATTTTAATTTTTAATTACATTTAATTTAAGCTGAATTAATATGTGTATATGACCTCCAATTTATTATAAGAAAAAGAAATATATTAGAAAACTTATAAAATTAATCTAAAACTCATTTTTGATCAAAAGATTTCTGAAAGAATATTTAATTTTTTGAAAATTCGCCATTTTTTTTTTTTGTATGCTAAAGAATTTAATTTCTTCTGTTTTTTCAACATCCAAATTTATTTTTTTTAGTCACTTTATTTTTCAATCGATAAACTAAAAGAAATATAAATAATTCTGAACAAATTTTGCTATATTAGTTTTTAGATGGACGGATATTTAATCTTTTGAAATTAAATGAAAGACTTATTATTTCATAAAAAATTTTGCTCAAATTTCTTTGTTTTTAAAATTTTAGATTTTCTAGCCAGATTAAATTTTTTTCTAAATTAAAAATTGCTAATGATCTAAACGTTTTTTATTTATCTAAATTTTTTACAGACTCTACTTATATATTAGTATTATTTTTTATATTACTATTATTTTTACAGACTCTACTTATTATTATTTAAAAACACTTAGTTGTTCAAATTATTTTTTCACGCCGCTCTAGAGGCTGCAGTTTAGTTTAATAATTATGAAAAAAATTATTTATAAATCTCAAATATTTGCACCGAACTTATAAAAATCTTTTTTCAGTTTTCATATAAAAAAAATCAAATTTTCTTTTGGTTTAAATACTGTTGAAGCGATTTTTCTTGTGGTGTTATTTGTTAATCAATCATTAAAGAATATGGCGACTTTCAAATTGCCTGAATTCCTTATCATTTTACCATAAATTAGTTGATTTTTAAATGCATTTCTTAATTATTGTATAATTAATTTCATTTTTTATTTAATCAATTAATAATTCAATTGTTCATTCAATTGAATATGATATTTTTATTGAAATACTGTTGAAGATATTTTATTGAGGAGTTATTTGTTATTCAATCATTAAGGAGTTTCAAATTGTTTGAATTTCTTATTATTTTAGCTGATTGAAACATTAGCTGATTTTGAATGAATTTTTTAATTATTGTATTATTATTTTAATTTTTTATTTAATCACTCATTTATTTCACATATTTCAAATAATGTTGAAAAGATTTTGTTGCGGAGTTATTCGTTATTCAATCATTAAAGGATATGAAGAATTTCAAATTGTTTAAATTTCTTAATATTTTACAATAAATTAATTGATTTTAAGTAAATTTTTTAATTATCGTATTATTACTTTCATTTTTTATTTAATCATATTTGTCTCACATATTTCAAATACTGTTGAAGATATTTTGTTGTGGAGTTATTTGCTATTCATTCATTAAGAAATACGACGAGCTTCAAATTGTTTGAATTTCTTATTATTTTACAATAAGTTAATTGATTTTAAGTAAAATTTTTAATTATCATATTATTACTTTCATTTTTTATTTAATATTTGTCTCACATATTTCAAATACTGTTGAAGATATTTTGTTGTGGAGTTATTTGCTATTCAATCATTAAGAAATAAGACGAGCTTCAAATTGTTTGAATTTCTTATTATTTTACAATAAATTAATTGATTTTAAGTAAATTTTTTAATTATCATATTATTACTTTCATTTTTTATTTAATCATATTTGTCTCACATATTTCAAATACATACTGTTGAAGATATTTTGTTGTGGAGTTATTTGCTATTCAATCATTAAGAAATACGACGAGCTTCAAATTGTTTGAATTTCTTATTATTTTACAATAAATTAATTGATTTTAAGTAAAATTTTTAATTATCATATTATTACTTTCATTTTTTATTTAATATTTGTCTCACATATTTCAAATACTGTTGAAGATATTTTGTTGTGGAGTTATTTGCTATTCAATCATTAAGAAATAAGACCAGCTTCAAATAGTTTGAATTTCTCATTATTTTATAATAAATTAATTGATTTTAAATAAATCTTTTAATTATTGAATTATTATTTTCATTTTTTATTTAATCACAAACTTGTTTCATTTCATATATTTCTCACATTTTTGTATAATGTATAATATTTTGGCTATAAAAATTCATATTTTTAAATGCAGCCTGTATTAATTTTTATTTTAATTTCAGAATTATTCATATAAACAATACATGAATAGAATTTAACTGTTAATAAAAATATATTTTTCATTGTAATGAGCATGATATTCCTCTGTTTATTCTGACACTACATGATTTCACACATAGGTTTCCTGAATATACTCGTAACACTGGTGTAATGGTAGCTGGTCTTAAAAAAGTACTTACAATTTTGACTATAAGAAGAAAAAAATGCACATTTTGACTTTTAAACGAACTAAATGTAGGGCACTGTTTAAAAACTGGGGTTTTTAAATAACTCCACTGTCGACAATTACAAAGCGTAGAGTTATAGTAGTGCCAGCAAAGGACAACATAAAACTGAAATAGGAATTAACGTATTCTAAATTTGAAACATTTCCAATTAGAAAATATAAAATTACAATTAAAAATTAAAATTGCAATCAAAACAAACTGAATCGCTTTACGTGAGTTTTATCATTTTACCAAACCTTATGTATTTACTAAATTAAATGCATTGTTTTTATTTCTGTTTAATTACTTATGCTTTAAATGATTTTTTATTTAATTGTGTGTTATTTTAATTTTGCATTCCCTTATCCTTACTAAAAAAAAATCAAAATTGAATCAGCCTTTTAAAATTGCTTTTTTTATTAAGATCAAAAGTAATTTTTCTTAATAAAACTTTAATATATAATTATAAAGATTGAATTTTATGCAGAAAAAAAGCGCTCATGCATTATTATGATTGTTTTTAATTTCAAGCGCACAAAGTTAATAATCAGGAAAGCAATTTAATACTTATCATTCAAAACTAAATTATAGTATTCAAATTTTCTAAAATTAATTAAAAACGTACATTTAATTAATAACACATTTTACAGGCAAATAGATTTTTTATTCATTTAATGAAAATACAGTAGTTGTGTTTTTAATCTTTTGGTTGTCTTTTTCATTATATATAGAATTTTTTATTATTTTTATTTTAAGAAAAAATACCTCATTAATTCTTCGTACTTGTTACCAGTTTTTGATCGTATGTAATAAATATAATAAAAACTCTTTTTTTGTACTCCATTGAGAAAAGCAATCAAAAGAACAAACTTAAAAATAACCATTGTATGATTAATTATCCCTGAAATGTTGTTGGATATAATTTTTTTTTCTTTCGAATCAACCAAGTTTTTCGAAAATAATAAAGTCTCACTGCTTGGCTTGAAAAAAAAATAATTTAGATTACAAATAAAAATATGAAGTTAATTATTGTTTACTTAAAGTACTAGAAGTTGTTTTTCTTTACAGATTTAATTCACTTCATAAAAAAACGGTTTGTATGGGTAATGCTTTCTGTGGTTATATGTGGTCCACTAAATAAAAAAATGTTTTCTATCCAAATACAAAATGGATTCAATAATTATTTGAAATCTGTAAGTTAAATTTAGGAAGTTTCTTTTATTTGTAAATAATTTTAAAAATAAAAATTGTGTTGCAAATATATATTAAATAATACCATTTTTTGTTTAAAGGGAAAGTTTTAAATATAATTGTAATAAATGAATAATTTAATTCAATTATAATTCTTTTATTATTTTTCTTTTTTTTATGTTTGTAATCCAAACAATTTGAAATTAGTTTTGGAATAATAATTTTTTTATTGATCACATTATATGTTTACTTGTTTATTATAAGATAGAAAAATAAAATAGTAATAGTGTTAGATAGTAATTGTAATATTGTTTATTATAGCTAGATAAATAAATAGTAAGTTAAATTTAAGATTAAAAAAAAAATATCATTAAAAATTAATAAACGAAATAAATATTGCAAATTGTTCTTAAACAATACAATTTTTCATTTAAAGGTCAGTTTTAATTTTAATTTTCATATATTTTCTCATAATTTTCATATATTTTTTCATTAAATTTCATATATATTAACAGTTCACTGTTAAAGTTTAAATAGCTCCCATTTTAATTTCTACTGAAAATAGTTCTTAAACAATACCATTTTTTATTTGAAAGTGTTTTAACTCTAAATTTCATATATTTAATCTGTTCATTGATAATGTTTAAATAGCTCTGAATGTAATTCCAACTGCAAATAACTTTCAAGTATTAAGAGTTTTAGCATTATAAATTGCTTGTTCATATATTTCCACAAAATTATGTAAGCACTTTATCTGAAATCGATAGCTTACCATATTTCTTTCATAAATATATTTTTTTCCTTTGCACATAAAGTTTTTTTTTTACGTTCGTAATCCAAACAATTTGAAATTAATTCTGGAATAACAATTTTTTTATTGATCCCATTATATGTACGTTTGTTTATTCTCTATCATAAGATATGTTTTGCTGTTAAAATTCCAATTATTTTAAGAACTAAACATCAATTGAACGATAGCTTAAATACCTGATTCCACTATATTTAAATGGTATGACAATAATCTGGAAGATTTGTACATTCTACCTTCCCCTTTCTTCGAACATAATGAAAAGACATTACGGACTACAAACCCATTCTCGAGGTAGATGTAGGAATCTTTGTTAAGCTTCACTCGCCAAATGTTATTACTTATGTTAATTAAAATTTCTAAAAGAACTTAATTTATAATGTGAAGCTTTAAATGTATTGTTTTATTGTGATTCAATAAATATATTTTCTTTTTTTATTTCTATAAATTTACTATTAAACTATGATTGTTTTTTTCTTACCTTTTCCCATTAATTCCTACAATCCATTTTTTTTTTAACTTTTTACACATGCACTGACTATTTCGAAATTAACACTGCCCAGTAATAATTTGGCAACAACTTCGTAATCAACCAATCATTGAAATCCCAAAATTTACAAAGTGGATAAAAAAACATATCTGACAGGCCTACGAGCATATAGACCAATGTGCCCTAAGCGTCTGTACACGGTCTGCCTTGAAACTGTCGTACCGGTAGCTGAAGAGAGCTGACGTGACAGGTCTGATGCTGTGCTTCGTCTGTTTCTTTTGGCAGTAACTGCTAAATACCGGTCCTCGTTCAGCGTTGTAACTCGGGGGCGACCTGTGCTGTAACATCTACTCACATTACCATCATCTTGGAATCGTAGCCAAAGCCTGGAGATGACACTCTGGGCCATTCCAAGTTCCTCGGATACTTCCAGCTGGGTACGTCCACATTCCAGATAATTCAACCACGTAAAAAATCATCCAAATGCTTCCTTTGTGCCATAACTATGCGGTTATTGCACTGAAAGGCTTTTAAAGCGCTTGTGAACAATTTTACTTCTTTGCCACCATTCCTTATATAGCCCTCTCTTACACTCTCGTCATTGTGACGTACTATCCGCGCCACCTGGTGGTTTCCTGTAATTTGCATATTCTTCTTCAAGATGTGTGTGATAATTCTACAGGTGAAATTTTTATTTTAGAGTTCAGTTTCTGTGTGATTCTGAATTATCCTTAATTTATGGACATGAGTGTACTAGGTATGCAGCTAAGTTTCCAGGACTTTTTTTACCATAAGAAACTGAAAATTTCAAGAGAAATAAAAATAAAAATAAAAAAATTGTTCAAAAATATCTTTCCTCACTAGCTGCATAGTTTTGTCATGTTCCCGGCAATACATGAATACCGCTACGATAAAACGACGCGTCTTTGGAACGATTCTGAGCTTTAAAACTGTAGCTCAGCCAAGACATGGGACATCGGCCGGAACAAGTGATAATCAAAAGGCGCCAGATCAGGCGAATACGGCGTAGTAGATTCCATTTCAGTGTTTTGATGGTGTCTTGAATGATAGAACTGCGATGGCACGGAGTGTTGTTGTGCTGAAATGTCACTAGTTCGTGTATAATTTTGACCATTCTTTCACCATTACCCTTTGACATCTTCCTCCAATACGCTTGCAGGCGGCCTGATGTCCAATTGGCTAGCGTTTTAGTCTTTGGTACCACAGGAAGTGTTATGGAAACATATTGGTCCATAACAGTAATGCTTGTGTACATGAGTGAAAATGAATATCCTTTTTTTATGAATGTAAATAAATATTTTTCTTTGAGTTTAAATAATTATGCTTTTTATTATTAATTAATTAAGATAATCAACTGATGTTCATAATTATGTTTCTGCCTGAAATTCAAACTTTTGCCGAATAGTAGTGTAAAAGAAGCCACCTTTATATCACGAAGCTAACTAATCTTTACGTCTTGAAAGGCCTGATGGACAATTAGCTAGCGCTCTGGCGTTTGGTACCACAGGCTTCAGGTTAGAATCCTGGCGGTGGCTTGGATGTTTGTGAGTGGGTCGGAATCCACATTAAACTGTAGGTCCCGGTCTAATTAGCCTAAAGTGTGTACAAAATGACCGTAGAGGAGCAAACCAAACTGAAAGTAATAACACTTGTAGATTGTACACTTGTCCTCAACTATTCTTGGTCTTTCGGAGCTCACCTTGTACTCATTGTTGAAACTGCCACTTGTAAAAATTTTAAAACTAACCTTCACAGATAGTTTTATGGTAGTGCATGTTCACCACAGACCTCCTCAAACAAATGAACGAAGTGCTCTTGCTGCAGTTTTTAAAAATTAAAGTAGGAAAGCAAAGCTTCTCTCAATTTGGCACAAAACTCGACTTCTTTGTGGTAAAAAAATATTTTTGCTTTGCTATATATGTTGGTATTATGATTTATTATTGCTGACAGATGGCTAACTTATATAAAAAAACTTTTGATATGTATGTCCAGTACACATGCGTTAGTGCCATTCATGTGTGAAGCTTGATAACTTAATTGAGCACCTATCATATCTATTGCATCTTTGTGACAAATGTTTATTTAAACTAAACATCATTATTATAAATTAGAAAGGAATAATTGCAATACCTGATTCTGAAAAATCCTTATTGAAAATATTATTTTAAAAATTGTTTTGGATCTTTAAACTGCAACATGCTTCATGTTGAATCCCTGTAACTTGAGAAGGAAACAACTATTTTTTTCATTGCTCAACGGAAGAAAATTTTAGAAATTTTATATATTTGTACAATTCTATATACGAAAAAATTGTGAAATTCTATACATAAAATAATATAAAATAAACTCTGGATGGTATTGAAGAATGCATTGTTACTATTGAATATGAATGGAAACTTTCTTTATATAATTTAATAATGCTTTTGAATTTGAATGAAAATAACCCTTTATGATTGGGATCGAAATGTTGCCATGGTTAGCAATTGTAAAAAATACATAAAAAGTATTTGTTTAGTAAAATATTTTATGCTTTGTAAATAAATGTTGTGCCAACAGTGTAATAAATATAATAATAACTTCTAGCTTGTGACATACAAATATAAGCAATGCGTTCAAAATAGGCAAACCACAGACGCTTAATAAAATTAAACGAACATAGCCTATCACAAAATATGAAGAACGTATCACTTGCAAAAGTTGATATTGTTCTACTATCATTGTTTGATGTTACCTCTACTATTCTATTTTTACTGTTTAATATTAGCGCTACTGTTTTATGGTTATTAACATATTTCTCTCAAGAATTGTGTTTAACTATACAGTGATCGAGTTAAACATAATTTGAGTTATTTATGCGAAGGCTATATAACATGATACAATTAAACAATTGAGAAATTATTAATTCGTACCTGCTTATATAATAAGGTGAATTTTCAATTGAAAAAATTACTCATAGTTAATATTACATGAACAAAATAGAAAACGAATTATAACGATTTAAGAAGTATCTAATATAATTATCTGGCTAAAGTGGAGTTCGCCCAAATTTAAAAAAAAAATATTAACTGGATGATTTCTGTGAATAAATGTTGGAAAAAAAAATGGTTCAAATAAGTCATTGAAAAGTAACGTTATTATTCAATTTGATTATAAAAGATGTGAAATGAGACAGACAACAGCCTTTATGTAGCAAGGTTTATTGTAAAAGGGAATTTTCCACGTAGAAAAAAGATTGAAAACTATAAATATGAGGATCAATATGTGGATGAGATTTTTCAAAACAATAATAATGTAACAGTAAACAATTATAAGCCCATAATAACATGGAATAACATTTGCCAAAAAGGTGGAAATTATAAATAAGAAAGCATTTTAAATGCTGCTTGATGTTTGCGAATAGATTATAATAGTTTTAACAAGTAACGTAAATATAAATTCATTTGAACGAAGAGTTCGAAAGTCCCATAATTTAGGAGGAAGAAAATTCCAATTCCATGCAGCTCGCCCACAAATGCACAGGAGAGCGAAACATTGATCTGTGATCAACAGAAACATCAAAGACATATAACATCAAAGACATTCAAATATAACACCAAAGACATTTAACGAAGATTGGATTAAATTGAATATTAGATAAGCATGCACAAGTGAGGTTGAGTTATTCAACATCAAATACATCAATACACATAGTAAATAGCACATCAGTTGAATCCAATTTCTCATAAAGATTTGTGATGAATCTCACTGTTATGTCATGAACTCAGAGAAAAACTTTATTTCTCTTAACTGACATCTAATTTCCACCTTTTTTAATACGGCATTTATTCTTTATTTGGTTTATACACGTAGACGAACAAAATTTACATATCACATGTGAATATCGGGAAATCGCACCTCCACTGTCTGGATGTGTCGAACAAAGTCGTCTTTGTTCTTTTTCTTCTTCTTCATGCTGCCACCACCCATCATGAAGACAGGCGATGCGCTGGGGAAATTCTTGCTCACCAAATCGTGATTCTGATTGTGCTGGAGACAATGGGGCGGATGGTGGTGAACCACATCAGCCGGATGCGTCTGCTGGTGATTGTGCCTCTGTTCCGCATAGTGTCGGAACAAAAGGAAAGCTATCATACCTGCAGCTATGCATGCTACTAAACTTCCTATGCTAATTAAAATGTAGAGTGTCAAAGTCTGTCGGCAGTTTTCTGAAGATTCGTCAAACGCCGAATGAGGGCAGTGCACTACACCATCACACCACAGCTCTGGATTGATGCAAGCACTCAGCTCTGGACACTCATGAAGGCAGTTGACGTTACTCAGTGTCCTTCCTTCATCAGAATACACCTCCCCGTTCATGGGTTTGGAGGTTGGTCTGGTCACTTCCAGCCATCTGATCGATAAGTTGCCCTTTCTGAAGGCGACTAACTCTATGATGACTTTGTCTGAAATTGTCTGATTTTTGTCAGGGTAAGAATTGAAGTACAAGAAAGTGTCTCTGTGAATATCACTGTTAGCAGATGTGTTATTGTGATGCCAAGACGAAGAAAAAAAATCGAAAATTTCGGATTTGAGGTTTGAAGGTTCGGTGGATGAGGGCAAGCATAACACCATTTTAGGATATAACAATCCATTGTTGCCATTACTGTATAACACGACTCTATTTTGATCGTCATGCCATTGAGAATTATCACATGTCTTGCCACGTAATTGTAAATACAGATACGTTTCCAGAGAGGATGATTGCATAAACCATCTACATCTTAATAAACGTTCTTCAATGAATGGCGAATGTGATGGAATTGCTTCAAATGTTAATTCTCCACCATGCGTCCTGTTTTTCTCAACAGATTCTGGCAGGACCCCGCATTCCTGTTCATTATCATTCGGTGGGATAAATCGGAATCGGACTTCAAAATAAAAATCTTCGAAATCTTCAAATGCCATCATTCCGGATACATCAAAAGTCATGGTCACCTTTGATGACTGTTCAAAAGAAGATGATGTGATTGAAGGAATTGAAGATGAAGTCTTTTCACAGATGCATCCAACGTAAACTGATGAGGAAGCTGAAGATTCGGTAAAAGATAGGAAAGCATGCCTGTAGGAGACCATACTGTCACTAGCATATGCGTTGTAAAACATTCCAGTTTTGAATTTACAATCAAATCGTCGCAGAAGAGGATCCAGAAATGTTAAACAGTTGCTGATATTTGACCGAAGTTGGATTACATTTAGCGATACTCTTTCCCTAGGCTTCAATTCAAAATTGTAGTCACAACTCAAATTTTCCTTTCCACCTCTCCCATAAAAGAAAACATTATTTGGTGAAAAAATTACCCCAGTTGTTGCCATTGTTGAGGTGATGTTCCGACCACATCTATTTTCATTATTCTGCTCTCCAGTTGGGGAACCGAAATTGACAAATTCATATCTAATGACGAAAGATGAAGCAGATAGTGACGAAACAACATTAGGTCTTCGCATAACAAGTGTGTATTTTAGCAGAACTTCAGAACCAGTTGACAAATAGCTTTCAGTTGGAGGTAAACAGGATCGTTTCGGCACGAAATTTTCATAATCTGCAGTTCTGGTGCACATAACTGGTAGGGATGATTCACAAAACTTATGTATACTTCGTTCTCTTAAATTTGCTGAAGACGATCTGTTTTGTTTATCTAAAATCAGTTCTAAACTGCTTATGTCACAAGAATCCTCATGTAGAATTTTGCTTTGAAATTCAGTGCTTGAAGGATGGTGGTCATATCCCAGAGTTCCGTGATCTTTCACAAAGTATGAAACAAAGTACAGCCAGATCCTTTGATATGGACTGCCTATCAGCTTTGCTATGCAGGTTGTGTTTTTCGGAACAGAATGGGAGGGACTTCTAATAATACCTGTTCTTGTAACGGAACCATCAATATGTATGGTGCACTCTGCATTCTTGTCAAAACTGAATTCACCAATGGTATCATTTGCATCCAGAAACTCAACTCGTATTTCAAGCTCGAGTCTTGATTCATAAAGAAGATTTGAAGGAGCACTGTATAATTGTACCAACATCTCTGGTCCACTGGATACAACGTCAGTTAAAGAACCGGATTCGCAGAATTCTGTGAGAAGAAGGCGTCCTCCACCTTTATCAGTGTCGATTCTGTCATAAATTCGGACCACATCTCCAGCGCAATCGGATGTAAGACCTCCACTTCCTGAAAATGAGGCAGAAAGTGAATTCAAAGTAATTTTTACAACTTTCAGTTTGTAAACTGAATATATTCTAATTTTTCAAAGTGTAGTTCTATATTTAGCACATAATTTATTGAAGGAAATTTAAAATTTATAAGAAATAATTATGGTTAGATAAAATCTGATTATAGATATTTTTAAAATTTCCCATTTTTATTTGTTTTTCATGGATTGAACAATAATTTAACCTAATACAATGCTGATTGTAATTCACTTGTGACTGCATACGGCGGAAAGATTATTGGTTAAATTTCGATAAACCAACAACATAAAATTGCCATTTATGTTCATTTTTGGCAGTTATTTATTTTGGCTTCACATTTTAACAAAAATTTGGAGCAGTTACTTCTAAGAAAGATGCTAGGTAAGCGTTTTCACCATAGTGATCAGTTACGTTTCCTTATAAAAATGACATCAAATTAGAAGATTTATATTACCAAGCAAATATACATTTTCCATTCCATAATAAGACCATTGTAATTTTCAACTCAATATATTTGTTTTCAGCAATTTATTATTTTATTAAAATTTTTTTACTTAATTAATGGGTTACAGAATATAACTTAAAAAAAGTTTAAATTATATATATAAGTTATATTGTTTGAAAAATAGAACTATAGATAACTTCTGTATATAAGTTGAATTATGAACAAAATTTTTTTACATAAAATGTGCTAAACTGAATTTTTAAATATAAAAATAATGATATTGTTTAAAAAATTATAATTATCAGAGCTAGTGAATTTTCAGTGGAGTAAATATTTCAATTATTTCATATCAGATAATTGAGATAGATATATAATAATTTATATGTGTTTAACAAATAATAAGTGTACGAAATTTGAATGATTGACTCAAGCTTCAGAAAACTTTGAAATTCAATGATGATTGAATCCTTATTCAATGGCTGATCTTATTCAAAAAGATTCGCTTATTGAAGTAAAGACGTATCCTAAAATGCTTATTCACCAATATTAAAATAAATTCACACAAGTATTCACGTGTACTAAAATAATTTTTAGTATTTGCAAAAATAATTATGCTATGTATTTCGTAAAGGAGGATAGAATAAAATTTTTCCTTCGGTTCTACAATTAATTGTTTCCTCAGAAATCTTCTTCATTAGATCAACAGCCCCATAGTCGGACAAGACCGTCTGCCAAATTTCGAAACAGGAGATTTTTTTCATTTTATAGGGTAGGGTTGTCAGCCTTACGCCCAGAGCGGCAGAGCTCTAACCACTCGGCCATCAGGCCCTTTCTCAGTAATCACTTTGGCTAAATGGATTACAATTCTCATGTGTTACAGACTTGTTTATTTAGAAAAACAATTGATTTAGTTTCTGTTATAAAGGTTGATAATGTAAAAGAAATTCATTAACGAATTATTTGGTGCGCAATGGAAAATCATATTTAATAGGGAGAAAGGAATGACGAGAGTTTGATATTTACCCTGATTAATAGCTTTCCTTGAATCAGATCGTGCCAAGGAGGAACCAGTGTTGACAGATATCTTGTACTCGTTCGCCTGATGGACCACAATCCGGGCTCTTTTCCCCTGGGGCACATAGTCCTGCCGCAAGAAGTAGTTGCACGTGAAGTTCCTCAAGTACAGGCCGGGGAAGTTGGGGGATCGTATGAGACACTTCTTCCGATCGCAGTTGACAAAAGCTCTGTCGCAATAGCTGTGCGCCACCACGTTGCCGAAATGCACTGCTGGGGTATCGTCATCAGCACCAGCAGGTGGTTTCACAGGTGAAGGAGATAAAAATCTGCAAAAAAAAAATGGATCCATTATATTTGTATTATATCGCTACATTAATCTAAATCTATTCTTTCATAACGCTATATTAAATCTGCCTTTTAGTAAGGTGAAAGAGAAATAAATCTGAAAAAAAAAAAAAAAAGTGTATCCATTATATTTGTATTAAATCGCTACATTAATCTAAATCTAGAGATTTTAAACTAATAAGATTTTAAAGAGTTTTATTGAAAGTCAATCCATTATAAAATCACCGCATTAATTTAAATCTAACCTTTCATAACACTATATTAAATCTTCCTTTTAGTAAGGTGAAGCAGATAAAAATATATAAAAAAAAATAAATACGATTTCTAAGAGTTTTCCAGAAAGTCGATCCATCATATTTGTATTAAATCACTATATTAATTTAAATCTAATATTTCACAGCACTATATGAAATCTTTCTTTTAGTATTATTATTTTAAACAATAGAATTCATTCTATAATAATTGTTATCATAAATATCTACTACAAATGTTGTAGCTGATTTTGATAACGTTCTGTCTGTTTTTTTTTTTAACTTTTTAAAGCTGCAATATGAAAAAAGAAATACTGATATTTTAGTATTATCAGTTTGTTTTAAAGAATTCATTTCTATATCATAAGGTTTTAATGTAATTGTTGTAGTTATGCATAAAAAAATACTTTCTGCGCTATCACTTTTAAGTTATTGTAAAATATCACTTATAAGTTATTGATAAAAAAGATTATGTGAGACATACAAAACTTGCACCTACAAATTTGCCTCTTGCCAGATAGCTGCACCTGTATATAAAACGTTTCGAATTTGGTACTTGATCTTAAAAAGCTTTGGAAAACTGCTATTATCTTTGTACTTCAACATGAAGTTCATTATAAATTTGTAAGTTAACAAGGAATAATTTTAGGTTAACTAGCTCGCGACACGTGTAACAAATAAGAGAATCTTAAGATCAGATAATGCAATAACAATTTGTTGCTAAGACAATATTATGCCCGCTTCCTTTGCATTTATTTCACTGCTTCGTATGTTTTGTACTTTTATTCTGAAATAGCAATTTTACAATTTGTTTCAACCTGTGGTAGCTACAGACAAGATAATTTTCAACTGCATTAAATGTCCAATCATATTTTTTTAACTTGAAGGACATTTAGGAACTTACCTATAAGTCAAATACAGTCCAAATGATCCAGCCATAGATGCAGTCACCACGGAAGATTTGGGTGGCAAATAGACAGATAGTGTGACATTATTTCCCGTCGAATAGAAAGCCACTCCAAGGTCAGATGGCAGAAGGCTTCCGCAGAACAGTCCAAAGTCAGGTTCCATGCCCGCGGTCAAATCGTACAGAGTAGACAGTTGGCGTGTCGGAGGTTCTTTGAAGGCAGAGATGAGCTGAGAGAACCCTCTTGTCTGCTGACTACGTAGGGTGGATCCTGGATATCGAAATCCATCGTCTCCCAAAAATATATCGTCGTGAGATTCTGACAAACGAAGATGACCCTTCCGACATGTCAGTTTGTCCTCCGTGCCGTTTCTAGGGGAATAAGAACGACGTGTCATCAAGTAAAGTGTGGATGGAAAAATAATGTATTTATTTTTATAAATTAAATGGAAAAATCGGATAACTCGCAAAATAGGGTCCATTTTGGGATTCGGCGATTTTTTCGTGGCGCCAACTGAGCGATAAGTTGTAAAATGGGGTAACCTGGTTTCTTGTACAGTTATCACCACTTAAAACACCACTTAAAATCGCAATTCGTTATTTAGCGGACTTTAGCATAAATAATTTTTGACGCCAAATCCCAACGGCAACTGTTCTGCAATATTCCTTAAATAGCATCAAATTAAAATTAAATATCAGCACTATTAAATATCAGCAAATTAAATATCAGCATTACAATACAATTAAAATGCTCAATACTCAGATTTTAATTCGTACTATATCAATCGGTCTTCCCATCGTAAGAGAACATAATGGTTTTCAATCAGACAAATAAAAATATAATATAACTGAAAATCAAAATAAAAATTTATATAAAAAAAATGGTCTAAATAAAATTTTTACGACGATATTTCATCATTCGAGTCGAAAGCCTGTCTGACAAGATTTTTTCCCAACAAAATTTGTGATATATTTATATATCCGTTAGGACCTTTTTTAATCAATTCAGAATTGAATCTAAAGTGCAAAATATGATATTTAACCTAAAAATCAACTAAATATAAGGTAAAGACATAAAAAACACCCATCTGTTTCTTTAAAATAATGCCTCCATAATGCATTAATTGGCGTATAATAAATATGAAATACATAAGTAATAGTGTAGTTAACCGTTTGGAGTGCAAATGTAGCTATTCAAATGTAGCAAATGTAGTATAAATGTAGCTAGTGTGCTATATTAAATAAATAATATTAAGAAATTAAACTATAGTAATAAATATCCAATAACCTACAATTTAAAAAAATAATCTTTTGAATCTTACGACGCCATGGTACTTGATCATTAAAAATCATTGCCCAAGTAAGACAAAATATATAGTACTTTAATGGTATTTTTTATTACATTCATGCTTATAATATATTTCCAAAATATATTAACAAATAAATTTCATAAACCACGTTTTGTTCATTATAAAGTCAAGACATAAGCAAAAGGTTATAATATATATCACATGTATAGCACATCAAATAAATATAAATAATAAATAAAAAAAAACAAATAATAAAAAAATATATAAAAAAAACCCCTCATGATATCGAAAGCATTACATGCTATTATAACATGCATTCATATTTGAATAATTTATACGATTAAATTCTCACGATTCATGATTGTTCCCAATTTTATGTCTTCTAACATTGATAAATATAAACTTTTACTATAACTGAACATATTTTATTTCTTTAAAATTTAAAATATGGCACCAAAACTGTTTAAATGCTTTTCTTCTTCTTAGAAGATTTAGAATTATGGATGAAACGTTTTATCATGTATTCAATATTCACACGGTAGCACAGTTTGTAAATCGAAATCGTTTATGCATTATTTCGCTAACATATAAAAGAGAAACACTGCTCGAAATTCATCTAAAGCTATTTACAATGGTTTCGTAATGAGAATATTCAAAATGTTTCGCTCTGCATTTGCACAATAGCATGTACCACATAATGCAAGGGATAAATTAATGAAATGTATTTCTGTGAGAAGTGTAAATATTCATAAGTTTTCGAACCAGTGAAATTTGGTATCAATGCATCCAGATGTGTTACACATCACAGATTTACACTTATAAAGATCTTTGCATTTGTTATATATCATTGATTTGAGATTGTAAAGAACTTTGCATTTGTAGGTCTAACTGATATGTATGATTTTTCCTATCACAGCAACTATTATGTAACATATAACTGATTTTTAATTGTTTTTTTTCCTTCTAATGCAGCAGGCAAATAGACCGTGATCTTTCGCCATAATGGCTGCACCGATGTTACTCACTTTACATTACCCAGGGAGCGCTTGCAACTTGATGGTAAGCCACGGACGCGGAGTAACAATGCCTCCGCAAAGCTCTACGATCCTGTTAGGACCGGGACCTACGGCTTAAAGTGGATTCCGAACCACTACAAATACCCATGGACAAAGCCGGGATTTGAACCCGATACCTGTGGTACCGAACGCCAGAGCGCTAGCCATTCGGCCATCAAGCCCCCGATTTTTAATTGTAAAAATAGCATACTGTGCTCTTTTGTTACTTTGAGTGAAAGCATAATTGGGGAATAGTCCATAAACGGGAAAAGTTATTTCCTCCACAAAATTTCTTCTCTAGTTGGAAATTCCGGAAAATGTTCAAAAACTACAAATTTATTAAGAAATTTCCCATTCGAGTCTTTATTTTTATCCGATATCTTATCTCTTTACCCAAAGTAATGTAACTTCTTATCGGTTAAAAAGACGATGGTGAAAAAATAATAATAAAAAAATTTAAAAATCAAAAGATTTGTTCCCTAATTGTGTCTGTGACTACTACTCCTGCAGCGCGAGACGGACTCCCCATGAGTAGTCTACTCATGGATTGAGGGAAAGGGGCAGCTACTGTTATGATGGAGCACCCGTAGGTAGGAGGACAGTCCTTCCGGGAAGATATTTAGGGGGAATTACGCTGCATTTGTATATAATATGGGTTAAAACCCGGAAAACTCCATCAGGTAGTCCGACTCACGAGGCAAGACGCTGAACAGCACAAACGCCATCGAGTCTCTTTGTGTTTTTAAACAGTGTCTACAACAAAGCCACCACCGGAATGAACCTCAGCCCTAATAAACAAAATTTATTTAAAAAGATTGTTTGGGAATCGCAAATCGAGAGTTTTTATCAAGCAATAGAACGCATTTTCAGATAACTGTATGTAAGTTTAGTTTAGAACAGACATAAATATATTCAGATTCATAGAAGCTTTGCAACCACACAAAGGTTCATTTGAATTTTAAAAATTTATTTGAATTTTAAAAATTTATTAAAAGTTTAAAAGTTATTAAAGTTTATTTGAAGCAGTGCATTTTCTAATCAAACTTACCTACATTATATATTATTATAATGCATTTCATTAACTATGCATGAATTTTAAAAAGTAATAGAGGATTGTTGGAAATAATTTGTTTAAATTTTTCCAAACCCTCAAAATTATAGATACTGATTAAAAAAGAATACCAAATATAAATTTGTTTCAAAACAAACATCAATACTTTCAGCTTCATTGAAGTTTTGCAAATCACACCAGTGTGTATTTGAATTGAGTTTTGTTTATGAATCATGATTTGCTTATGAATGTTTATTTGACTTGATAATGAGTTCCATTTTTTGAACAGAATTACTCTGCATTACATATTATTTTCATCCATTTCCTTAACTATGGACGAATTTTAAAGAGTAATAGAGAATCGTTAGAAATAAGTTCTTAAAATTTTTCCAAACTCTCAAAGTTACAGAAACTGAGTTAATAAGAATACGAAATAAAAATTTGGTTAAAAACAAACATCAATACATTCAGATTCATTGAAATGTTTTTTGTCATTGAATAACGTCTTACTTTCCTAAAATTCGAATTTGAAAAATATTGCATTATTTAAGAATTATTTTTCAGTTTCAGATTGTCTTGTCTCTCAATAGAATATTCATTTGAAAAAAATATATTCAATATGAACAATGAGAGAATCAAAATCAGATATTTCATCGTAGCATACCAATGTTTTTATTTTTCAAATTCTTTGCAGATAAATTGTTTTTTAAAGCAATGCAACGATATTTCTAAAAACAAAAAAATACAAAAAAAGCACTGTGCAACTGGATAAAAATATGGAAAAGTAAAAAATATCGATTCGTTTTGCAGAAAATAGAATAGTTAAAAAAAAAAAAAAAAAAAAATTTGAAAAAATATTTGTCTACAAACTTGAGAATAAACATTTATTCGTTACCATGACAACGAAGCTCCCAAAATAACGAAGGGAACGATATTAAAAAAAAAAAAAAAAAAAAATGGTACATGCGAAATTTACATTCATTAAAGCTTGTTCTATTGAAAAATTCAAAAAAAAAAAAAAAAAAAAAAAACTTGTTGCAAGAATTTCCGTCGTTTGAATAATTTAGTAAAAAGAAGAAAACAGAGAACAGAAAAAAAAAAATGCTATCGAAGACGAAAGTGAACATTTGGTTTTAAGAGAAGAGAAGGATTGAAAAATTGTATTGCTTCTGAATTGTTGAAATAGATTCAGTTTTAGACTTTAAATACGCTATGGGATTTTGAAATGCCTACTGAAGATTTGGAGGGTTTCATGTGGAATGGAAGACATCGTCTTAAGAAGAATTTTGAGCATCGTTGTACTTCTTTAGGGAACAGTGAAATGGAATATAGCTTATCTAAAAAAACTTAAATTAGAAGTTTGGAAAATATTTTTCTCTTTGAAAAAGCATCTGTTGTGTCACTAATTTGATCTATTGAGGAAAATGGCATGTTTTTTATTAAAAAAAAAAAATAGCAAAAGTCTCATGAGTAAAGGCAGATTTGTTTTGCATGAATGTATTTAAATATGAAAATTTTATGAAACGTCAAATGTTATTTTCAACAACATTTTATACAGAAAAGATTTTAAATAAGGTCTTTAAATAAAATAAAAACAAAGGGACAAGTATCTTTAGGGAATAAATTTATAAACAAGAGAAAAGCTGTTTTTGAAGCTCAAAAATATACCATAAATCTCTTACAGACTATAATTCTATGTTATTAATCATCAGTGTCTTGTAGTGTGGACTTGGTTTGTCCTCTAGGATCATTTTGTGCACACTTTAAGCTAAGTACGATTATTTTGTGCACAATTTAAGTTTATTTTCTAATGCAATACATAATTGGTATAATATTGTACTAAAGTATATTTAATAACAAATCCTATTTAATAACTATTTTAAAAGATATATAATTATAAGCAATTCAAATAAATTGCAATATGACAACTCTTTATATATTTACAAGCTGTTTAATAATATATTGGAAGTCAAAAGTTCGTTAATTTTACTTAGCTGATAATTAATTTGTTTGTTTAATAATGCTATTCTGATTTTTTATGCTTCGTTATAAGAATTATAAACAGAAAATAAAATATCAGTACGCCATCAAACTATATCAATTTAATATAGTTCCGAAAAGATAGAAATGCAGAATTGACTGCACTGAATCAACCTGCTATGATTAGTTCATAGAAGTTTCGCAACCACACCAATGTTCAATTAAAATACATATAGTCAGTGCCATTTTTTAATCAAAATTACACTGTATTATATATTATTGTCATCCATGTCCTTAATTATGGTCATGTAAAGAATAAATTATAAAGGATTGTTAGAAATAAGTTGTTGTTTTTCCAAATGCTCCAAACTATAGAAATTGCCTTCAAACAAATATAAAATATAAATTTGTTTAATACAAACTTCAATATATTTAGATTCATAGCAATTTTTAAATAACATCAGTGTTTATTTGAATTGAGTTTTGTTCATGTATGCTTATTTGAATTGAAAGTGATTGCCATTTTTTGATCAGAATTATTCTACATTACATACTATTTCCATCCATTTCATTAACTATGGACGAATTATAAAAAAATAATAGAGGATTGTTAGAAATATGTTCTGTAAATTTTTCCAAACTCTCAAAGTTACAGAAACTGAGTTAGTAAGAATAACAAAATATAAACTTGGTTCAAAACAAACATCAATATATTGAGATTCATTGAAATGTTTTTGTCATTGAATAACGTCTTACTTTCCCAAATTTAGAATTTGAAAAATATTGCATTATTTAAGAATTATTCTTCAATTTCAGATTGTCTTGTCTCTCGATAGAATATTCATTTGAACAAAAAATATTCAGTATGAACAATGAGAGAATCAAAATAAAATATTTCATTGTAGTATACCAATATTTTTATTTTTCAAATGCTTTGTAGAGAAATTTTTCTTCTTTAAAGCAATGCAACGATATTTCTAAGAACATAAAAATAAAAAAAAGCACTGTGCAACTGGATAGAAATATGGAAAAGTAAAAAATATCGATTCGTTTTGCATAAAATAAAATAGTTAAAAAAGAATTTGGAAAAATATTTGTCTACAAACTTGAGAATAAACATTTATTCGTTACCATGACAACGAAGCTCCCTAAATAACGAAGGAAACGATATTAGAAAAAAATGGTACATGCAAAATTTACATTCATTAAAGCTTGTTCTATTGAAATATTCAGAAAAAAAACTTGTTGCAAGAATTTCCGTCGTTTGAATAATTTAGTAAAAAGAAGAAAAAGGGAACAGAAAAAAAATGCAATCGAAGACGAAAGAGAACATTTGGCTTTAAGAGAAGAGAATGATTGAAAAATTGTATTGCTTCTGAATTGTTGAAATAGATTCAGTTTTAGACTTTAAATACGCTATGGGATTTTGAAATGCCTACTGAAGATTTGGAGGGTTCCACGTGGAATAGAAGAGATCGTCTTAAGAAGAATTTGGAGCATCGTTGTACTTCTTTAGGGAACAGTGAAATGGAATATAGTTAATCTGAAAAAACTTAAATTAGAAGTTTGGAAAATATTTTTCCTCTTGAAAAAGCATTTATTGTGTCACTAATTTGATCTATTGAGGAAAATGGCCTGTTTTCAAAATAAAATTAAAAAACGAAACAGATAAAGCCTCGGGAGTAAAGAGAGATTTGTTTTGCATAAAAATATTTAAATATGAAAATTCAACGAAACGTGAAGTATTATTTTAAAGAATATTTTATACAGAAATGATTTTAAATAAAGTCTTTAAATAAAATAAAAAATAAAGGGACAAATATCTTTAGGGAATAAATTTATAAACAAGAGAAAAGCTGTTTTTGAACCTCCAAAATGTGCCTTAAATCTTTCACAGACTTTAATTCTGTGTTACTAATCTTCAGTGTCTTGCAGTGCGGGAAGGACATCCCATGAGCAGTCTACTCATGGATGGAGAGAAAGGGGACAGCTTCTATTGTGACGGAGCACCTGTAAGTAGAAGTCTGACTTGGTTCCGTGTAGCTGAAGAAGGAGCAGAGGGCCTTCAGAGAGAACTTTTAGGGGGACTACCCTGCATTTGCGTATTGTATGGGTTTGGTTTGGTATGCCGCTCTACGGTTATCTTGAGCACACGAGGGTAATGCAGACCGGGACCTACAGTTTATAGTGGATTCCGAACCATTAACTAACATCCATGCCACCACCAGCATTCGAACCTGACACTTGGGATACCAAAGGCCAGAGCGTTAGCCATTTGGTCACCAGGCCCCATATTGTATGTAAAAAAAGAAAGAAATATTGTGTGGAAAAATATTGCATGGGAAACATATTGTATGGGCCGCATATTGTATGGAGAATATTAAAGAATAGTGACATTAAAAAATGAAATTTTTTTTAAATTATTCATTTTTTACATATTATTTAAAGTATTTTACCCTGAAATTCTGTGTACAATTTGTTTATAGGAATTTGCAGTTAAAGATAAAATAATGTAAAGAAAAATGGATTTTCAGTCCTTATTCATTCTTATTCATCTTCAGTAAAAAAAAGGATCTTCAGGATTTAAAAAAAAGTATCTTCAGGATTTAAAAAAAGTATCTTCAGGATTTAAAAATGTATTACGAACCACTGAAATATTTAAAGTAATAACACATATATTGTTAAAATTAAATCATTTTTTATAATTAATAAAGGAATGTTTTTGCAAGTTATTTTACAAATATTAATTTTATAAGAATGCGAATTTAATTTAAAGAGCTTTAACATTATTATTTGTATATATTGTATTTCCAAATAAAAATAATCAATTCTTTGTTTATATGTCATATAAACATATTTTGGCTGACAGACATTATTTAATGTTTTTGAATATATTTATAAAATATAAAAATTACTTGATCAGTGTATTTCGGATTTATTTGCAGTTCAAACTGATATTCTTGTGGTAGACATAAAACGTAATGAAAATGTAATACAATTAATTTTTAATAAAATTATAGTAACTGGAATTAATTAGATTTTTTTATTTGAATTCCAATTTATACAATTTAGCTGCTTTCATTACTAATCATAAAAAAAATTGACGGAAATTTAAATAAAAATTAGACTAATTGTTTTAATTACATGAAATAAAAATAAAGGAAAGGTTTTTTGTAAATCATTGACTTCATACATTATTTCTTAATAAAAAAAGAAAGAAAAATTTTATCTTGAAGATTGTGAGGAAAGCAGCATTCACTCAACATTATTTGCAATAACAAAACCATTGAATGGCATACCAGACGAAAAATGGTTTTTTGTTTTTTGGTATATCCGTTAGAGATAATTTATTGAGAAAATGAAATATGGTGTCGGGAGAAAGTTTTTGTTGATACTGAAAGAAACAAACACGATTATTGATGAAAGTGCTGAGTTTTTGATTAGCTGTTTTTCGTGGATTACATAATAAATAATATAACTACATAGAAATATTGTTATTTATTTTCAATAAAGGTTCTTTCAACTTAATAAAGTGAAAAAAAAGTGACGATTTTGGCACCATTAAAAATTGCTCAAAAACTGATAAAATCTTTTTTTGTTGAAAATCGGTGGGTATTTTCCATTTATGTATATAAAATAGTCACAAATAGCCCACTGATGGGGGATGAAGGAAGATCATTGCCTTCTAGAATTCTTTCTTGGGGTAACTAACTCGTCGTACGGGTGAAAGCACAGGCCAGAGATAGTCTGGTTATCAATGCTAGATTTGTTATACCTGTTATCCAATCTGTCTCATGTTTTTGAAATCAGCGACTGTAACGAATGCTGTCAGTGGATTTGAACCAATCCCCTCCTGCATGCTAGCTGTGTCCGTTGCCACTGGCACGATTCGGACAGATAGGGAATTGCTTCAAGTGTTTTATTCAAATTATTACTTTTGACTGCTTTTGGCTGCAATAAACATTGAGTCTACCGATTATCGCTTTAGAGTTAAAGTTACTTGTGATATGATAAAATTTGTGGAATATCTTTTGAATTGCATTGTGTACACACATTGTCGCAATGGCCAACGAGCCTCCTAGTTTCTGAAAACAGCGACTGCAACGGACGCCGCCAGCGGTTTAAAACCTGCGCCCTCCTGCAACCATTACGGCTGGCAACGAGACCGGTATATAAGGTTAATCCAGATAATGTAGAAAGGATTGTTTTGGGATTAATTCAAAATTAATTAATTAATTAGCTTTTTACATTAATGTAATGTTTGGGAAATCTCACGAATTTATCAAACATACCAAAAGTTAATGTGAATTTTGGGATGTATGAAAAAAAAAATATTGAACCAGTGGCATTTATTTTTTTTTATTATTTTTTTTTGTTTTGTTTTGTTACAGAATCAACAGGAGGAGGTCGAAAAACTTTGCTGCTTCAGGGCTTATTTAAATAATTGAGTACCTGCATAAAGTTCGCTGTATGGATTATTTTATGACATCTTTCAGAAATATGACATTCTAATCATAGAATAACTATAACTATAGATAGTTTGGACATGAACTTTCCTTGGCATGTTGAAAAACTTTACTGTTCCTGATTTCAACAAATTCCCATTTTCGAACTCAGAAGCATGGTTTGAAAGCCTTATCTGTGCCATACGTTAACGATAAATCCATAGACCAAGAAGGTTACGAACTCACAAAACCTCCCAAATGTCACCCTGTAGAATGCTCATTACAAAAGGTAAGGGAACAATTTCTATGCAGTATAGCAGGACCACAGTAATTTATGATAGAATCGCTGCATCTGCTACATATTAGTATAGATATCATCTTGATGACACACTATCTGCTACATAGTTACGTAGCAAAATTTCCAAATTACATCAGATCGAAATGCCAGGACATTTGAGAACAGCATTATTTCATACATTATTTAGATGAAAATTATTTATTCTTTTGATTAGTTATAAATTATTAAATCTAGTTTAATTGATTTTGCTATAGTTTTAGAACAGAGTTTGAAAGAGAAAAATTTACGGCTGAATATTTATTGATATTTTATCTGATATAATTAAAAATTTGGATGTTTATGATGAAGCACAAAATCAATGATTTGATAACAAAATAAACAAAAGTAATACAGTTGTTCAATATACTTTTATAATTAAAATATATTTTTTGTTAATATACAGGGTGGTTATAAATAAAGTGACACTATTAGGATCCCTCTAGAACCTGTTCTAACTAAAGGATTTTGATTATTTTGTGCTGAAATTCTTCTCCGCTCTACCATTGAACACGCTATAATGCGATTTTAACACGGAAATGATGTCAATGGAGCACACGTTGAGCATATTCTGTACTTGAATACATTTTAATGGATCTGACAAATTTTTTGTCCTTCTTTAACCCCTTACCTGCCGAGGAAAACTTACGAGATGCGCTCCCCAGTGCCACCGTTTTTCATACAGGCGCGCGTAGTTATGCGACGTATTGGAGGAAAAAAAGAGGTGCGTTTTGCAACATAAAACCTTTTTACTTTCACAGAAAAAATAAAATGTAAAAAAACAAAAATTCTAAATTTAAAGTATAGAATAACAGTGTAATAAAACAGATATTATAACTTATCTGCTGTGTGATATTTCCTAAAACAAGAATTCTTTATTGTTTCATATGTAAAATATGATAGGAGAAATAACTATTTATTTAAAATGTATAAACTTGTTTTTTATAAACCAAGTCACATAAACCAAAATCACATTCATTGCATTGATAGCTGGTTTCACGACGAAACGGAAGCAAAAGAAGAATAAAAAAGCACGACCTACTCAAACAGAAACAGAAGCAAAAACTGCACAGCTATGACTCACCGTTTCAGAAACATACCCTTTACCAATACCCTATCGCTTTTCTCTGAAATAATAAAATCCGTTTCAAACATTGTCAAGGTCATTTTGTGGCATTTCAAGACCGTGAGAGCAGTTTTCTTTATAGCAGCGCAATGCAAAGGATCGTACTTCGGAAAGGCGTATATATACGCCGGCGGCAGTGAACGCATCGGTTGAGTGAGGCGTATATAACGCCGGCGGCAGTTAAGGGGTTAAACACCACAATTCTCTCTGGTGGTCAAAATTTGAACTATTGTTTATTGCAAAAATCTTTTCCCCATGGTCCTATATACCTTATAGTATACCAATATTTTGTCAAAAGGCATAACGGGTTCTAGATGGGTCTGAATAGGGTCACTTTAATTATAACCACCCTGTATTTAACTTCAAAAATATCAAGTTTATCTAGGTATATTTTCAAGCTTATCTAAAAAATTTATTGAGCAAGTAAAATGGAAATAAATCAAACGATAATAAGGAAAAGAACAAAAACAGTTCAGTGATGAAGAAGGATAAACGTAGAATATGAGAGATCATGAGAATAGAATATATTGCGTGTTCAGTTTGAGAGATAAGATCCTGTTCTCCAGATCATCCATTACAGTTAACTTAATGGAAGGAAATGAGTATCGGCTCAGAAGAAGCAAGCGAAGGAAGATAAAATAAAAAAAAAAGATTCAACTAATAACTTAAAGGAGACGAATCAATAAGGCAACAGAAGGTAGGAGATACGGTTGTGATTAACGGTCGAGTTTGTCTATGGATATTGCAGGTTAAAAGAAAGGAATTGTAATGCCTTTTAATAAGAAAGATTATTTTTACCGAGGTATAATAAATTAACTTTCATACAGTAGATTATTTACTCGATTAGAAGTCAATGACTAGAAACTTTCAACATTATTTAGATCAGAATAGTTCTTAGAAATAATAATCAGAATAGTCTCAAAAATTAAATTTTTCATTTAAGACAACTTGTATTACCAATGAATTAACTTTGCATTACTAAAGAAAAACTACAATTACCAATGAAGTAGAAATTATTATTACAATAAGTAAAAATTAATAGTTAAAATTATTTGTTTACTTTGTTATAATACATAAAATTCTTATAGAGGAATAAAGGAATAACTAAATGCAATATTACATACAGTTTCTTTCTAGATGACATGATTTATATCTTAATATTCTCATCTTAACTACCATGTATACAGAGGTACAACGCGTAGTTTCGAATGAGAATCATATTAGATTCAGTCTGAACTTTCACAAGACCAATGTAGTGGACCTCATAAACTTGACTCTGGATGTGTAGCAACCTTTAGGTGATCCATCGTTTTAAAATTTAAAAGTTTGTTTTTCCGAGTGGGTCTGGTTACAATAGCGTCACTGTAGTCCATGCCTGTGTGATAGAAATAGGTGATGGTGGGTAAGGTATGATTAATTTGCCTGCCCAGTCTCAAAATCATTTGATACATTTCAGTTCTAAACAAAAAAATTATTTTCAACAAAATTATTTTTATTTGCTTAACTTTCTTTTTTAAGACACTGTAGAATATTTAGGTCGTGCTCCAATTTACTTCTTTATTGTTATTCTATTGGTTGTTAGAGAGTGCAGACAACGTTTTAGGGAGAATTTTGGATTTCTAGAATTTCGTATTTTTCGGTGATTTCTGGAATTTTAAATTTTAGAGTGGTTTTTAATTGGGGGTTTCATTTTCGCTTCTGCAAAAAATGTTTTGATTGTGATAAAAAAAAACAAAAAAAACATTTGGATAAATTAAGATAAAGCAGCGTCGGCGGGCATACATCTCAAAGCATCAAGTCAAGTGAAATATTTATATAGAATAATAACATGGACTCCTAAACTTTAAACCAAAATGTTGAATTATCTAGTAAACATAAGCAAGAAAATGAAGATAGTTTCTTCATTCTAACCTGTCATTTTTTACATCAATTTTCCATACAAATATTTTTAAAACAATCGAATGAAAAGTGTTACAATTTTTATAATTTGACAAATTTTTCAGTTTTTTTTTTTTTTTTTTTTGACAGAAGGAGAGAAATGTTAAGTCAATTTACTAGATGGATGAATTATTTTATTACTGTGATAACAACGCTAATGTAAAACAAATAACTAGCTTGTGACTATTCCGTGGCATAAATAATATGTACTACACAAATTAAAATTCATTCCACCGATAATGATAAAGCGGATATTTCTATATATTAACGTCCTATTTATTTCTCTAGCTTGACATAAGTGATGATGATTATTCCCGTGCTTCCAAACAACAATAGTAAAAAAAAAAAACTAATGTTCCGAATTTCCAGAATTTCTGTCAAAGACCAACGCCATAAATCACATCAAAGTCATTAGGGAAGAACAGAAACATCTTTCTTTTTCCACCTGTCAAAACTCAAAAAAAGAACTCGGGAACTGTTCACTGTCCATTCCAAGATAAATACAATTGCCATTCTTAAAGTTTGAAAAGATAAAAAAAGAAAAAAATTCAGTCCGATTTCGATAAGCACCAACACTTATCGAGTCGTAATAACTTTTGGATAATTAGGTTCATTGTCAGTAAAATTTCTTAGCCATTTTTTTTTTGACATTCTTCTTTAATCGCCACTCATTGTAAATGAATTATAATCACATAGAAAAAAGTATTTAATTTATTCTGCTGGACATTATAAGTAAGGGAATTGGAAATTCCATTTTCTTTTTGGTTATCAAATTGGATTAAATGTGAAAATAAAAATGAATTGAATCAGCAATCGCTGTAAAGATAATTTTAGGCTGAGACTAATGTACGTATTCTTTTAGTTTTTTTATTACGAATATGGCATTACATAGAATTAAAGTAGAACGATTTATTATACTATAAATATTTTTTTGGCGTTATTATAATTGTAATTATATAAAAAACACATTAGGCATAAAAGATTGAAGCCTTTTAATAAAAATAAATATTTGTATTTACTGCAATAATTATTATAATATTTTGAGTAGAATATTCGGCAAAATCGCAGAATAGGAGTCTTTGAGACTTTGCGTCAAAAAATCTTATTTGGCCGAAGTGTGCCAAATAACAAGTTGCAATTGTAAGCAATACAAGAAACATTGGTTACCACATTTGGCAATTTGTCGTCTAGTTGGTGGCACAAAATGTTACCGAATCCCAACGGCCCTATTTTGTGATTTGGTTTAAAATTTATCTGCTCTAAGTTTTCTTTTATTTTTAGACAATGATATCTATTCTACTGATAATTGTACAAGTTGACATTTCTATTCATATTTTTTTAAAACACCAGCTTTTATTGTAATCAAATCTTTAATTATTTCCATAAATTATCCCCCATTATAAACTTCCTGATTTCATATATAGTTTAATAAAATCTGATCTAAAAATTAAATATATTGCTGTTAACTTATAACAACATTCTATTCTTTAAAACTTGATTTTACTTACGCTTATAAGAATTTAAAAAAAACACCATTTATTTCCATGAAATACTTCACCTTATAATATCATTATATTTATGTAATAACATTTATCTTAGTTGATTATCTAGTAATAAATTATCGATGGATAACAAAAATATATAAATAAATCCCTTTACATAATAAATTTATAACAGTGTTGAGTACATAGATCTGCAGATCTTTTAATTGCATTTGTAATTCGTTATTTTGTATTAAATCTACTATTTCTACTCTATCTCTCTTATTAAATTTTAGATTAGAACTTCTGTTAGCTTCAATGGATTAAATATTTAGAGTAATAGGATTAATTATTCCTTTTCTTTAGCAGAATAAAGTTCTACTCTTTGATGCTTAAAATACTTCAACGGAATTATGTGTCACTTAAAATTCCAAAAGGGCTGAGAAGACAAGAAAATGGATTAAATTAAATAATACTGTAAACAATTTATTTATTCTGAAAAATAATTCGGTTAGTTATGCTTTATTCGACTCTATTTGATATTGACTTTAAATGAAGTTGATGATATTTCTTTCAGCTTAAGTGATGAAGTTAAATGTTTATCAAAGGATGTAATTTATTTTAATCAATGATTATAATGAAAAAATAAATAAAATATTGCAAATTATCAATAAAACTTTTGCTTTAATTAAATTTAGGCGTTGTTTATTAACTGTAATTGAGCTATGGATTACAACCGTAATTCAATATAAAATTAAAAACATTTATTTGTACATAATAGATTTATCCTTTTTGTTACAAAATTAAGTATGAGATTGATAAACATAAAGGTATAAACTATAAAGGAATAGAAAAATAAATAGGATTCATATAAGAATATTACAAAGCTAATTTTAGTAGATTTTACTGATATACAAAATAAGGAAATTAATTATTAAATTAAAAATTAAAACTGATAGTATATATAAAAACGTCAAGATTGTGTATTAGATCAATTATTCTAAGCAATAGTCATCAATTTATTTTAAAACTTATAATTCAAATATTCTTTGAATGTTCTTTACTTAGAAGTAAATAAAACTGCGCCATAATATAGCTTAATTACTTTTGACATTCACAAAGGTGTCATGCATTTCTCATAGACTTTTTTTTTACATATATAACACCGTCAATCAGATATATGGTTCTAATTCAAATTTTTTTTTGTGTCTAAAAAAATCTTTGACAGTTTTTGGAACGAGGTTGTGGTTCGTCACTCTACGGTCATTTTTGCACACTTTAGGCTAATCAGACCAGGACCTACCGTTTAATGTGGATTCCGAACCCCTAACAAACATCCATGTCATCGCCAAGATTGAAACCTGAAGCCTGCGGTACCAAAGCCCAGAGCACTAGCCAATTGGGTACAAATTTTCGGTTTAGAAGTGGAATACTTCCACGAATCTATAATTATATGTCTTTAAATATTGTGCGTCTAATGTGCGTTAAATATTGTGCATCTCTAATTGTATAAGTAAGGTGCGTAAATTAAAATTTAAAATTAATTTATTAATTTAATTACAAACTCAAATTTGCATAAATATTTTTCTAGCGTATTAAAATAAAAAAGAATTTTATGACCCCAACCAGTGACTTACCAACAATCTCAAAGTAGATCCTCCCATGTAAAGATTAATGTTCCAAGGAGAAACATGTACAAAAAAAAAAATATATGCAGAATGTTTTCCAAAAACTGTCGGGGAAGTTAGTGGAAATTACAACCTATAATTAAGTTTATCCATTTGGCAAGGAGAGCAGTTATTGACTACCTTCAAGAAGTAGAGGTGGACGGTAATAAACAGAAGCTGTTCTCACTCACTTGAAGATTAAATTTTATGGCTTCCGACAGCCATTTCTTGAATAATAAAAGCCCCGGCGCAGCGAAGATCCTCCGCCAAATGGTTCTAATTACCATCGACTGGTAATGAAATGAGGAATTATTAAACATGGGTTGCAAGCACAGGGAAGAGTCTTAGAAGGAAAATCCCATTATGTACCCGAGCGGTAATTTCACTTGCAAAGAAAACTTCGAACTCCCGCATCTTGTAATCCAAACGGACAGGTGATCAGGCTCCGTGAAGATGGAAGCGAGTTAAATTTAGTTCGAAATCTAAACGATTGCATTAAATTGAAGGAACCGAAAATAGTTTTCGTTAGAGTTGGTATTTCTGTTTATTATTATAATGTTTTTGCTTTAATTAGTATGATGGTGTTCACACTAAAGTGGTAGTGCGTGAAACTACATCAATGCTAAAAGACTCAGTTCTTTATTGGCTCACATGCTAGAGTGAGAGAATTCAAAATGATGACGATTCCTCTCTCATCCCGAGAGGAATCGTCATCGTAATAGTTCATCAAAACTGCTAATAAAAATAATCGTCAAAACAAATAGTTGGCCTACGGACTTTCACCCGGTGGGGGTGTATCTTTCGCACACCCTACGTAACCTAAGTATCGGAGTGTCGGTTTAGAAATTGAATCCTTTCCCGAAACTATAATAATATGTCTCTACATGTTACATATTGTGCGTCCCTAACGGTATGTGTGTGGTGTGTAAACAAAGTTGTGAGTTCTCACTCTCTCACCCGGAGATGTAATGTATTTAGCTCCACTCTGCTTATTATGTCACCTACGGACTCTCACACAAAGAGGAAGCATATTTCGGGCACCCTGAATGGTATTTTGGGTTTTCGGCTTAAAAATCGAGTCCTTCCCCGAATCTATAATTACATATCTTTAAATGCGTTAAATATTTTTTGGCTCTAATATGTTTGTGGTGTTTGTGCGATTGTAAATAAAGCTGTGTATACTGCAACCTATGCCTCAAGTATCTTAACAAAACCACACCCAGTTACAAACAAGTTGCTTAACCTGCACAGAACAGAAAATAACACAAATCATAAGTTAACGGCGCTTTTTTCAACTCAATTCCTAATATTAGTGCACACTCTCCCTATATATATCTTGTTCAAATTTTCAATCGTTCATAAAATACTTTCTGTTCATCCACTCAAGTTCAAATACATTTTATTAAACTTATAGTGGATGACACTTGATGTTAATACAGTTCTTTCAAATATTAATTCAATAATTAATTTTAGTTTTTTTTTAAATTTAAGTGGCATGTATCTACCAATAGATGGCGCCAGATGTAAGTGGAAAATTTAAACTATTTTCTAATTTAAAATAATGAATGAAAATTATTTCTGCAATATAGTGAAAAAAAAGTAGGAATTGACTTAAATTTTTTTTTTTTATATTACTTGTGTAGAATGGAATTAAGGAGGTGATGATTAAAAAAATCGAATAATTTTTAATTGATTAATCTGATGAAACATTTACTTACAAAGTTAAATTTGCATAAGTATTTTTCTAACATATTGAAAAAAAGACAATTTTATGAGCTCCCCACCAGTGGCTTACCAACGATCACAAAGTAGATCCTCCCATGAAAAAGATTTATGTTCTGAGGGAGACATGTTGAAAAAAAATATGCAGAATGTTTTCCAAAAACTGTCGGGGAAGTTAATGGAAATTACAACCTATAATTAAGTTTATCCATTTGGCAAGGAGAGCAGTTATTGACTACCTTCAAAAAGTAGAGGTGGAGGGTAATAAACAGAAGCTGTTCTCACTCACTTGAAGATTAAATTTTATGGCTTCCGACAGCAATTCCTTGAATAATAAAAGCACTGGCGCAGCGAAGATCCTCCGCCAAATGCTTCTAATTACCATCGACTGTTAATGAAATGAGGAATTATTAAACATGGGTTGCAATAGGTCTTAGAAGGAAAATCTCATTATGTACCCGAGCGATAATTTCACTTGCAAAGAAAACTTCAAACTCCCGCAGCTTGTAATCCAAACGGACAGGTGATCAGGCTCCGTTAACATGGAAGCGAGTTAAATTTAGTTCGAAATCTAAAAGATTGCATTGAATGAAGGAACCGAAAATAGGTTTCGTTCGAATTGTTATTTCTGTCTATTATTTTAATTTTTTTGCTGTAATTAGTATGATGTTGTCACACTAATAGTGAAGTGGTAGTGCGTGAAACTACATATATGTTAAAAGACTCAGTTCTTTATTGGCTGCATATGCTGTAGTGAGAGAATTCAAAACGATGAAGATTTATCTCTCATTCCGAGAGGAAATATATTTAATGCAACACTGCGTTATAGTTAGCCTACAAACTCTCATCTGGAGGGGAAGTGTCTTTCGCGCCATCTATGCGAACCTGAGTATCAGGATTTCGCTTTAGAAGTGGAATCCTTCCCCGAAACTCTAATTACATGTCTTTAAATATGTTACATATTGTGGGTCTCTAATAGTATGTGTGTGGTGTATAAACAAAGCTGTGACCCGAAATGAATGACCCTCGGTTCCTTCTCGGTCTCTCACTCGATGAAATATATTTAGCTCATCCCGGAGTATTAAGTGGTCTACAGACTCTTACCCGAAGAGGAATTATTTTTCGAGCACTATGCCAAATTTAAGGTTTTCGGCTTAGAAGTGGAGTCCTTCCACGAATGTATAATTATCTGTCCTTAGATATTGTTTCTAATTATACGTTTGTGGTGTTTCTGCGAGTGTAAATAAAGCTGTGAGTCCTCCAACCTATGCTTCAAATATCTTAATCTAACTACACCAAGTTACAATGCAGTTTCTCAACTTGCAGGCTGCATAAATAACATACATTATAAATTAACACTGCCTTTTTTTAGAATTGAATTAAGGGGACGAGCATTAAAACAATAGAATAATCTCAAATTGATTAAATAGATGAAGTACTTAATTACAAACTCAAATTTACATAAATAATTTCATAACTTATAAAAAAAAGAGATAATTTTATGACTCCCCACCATCGACTTACCAACGATCTCAAAGTAGAACCTCCCATGTAAAAGATTTATATCCCAAGAGAGACATGTTAAAAAAAAATATGCAGAATGTTTTCCAAAACCTGTCCGAGATGTTACTACAAGCTGTAATTAAGTTTATCCATTTGGCAAGGAACAGTTATTGACTACCTTCAAGAAGTAGAGGTGGAGGGTAATAAACAGAAGCTGTTCTCACTCACTTGAAGATTAAATTTTATGGCTTCCGACAGCCATTTCTTGAATAATAAAAGCCCCGGCGCAGCGAAGATCCTCCGCCAAATGGTTCTAATTACCATCGACTGGTAATGAAATGAGGAATTATTAAACATGGGTTGCAAGAGTCTTAGAAGGAAAATCCCATTATGTACAGGAGCGATAATTTCACTTGCAAAGAAAACTTCAAACTACCGCAGCTTGTAATCCAAACGGACAGGTGATCAGGCTTCGTGGAGATGGAAGCGAGTTAAATTTAGTTCGAAATCTAAAGGATTGCATTTAGTTGAAGATACCGAACACAGTTTTCGTTGGAGTTGGTATTTCTGTTTATTATTTTAATGTTTTTGCTTTAATTAGTATGATGGTTGTCACACTAATAGTGAAGTGGTAGTGCGTGAAACTGCATAAATGATGAAAGGCTCTGTTCCTTATTGGCTGAATATGCTATAGGGAGAGAAATCAGAACGATGACGATTCCTGTCTCATCCCGAGAGGAAATATATTTAATGCAACACTGCGTAATAGTTGGCTAACAGACTCTCACCCGGAGAGGAAGTATCTTTCACGCACTCTATGCGTAGGTTTAGTAGTGGAATCCTTCCATTAAACTATAATTGTATGTCTTTAAATGTGTTACATATTATGCGTCTCTAATAGTATATGCGTGGTGTGTAAACAAAGTTTTGAGCTCTCGGTCTCTCACCCGGAGCTGAAATATATTTAGCTCATCCCCGCGTATCAGGTCCCCTATAGACTCTCATTAGAAGAGGAAGTATATTTCGGCACATTGCGCTTAGCCAAATTTAGGATATTTGGCTTAGAAGCGGAATCCTTCCACAAATTTATAATTATTTATCTTGGAATGTGTTAAATATTGTTTGACGCCAATTATATGTTTGTGGTGTTTGTCAGAGTGTCAATAAAGCTGTGTATACTCCAACCTATGACTGAAGAATCTCAACCCACCACACCCAGTTTCAATGCAGTTGCCCGAACTGCTCACTACATAAAAAACACATATTATAAATTATTATTACGTTTTTTAAAATAGAATTAAGGTGACGATGATTAAAACAATAGAATTATCTCAAATTGATTAAATAGATGACGTATTTAATTACAAACTCAAATTTACATCAATATTTTTCAAACATATGAAAATAAAAAAATAATTTTATGACTTCCCCACCAGTGACTTACCAACGATCTCAAAGTAGAACCTCCCATGTAAAAGATTTATGTTCCAAGGGCAGACTTCAACGAATGACGTAAAAAAAATATTTGTTAAAATATATAAAAATATATTGTTTTCCAAAAACTGTCAGAGAAGTTAGTGTAAATTACAACCTATAATTAAGTTTATCCATTTGGCAAGGAGAGCAGTTATTGACTAACTTCAAGAAGTAGAGGTGGAGGGTAATAAACAGAAGTTGTTCTCACTCACTTGAAGATTAAATTTTATGGCTTCCGACAGCAATTCCTTGAATAATAAAAGCCCCGGCGCAGCGAAGATCCTCCGCCAAATGGTTCTAATTACCATCGACTGGTAATGAAATGAGGAATTATTAAACATGGGTTGCAAGAGTCTTAGAAGGAAAATCCCATTATGTACAGGAGCGATAATTTCACTTGCAAAGAAAACTTCAAACTACCGCAGCTTGTAATCCAAACGGACAGGTGATCAGGCTTCGTGAAGATAGAAGCGAGTTAAATTTAGTTCGAAATCTAAACGATTGCATTGAATTGAAGATACCGAAAATAGTTTCCGTTGGAGTTGGTATTTCTGTTTATTATTTTAATTTTTTTGCTTGAATTAGTGTGATGGCATCACTCTAATTGTCCAGAGGTATTGTATTAAATGCGTAAATGTTAAAAGTTTTTTTTTTATTGGCGGTATATGTTATAGTGAGTGAATTCAAGAAATATTGAGAGATTGAAAGGGTATGCTATAAAAAATTTGGTTCTCTACTATATAACACCAAATTTGACTTAATTATACCAAATATGCCATCAAATTTGCCTCATTGACTTGAGAAATGATATTAGTTACTAATCAAATGACTCTGGTAGTTTGACCTTTCTATGCCTTAGAATTTCAATTAGCTTTAAAGGTAACTGAATTTCATATTCCGTTAATTTTTTTTTTTTTTTTTTTTAAAACTAAATTGCTCTTTTCATTTACGCTCTCATAGATCGTGACCCATGCTCATAGAGTACATAAACACATATGTGAGGCATTGTCAAAGTCAATATAAGTAGAAAGAATCAAAAAGTATTTAAAAAAATGAAACATATTTCATTTGTTCTTTTGAAAAATTTAGATTTTTTAGCATGCGACTTCTGCTACTAAATGTATTGACTACGAGTTATTCTATTTTACATCATATTAGTAACCCTGTCCAAAGATTGTGAATCTTCACTTTATTGATTAATGTGGTGTTACATCACAGCAGTCAAACTAACTTGATTTTTTTTGTTAGTGTGGGTGAGTATGACATTGTGTTCAAATTGACACATTTTGTGAACGATTGGTGTTTCAGAGCAATAAGATTGAGAGTGTTTTTTTTTCTTAAAAGCCCCTTCTAATGTCACACAATTTCACTTAATAATATTGAGATATAAAAATTACTCGCCAGATGATGTATGGAAAGTTTGTCTCATTCTTTAGAAAATTCCTGTATAATTAAATCTTTGTAGATAATGCATTCCTGGTTGTTTTGAATCCAGAACAATACCATCTAAGGAAAATTAGAAGTATTAAATATTCTCAATACACAAAAGGGATTCCTAATACATAGCTTTCATGCCAATGACACTTGAATTAAGAAACTCACTCCAGTATTTGGAACTTCACATTAAATTTTACGTTTTTCAAGATAGCATTGAATAAATATTTGGGAAATAACGATTCTTAACGATAAATCCAGAAAAGACTATAGTAAAAGCATTACAAATTTGAACTAGGAAAGTTACAACTCCTACTTGTCTTGGACACTGACATATTAAATATAAAAGACGAAAAGACTTTTGATATAATATAATACCATCCCTCCGCTTGCTCGAATTATATTAACTAAAGCTTTACCACCATCAAACTGCTCGATTATAGCTTATAGTACCATCAAGTATAACAACTACTCAAGGGTCTATACTTAACTTCCACAAGTATACAACTTTTGAGCAATAGTTTGATCAAAATTAGCGATGGCACTAGAACTAGCGATGGAATAACATTGAACCCTTCTTTCCGAAGTAATGTAATTTATAGTATAAACAGATCAATAAGCTTAATGTATATATGAAGCAGATGACAATACAATACTTGTAAGCAGTGTTTAATGTCCTTAGATTGATAATATTGTATTGAAATAATATAAACACGGAATAGATTCTTTTTGCATAGCTTCATAGATTTTCCTACTGATATTGTCTATGTAGGGGTCTCCAAACTTTTCAGCCTTCGGGCCATATTGTTTACTCCAATAAGTACCAAGGGCCAAAACCGTTTTAATTTTTCTGCCATTATCTATAATTCCTAGACTAGTTGCCGAGTACATACTCTGAGCAAGCAGGTTTATGTTCAATTCAGGATATATACATTCCAAACATCGATATACATACAAATGCGATACTCTTTACCCCAACATAACTACCGCGGGATGTTCGCTAGTTTATAATGTTAATGGGACTCATTTCAATTACTTGTTAGTTGTTATGCTTAAGTTAAATGTTCTGTGTATTATGCTTGTCATTAAGCTTTACCTAGCAAATAAATAAAACCAAGTTTGTCATTATATGTTTAAAAAAACAAAAACAAAAAAAAAACCAATAAGCTATTCGCCGTCGCGGACCGGATTGATGACACTGGCGGGCCTGATTTGGCCCGCGGGCCGTAGTTTGGAGACCACTGGTCTATGTTATTTAAATCCTTTACTATTCAAAACTAGTATAAGTTTGGAAACATGTTTATTTCAACTAAATTCGATTCCTCTTCGTTCTGTTTGAAAAGAAAAAGTACGTTTAGGCTCCCAAACCAAATTAAAGAACCTCGCCAGCCCCCATTACACCACACAAAGTAAAGATCATTTCCCTAATTAGAGATTTGTGTGGTGGAGAGTCATTTCCGAGCTCACATTAGATTAGTGAAGAGCAGGAAGCAGCGAGGTGTAATATAATCAAAAGGTGTGATTCACCGCCGCCCTATAGTGATTAATAACGGGGCATCGAATTAGCGGTAATTAGCGACTTTGTAGTTAATAAACGAGGAGCCGTTCCTGACTTAATCACTTCATTTACCTCCTTTTTAATGAGGCTTGGGCAAAATAATTATGAAGAACCCTTACCTTTAATCAGATCATCCCTCGAAGTAAAGTTTTACTTAAGGGGGAACAAATGTTTGCGATTATTAAAGCGATTAGTTAATTGGATATCTGGGCGCGTATTGATTAGTTTAGGCTTTTATTAATTTAAAGGGACATGCTTTGTTTTCTTTTTCACTTTAAAAAGATTGACGGAAGGAAGAAAAGAAGTTAAAACTTTAAGATTAACAACATTCTGTTTTGAAACTTGCTGGTTAATGTCACAGTATCGTCTTCTTTATTTTACATCATTTATATCATGTTTATCAAAACGACAGTGACAGTGGTGAGGATGAGAGGTTATTGTATTCATGGAAGGAAATATTTTAGGTGAAATTGGCCCATATTTGTGTATCCAATAAGGAAGGATGAAAGGAATTAAGATTTTAAAATTAACATCATTCTGTTTCGTAGATTGTTGGTTTATGTCATAGATGTGATGTTCATCAAAATGTGTTACAGACAATCATTGATGAGTTGAGACAGAGGTGCGTGGGAGGAGTTATTACATTAATGGAAGGAATTATTTCAGGTGTAACTGCCCCATATTTGTGTATCCAGGAGATAACCTGAGATGCCCCCACCATTATGCTCAACTACGTCTGTGAGAGGGCCTGATGGCCGAGTGGCTAGCGTTCTGGCACTCGGTACTACAAGGTTCGAGTCCCGGCGGTGCGATGGATATTTGTAGCGGTTCAGAATCCACTTTAAACAGTAAGTGCATGTCTAATAAGATTGTAGAGCGTTGTGGGTAGTGTTACTCGTATCCGTAGCATAACTTCAAGCTGCAAGCGCTAAATGAGTAACAGCCTTCATCGGTGCAGCCCAATATTGGGCTGCTCACAGGGGAATGGTCAATACGTTTGCGAGAAATTCATATTCTCAATAAAAATCTTATTCCAGCCTTTTGAAACGCGGATCTCCTTTGAGAATTGAACTCAGACATCTCTTTGCATTCAAGGATTATCAATAATCCATGAATAAAGAGGATTAACTAAATAAGATTAATCTTACAAAAGTTTTAAAATAATAATTTTTAATAAAATTTGATATTAATATGCAAATATTTTAATAAGCATGTTTATATTTATTCAATAATTTTTTAACAGAAGTCTTATGTTATTATTAAATGAAAGGCACACATCGAACAAAGAAACAAAGCTGAATTAAAGATAAAACAGATAAACCTTTTTTGTAATTTATAGAAAGAAGAAGAAACAAGCATCCTTCAGAGAAAGAACTAAAAACTATTCTCAGATAAAAAATTAAATATTTGTATTATTTGAATTATCATCTTAAAATAAAAGTAAAAATTTTTTACAATTACAAAAATCTTCTTGTGATAAAATGAAATATATCACTCTTTTATGTCATTAAAAACTGAGAATTGCACTATTTATTGATCATACAAGATTATAACAATAAAAACTAGATAACTTATTAAATATTAGATTAGATAACAGGTAGAATATAACGTAAAATTTTACGTTGCAAATAGAATAGTTCCAATCTCTTCTGCAAACAGATAATAAATTCATACTTTATTCCTACGGAATACTCTTTGAAAGTAACATAAAAAAGAATATTCTGGTAATCCAAAACATCAGCAAATCTAAGAATCAAATGAATTTTTTAAAACGAAAATTGAAAGGTATTTTGATCTAAGATATATTAAAAGAATACTTATATTTTTAATTACACTTCGAGAAAATATTGTGATGAGCACAGTATTCAATTTTATGAAATAAGTTAGAGTTTTTTTTACTTTTTATTTTTATTTCATATATATGTGTCATTTAATTAAAAAGAAATATTTTTTATTTAGCAATTGAAAATTAAAAAAAATATATATTTATTTAAAGAATTAACTAACTCCCTGGCACCACAGTTCATGTTCTATCATCTGCCTACTGGCAGATTCTGAAATAGGAGATGCTTATTTTTTACTTAGTAGGATTATCGGCCCTACGCCCAACAGTTATATTAGACTGGAGCCTATGAAATAAGGTGGATTCCGAATCACTATAAGCAACCGTGGCACAGCCAGGATTCGAGCCCTGTAGCACCAAGCGTCAGAGCGCTAGTCACTCGGCAATGAGGTCTCTTATTGAAAGAAGACTATAATTAAATAACTAGCGCATTAAGAAAAAGTTGCAAAATAATACCTTTTTAGTAAGTTTTTTAAATTCGTAGTTTAATAACCGATTTACAAATTTTTTGATAATAATTATAGAAAGAGGGAGTGCTTCTGTTAATTAACTTTGCTTATTTTTAACTAATAAAAATAAACAAAGGTTCTTGTTATGCAATCAAAATTGGAACACTGACAAAAAACACTCTTACAACTAGCTGAGTAAGAGAGATGTATATTTATATTATTTAAGTATACCCTTGAAAATTGTTAAAGGAAAACATTGAATTAAATTTGTTAAGGTTACAAATTTTATTTAATTGAAATAAATTGAATAACATTTCTAACCTTTGAATAGTCGATTGTAAATTTGTACGTTTGAAAGAATCGATTGTACATTTTTACCTTTGAAAGAATCGATTGTATCTTTGCACCTTTGAAAGAATCGATTGAATACAATGGCAATTCAATCGATTTTTTTTTATAATTTATGATTTATTATTTTTTTCATAATATGTTTTTCCTTTCTCAACTATTAATGTTTCATATAAAATTATTTTATTTTGTAAAGAACAAGAATTACAATCATGATTATTAACAACCTGCTTGTAATATTTATACAAATATGAAAAAAAAACGTGTTTGTAATACGTGTTTGAAAACGTAACGTATAACATTTGTAATATGTTTTTTCGTAAACGTGTTTGTAAAAATTTGTTTATAATGAACTCATTTAGTATTCATTATAATTGATAAGTTTATTAGAAAGCTCATATTAACTTATAAATATATAAATTTAATGTTGAGTTCAAAAATGTATTTGATTAAATGAAAGTTTTTCAGAATAACAATTTCTGATACAAATTACATATTTTATACTAAATTATTTCTCAATATGAAACATTTTAAGCTATTCAAACAACATGAATAATCATGAATTAGAATAATTGCTTGGTTTACAACCTGCTACTAATGCAGCATATTAAATACTTAATGAATTTTATCCCTCTATTCTTAATTGATTGAATAACAGCTGTCGACCAATGTGTTAAAATCTGTTCCTGAAATTATCTGTCCAGCTCTATGTATGCTAAAGCTCACAGTTGCTGAAAAGCCCAATAATCAACACCTGCTACGATTTGTCTGCAGCAATTTTGGAAACGCAAATCGTTCACTCGTAAGCCGACTGTAGCAATGGGATCCCTTAACAAATATGTTTAATTACAGTCAATTGTGCCCTCTGATCGAATGAATGTCATGATGAGAGTCTCGGTTTCCCAATCAAAAGGTTTATGAACTGTTTAATGTGTCATTATGTTTGAAGAGGTACTTTGAATAATTCATTTGAATTAGGATGCAGTGATATTGTTTGTTGTTCTTGGACATTTCATTATATTAAAGTGTATCCTTAAATTAATGTGAATAATTACGGATTAAAGAATTAATATGGCATTTTATTTTATTAACTATAGAACTAATGGTTTTAGATTATTCTTTCCTTATCCCACTTGGCAGACAGCAACATCTAGACCCTGTTCAAGAACCCGTGTGGTCCCATGGAAGGTGGGAAAGGGTGATGCAGCTTCTGTTGTGATGGAGCACCCGCAGGTAGAACCCGTATAGTGATAATCATAAAAAAAAACTGCCTTGTAATGGTTATACAAGTGTTGGATAAATGCTTTCATTACAATTTATAGGCTTATTAGAAAACTCATATTAAAATATTAATCAAATGTGTTCAAAATTTTATTTGATTTAGTAAAGTCTATTCAGAATAATATTAACTTCTGATACAAATTGTATGCTTTATACTAAATTACTTCTCAATATAAAACATTTTAAGCTATACAAACAATAAAACATATCATAAAAAGATTCTAAAGGACCTTAATTATAACAATTGCTTGGTTTAAAACCAACCATTAATACAGCATATTAAATACATAATGAATTTTACCCATGCATTATTAGTTGATTGAATAACGGCTGTCGACCAATGTGTTAAAATCTGTTCCTGAAATTATCTGTCCAGCTCTATGTAGGCTAAAGCTCAGAGTTGCTGAAAAAGGGGGATGCACTTCTGTTGTGACGGACGACCCGTAGGCAGAAGTCGGACTTAAGAACCAGAACTATAGTAATAATCATCATCAAAAAATCTGCCTTGTAATGATTATACAAGTGCTGAATAAATGCTTTCATTAAAATTCATAGGTAATTAGAAAATTCATATTAAATGTTAATCAAATGTGATCAAAATTTTATTTGATTTAGTAAAGACTTTTCAAAATAATATGAACTTCTGATACAAATTGTATGTCTTATACTAAATTACTTCTGAATATAAAACATTTTAAACTGTACAAGCAATAAAACATACCACAAAATGATTTTAATGAACATGAATTATAACAATTACTTTATTTAAAACCTGCCATTTATACCGCATATTAAATACGTAATGAATTTTACCCCTGCATTATTCGTTGATTGAATAACAGCTGTCGACCAATGTGTTAAAATCTGTTCCTGAAATTATCTGTCCAGCTCTATGTATGCTAAAGCTCACAGTCGCTGAAAAGCCCAATAATCAACACCTGCTACGATTTGTCTGCAGCAATTTTGGAAACGCAAATCGTTCATTCGTAAGCCGCTGTAGCAATGGGATTCCTTAACAAATACGTTTAATTACAGTCAATTGTGCCCTCTGATCGAATGAATGTCATGATGAGAGTCTCGGTTTTCCAATCAAAAGGTTTATGAACTGTTTAATGTGCCATTAGGTTTAAAGAGGTACTCTGAATAATTCATTTGAATTAGGATGCAGTGATATTATTTGCTGTTTTTGGACATTTCATTATATTAAAGTGTATTCTTAAATTAATGTGAATAATCAATGATTAATTTACCATTATATTTTTTTAACCATAGAATTAATGTTTTTTAGATAATTTTTGAAATACATAACTGTCAATATGGAATTTTCTTCCGGTGTTATTTGATAAAAAAAAAGGATTTATATAAGTAAAAAAAATGGATAATGCAATGTTTTGAAGAGTAATTGAAAATGAAAATGTTTACTAAATTTAGTTTAATAATTTTGTAACTATTATTTTAATGAAGAGAATCATTATTAAATAGACACTTTGTGAAAGACTAAGTAGTGAAGAATAAATCTTATAATTAGAACCTTATAAAAGATCTAATTATCTCAGTTCTTTTTCACTACATACATAAGTCATACAGCTATATATGGTTATGCCTAAACTATATAACTAACATTATACATAAGCTACATAAATTGATACGTAAGTCATACATTATTCTATTAGTTACATTCTCTTTGGTTTTTATTACATTTACAATTTACAATTTCTGCCCTTATAATTAAAAAGTGATTATTTGATAAAAAAAATTATTTATTTTTAAAATTGTACATTTGATGTCGAAGTAACTAGCTCTCTGATGCCCGGTGCCACAGGTTTCAGATTCGAATCCCGGCGGTGCCATGGCGGTTCATAATGATTCAAAATCCACTTTAAACCGCACATCCCGGTCTAATATGACTGTAAAGCGTTGGGTGTAGGGCTGACAACCCTATACTTTAAGAAAACAACCCCTAACACGAAATATGCCAACAGGCAGACGGCCTTGGCTCACCATTGGGCTGTTACTCCGATGATAATGATGAATTCATAGCGACTATCCTCGACAGCCGAAAATGTTTTAAATCAATGTTAAATGATGAACAATGATCTTGCGTAAATGAAGTTGTATAAAATATTTTCAACTACAATAGATGTCAATAGCAAACTATTTTCTATTTAAGAAAACTAAATAAACAATTGATGTTTATACATAAGCCATATTCTTAGTGTTCGAAGCAATGATAAAATGCATTGTTTTATTAAAACTATAATAATGAAATAATATACTTAAGTTTAAAAAAATACGAAATTATTCAATAATAGATAAAAATTATTCATTATAAAACTGTTTTTGATTCCATGTTTATTTTTTTCAATGTGATTTACATATTATCTGTAGTCAAATCTACACTCCTACCATAGCCAAAATACATTCATACCATAAGAATATAAGCATCTCAGCTTGTTTTAAATCATATTAAAATTAAAGTTGTAATTTCTCGCTATTTTAAATTGTATTTTTGAAATTTTTTCAATGTTGTTGTAACTTATGGCTTTATTGGAAATCAATCCCTTACGATAAGAAACACACACAAAGAAGGAACAAACTTAACAAAGCAAACTTAAAAACAAGACAGCAATCGACAATAAGCCGGTCTCCACACCACAAAAAGTCGAAGGAGTAGAGAGTAAATAAAAGGGTAGACACTTTATTTTAGTCCATGAGGCCCATGGCCTCCTAATATAATTGCAAGACTTCTCCTTGGCGCTGAGCTTCCTTGTTCAGTCCTGGACATTTCAAAAGATGTTCAGAATTCATTGTTCCAGCTCTACATATTGGGCAAGTGTTCGAGGCGAGGACACCTGTCCTTTTTTAGGTGTTTCGCAAAACAATCGTATCCAGTTCTTAATTGAAAGTTAGAAACACCTTTTTAAGTGGTCTAGTGTTAAAGATTTTACGGCTGTCTTGAATATTGTGCCACTTTTTGCCTTCAGATTTAATTTTGAGATTATCTTTTAGCTTCTTAAAATCAAATTATTTGTTTATATATCTCTTATTTTCAAGAAATCAAGAAAACATTATTGAATAAATGATTTTATACCACATAGTTAAAAATTAACATAAGTACTTCGTTGCTACTGATTGAAATTATTTTCAAAATAAATGTCGTCTAAATATAACAGTCATTTCTTTTTACCTGTCTAGAGTGAGAGATCCTATTTGGAAAGAGAGAAACGTTATTTCGAGTCTCTCTCCAAGTGTGCTTCCACCTCCAGCCACCAGGTGAAGCTGGCAGACAAAAGGCGAGTTCCTCTGGAAAGGTTCTGTTATCCTCAGAGGATACTTGGTCCCCACCTCTCCCATCAGAGTCTGGTTACAGTCTGCAAGAGAAAGAAAAAATGCTGAAACTACTTTGAAAATGAACTCGTTAAACAAATATTATTTTCACTTAAATACTCAACCTTCTTATAAAGTCACCCTTAAAATTTTCTACCACACCATCAAAAGGAAGAAAAAAAACATTAAAGAGGGTTAAAAATAGGGAAGTTATGTGAATCAGTTTAACAAAGTTAAAATGAAAAGAAAAAAGACACTTTTATTAAATGATAGTCAAAATATATATATGAGTTAAAATAAAACTCAGAAAGAATAAAAATTTCTTTATTCCCAACATCTAAGAAATGTTTTCTAGTCTTAAAATAGTTTTGAATCTCATTTATTTTTGATTAAGTTATGGAAAATCATATTTTAATAAAAGTTTAAGATGAATCAGAAAGTTTCTCGCAGAGTTAAGCTTTCAAAATGTAGATAATTGAGAATAAGTGGTAGCACGTTAGCAATTGACTTGAACAGATTTAAATTATTACTGATGGTATAAATACGTTCTGAAGATACAGTGGTTGGGAAACTCAGAAATTATATTACCCTTCCGTTAAGAATAGGTTTTGTAAAACATCACGTATCAAACAAGAAAAATATATTTTAGAAATACCAGAAATTATTTTAACTTTATATGAGTTAACTTCAAATCTTGAAATAAATGTAATTTAATTTACCAAAGAATTTTTATTTCTTATAATGTCAAAAGTGTGTAAAAATGAATCAAGGTGAAGCACTACATAAATTTTAAATTAAATTTATTAATATAAAATTATAGTTATAATTACACTCTTACAACAAGTTTTCTTATCGGGAATATATGAAATTCAACCAACATGACTAATGGAAAACAGATCTCTGTTACTATGGCTGTCTCGGAGGTGATGGATAACAACTAAATTAAAGTTACATTAAATTTATATTGCTGAGTTGCAGTCTCCCCTTTCCTAGAAATGGTCTGATGGCCAATTAGTTAGCACTCTGTCTCCATTGATACCACAGGCTTCAGTTCGATTCCTAGAGGGGGGTATGGATGTTTGTTAATGGTTTGGAATCCACGTTAAACAGTAGGTCCCTGTCCAATCAGCCTAAAGTGTGCACAGAAGGACAGCAGAGAGACAAACCAAATCAAATGAAATCAAACTAGATGTGAAGGCGTCGCGACGAGGAATATGAACAGGCTTCTTCAACATGGCTTGTTGTTCAAACAAAGTTCTTTACATGCATGAGATGCAGAGAATATTGGGTAGACGTCTTTTTTACTTTAGAGAAACTACTAACAGACTGTCTGTTCTTTCAACAAGATGTTGTGCAGAGATATGATATTGCCCAATAGTCAATAGATATTGCCCAATAGTGAGGATTCAATTCTTGACACTGTGTATGCTGTGGGGTACTTAAGTGTTAGGATCATATCTCAGCTGCCTTTTTTAGGAACTCATTTGAGTGTAGTCTTTGAGCGAACTTTTCTAATCGGATGTGATGTAACTCCTACTTTTCTTCCATCAGAGAACAAGACGGCCATCTACGTCGATCACATTATTGTTTCCTTTGGATCTGCTTTGCATCGATTAATTTCATTTGAAAGTTTCGAAAAATGCGTTAAATATGGAGCTATTTCAGAAACATAACTGTCGTTATCTGTTATAAAAGAATATACAACAAGACATTCGCATCAACATTAATGGTAAATTACAGAAGCAAATTTCAGATAGGCACTTAAAAAGCCCGTGGAATTACATTTAAGTGTATTTATGATAAAGTGGATGAAAAGAAGTTTTATTTCAAACTTTTTCTGATAGGATAGTTCTTCCCACAAGAATAGCCAATAGTGGTTTAAAATCACGATTTCTCTTCACTAAGTTTGCTTGAGGGTGATAAACAGGCGTGATACATTGGGCCATTTTCAGGATGAAGCATAATTATTGTATAAAGTATTTGAAATTGTGACTCATTCTCACTTATCATTCGTCTGGAAATGATATATCTGAGAATTATTACTTCTACAATAGTGATGTAGCGCTGCTTTGCAGTAACTGATTTCAGAGCGAAATGTTTTGTCCATCTGGTAGCATATCTTTCAACGATAAATATGCAACCGTTACTTTTTGTGTCCACGAGTAAGGGGCTAAACAAGCCAATAGATATTGTCTCAAAGCTCTGACTGACAGCAGTTATCAGCAATAATTTGAGATTTACGTAGACCAGTCGATTTCAGAATGTCTTCATCATATTGACCAGCACTAGACGTATCGTTGTAGTGCTTCAGTACATCAATTACTTCACAGTATGGAACAATGAGTTTTCTTCATCGGTTTCGGAATCTGGCCTTCGAGATATAGAACTCCTTGATTATTTAGGAATAGTCCCTCAGGCCAATTTGCAAAATTCGCTTTCTTTTGAGAAGATTCCAAAGTTCCAAAGATTCGAAGCAGATAGTCAGTTTTCAATTGGGATTCAAGTACTTCCTTAATACTTTTAGTAATTAAACTTCTTGGTTTGTTTTCGAGTAATTTTATTTTATAAAAACGTTTTGAAATACGTTTTATATGATCAACCTATCATATTAGAAATATGTATTGAAATACTGATGGATATAGAAAAACTACTAAGTAAAAATAATGTATATTGGTAAGTAAAAATAATGTGTATTCAGGAATAAAAATATTGATAAACACTAAATTCATAGAGAAAGAATATAGGAAAACTAAGGATATAGGAAAGGAGATAGGATACAGGAAAACTAGTAAGTAAAAATAATGTGTATTCAGTAATAAAAAATGTTATTAAACACTAAATGCATAGAGAAAGGATACAGGAGTACTAAGAATATAGAAAAGGAGATATGATATAGGAAAATTGGTAAGTAAAGATAATGTGGATTCAGGAAAAAAAATATAGTTAAACACTAAATGCATAGAGAAAGGAGATAGGATATAGGAAAACTTAGGATATAGAAAAAGAGATAGAATATAGGAAACTGGTAAGTAAAAATAATGTGTATTCAGGAAAATAAAATTGTTAAACACTACATGCATAGTGAAAAATTTTCAACCCTGTTTCATCAAATAAAAAAACTACAAAATCATAATACAAACTCTGAACTGAATTCCCCAATATTAATAATAAAAATGAATTCAAGATATCTAAATGTATCTAAATTGAGTCTAAACTGTAAATCAAAGTTACATTTCTTGGAAAGCATAATTAATTAAATTTTGATTATTGACTAATAAGATTTTTAAAAACCTGATAGCATTACTTTTAGAATATAAATTTTACCATGACAAACTAGCATTTACATAAATTGAATTTCAAATACACGTTTATTAACAAAAATCTGTATTGCTTATTTACTCTTAATCAATTACTATGAAACGTCTCGCACTAAAAGAAGATCCTTTGCAAAATTCAATTTTGCATGCGTTAACATACTACAAATTATTACTTAAAAATATTCTACATTTATTAAGTTCCTCCTTTAACGTAAAGCAATCTTACTGGAATTTCACTTCTAAAAGGTGTATTAGAGTCTGAAGTACAAATAACAATTTAAGAAGTTTATTCAATTTAATTAGAGATGCTTGAAAATAAGTTTTTATCTTATTTTAAGCTAACTTTGCAGGGAACGATATCTTTCCTTTTTGTACTGAGTAACATGAAGGAATTCATACCATTATACTAGTTTGGATTTTCGAGATAATTTATTTTGTCCACATTTCATCTTAGAATTATATTAGATTGTGACAAAAATTAGTTAGAATTATATTAGACTGAGACAAGAAGATGTCGAAGGATTGCAAAGCTTATAAAGGCATAAGGAATTTCGAGAAGCTAAGACTGATGTTTCATTACTTCTTGTTTATCAGACAAGATTTATTAAAAGATCTTATACATTTTAAATTAATATTGTCTTATGATCAATAGAATGTATGAATCTGCATTATGAATCATATTGTTTTGAAATATTAAAAATTTCGATCATTCATTATTTTTTCAAATATAAGGTGATGATAATTAATGTCCCACTTTCAAAATGCTGTAAAAAAAGAAACACTCGTCACAATGAGTTCAAATTTGAACTGGAGATATTTGAAGAAGAGGAAAACGGTATGGCATCAAAAATGTTCCACAGATTTTTCCACAGATTAATTTACTATGACCCTGCCGTAGTGGATGGTCTTTCCACTTACAGTATCACAAGTATTGAATGGCTTGGATGTCATTTTTTTTCTGTTAAAAAACAGAAAAAATCAAGCACATTGAACACTACAATTAGTTTAATGTGCAACCCATGCCAAATACGTTGTCATTTCGATTCAAAATATCACTTGCAGCCGAATTCATTTTCTTTATACCGCTTGCAGAGCCATCTATTAATACACTTTAGAACTTTTGTTTTTGATGTTGTACCATTTCCCACTTCTTCAAGTATCTTTAGTTCAAATTTGAACTCATTGTGACTAGTGGTTCATTTTTACAGTATTTTGAAAGTTGGACTTAAATTATAATCAATTCTCCTGTATATTGAAAATGTTTCTTTAGAATGAACCATGACAATAAAGCTTATACCCAGCTATAATATACTGGATTTAAGTGATTTGTAAAGGATAAATATTGAGGAGAATTAAATGTGTAATTACTTCAAATTGTTGAAATTTCCCTACCTAAGTTTATTTGAATCGTTGTCTAATGGATTTGCATTATGAATAGTATTGTTTTAAAATATTAAACATTTCGTTCAAGAGTCTACGTAAATTTATTGAAAATGCTTCTTTATAAAGAACCAAGGCAATAAAGTTTATACCCAGCTATAATATACTGGATTTAAGGGATTTTTAAAGGATAAATATTGAGGGAATTAAATATGTAATTACTTCAAGATGTTGAAATTCCTCTACCTAAGCTTATTTGAATCAGGGTTTATATAATTATTCAACAATGCTTGAGAGTTTCTGTTCCCAAAAATGGTATTGTTTATTATAAAGTAAAAATAAGATTTCATAATTATTTACAATTTATTGATTTTTATAGCATCGTTGTTAGCTATATTGAATTCGTCGTACAAAATCCCATGTTTTGAGACTCGTCTTGAAAACTGAGATCTTCATTAAAATCCTTTTTTTTAATGAAACCCATATACTGACAGTATCCCCCATAAACCTATATAATGAGAAATTGATGGAAAGAGTGTCTTTTATAAGGAATATATTATTTGCAGTACACTATTCAGTGAAGCCTTGATATTATTCATAAATAGATTTCTATTTTTTTTTTTTAGTGAAAGGCACTAAATATTATTTCTTAATAAAGAGATTTAAAGTATATCGATTTAATGGTTCAGATAGTAAATTAATTCATTTTGAGCGGGGAGGAAATGATTTCTGGATTCATTATTGCTTTCTAAAACCAGCTGTCGCAATTCTATGGTTAAGTAAAAAAAGAAACAAAAAGAAAGGACAATTCTACGATGTACAGCTGGATTTGGAAATTTAAACTAATAATATATATTATTACTTTAATTAAATATTTCTTAGAATAATTGATTTATACTATTTTCAATCTCAGTCCTGATTACGTCAGTATTCAATATTTAATATAGCAACTGCGGATATTGGAATTGTATTTTTTTTTTACCTTTTTTGATACACATGAAATTTTGAAATTCTTATTGCCTTTTGATTGATATATATTTTTTATTAAATTTAAATTAGTCGAAATGAGTTACTGGCACAGTAGAATCTTAATTCTTATTCATCAATTTTATTAAATATTTTATCAAAAAAAAATTGTTTAGATAAAGAATGCTAACTGAAACAGATCAATAATAAATCTTCTTTGTTTGAATTTTAAGAAAAAAAAATCTTCTAAAATATCATTACTTTAACCAAGAACATATTTCACAAACAGATCAACTGATTATCAATTGGCCAATATATCGATTTTTTTACGCATAAATTTATGATTGCCATCTTTTCAAAAGTGCATTTAAGAAAAAGTTAGTAACATTTAAGTATGAAAAATTCCATACATTCCAAACTATATTTGTTTCATCAATCTTTTTGAAAGAATTTCTGTAATCTTTTTATAATTATATATAAAATAATTAATTAAATAACATATTTATTATGAATATAAATTTGTAATAACAAATTTTTTTAAAATTAATATCTTTTTTTAGTACAAAAATTTTAAGAAAAGAAATAAAATCAAAATAAGCCTTTTTAATTATTTTAATAGAATATATTGAATTAAATCATTTAATTTTCTGCAGATGAAAAAAATTTAATGCAATTTTTGGATACAAAATTTAACATTTCTCTTGGTATGTCTCTCATAAATATAGACTACGTTATTCAAATTAATGCTAATTATATAATATTCATGTACATAAATTAACCCCACAATAAATAGTTAAGGAGTTTTAAAAGTAATGGATAAAATTAACCAGCTAATTTACAATTATAGTGTGTAGGTTGTGCAGCTGGATTGTAACTGGGTTTGGTTGGGTTGAGATTGGGTTGGTTTGGGTCTTTATTTACAGCTTTAGAATTCAAAGGTTTATTTACACACGCACAAATACCACACGACATACATTAGTTAACCCATTTAAAGACATATAATTATTACAGATTCGTGGAAGGATTCCACTTCTAAACCGAAAACCGATACTCAGGTACGCGCGGGATGCACGAAAGACACTTCTCTTTGGGTGAAAGTCTGTAGGCGAACTAATGTGCCTGGATGCGCTGAACATATCCTCTCGGGATGGTTTGATGTGGTCTGGGGCTCTACTGTCATTTCTGCACACTTTGGGCTAATTAGACAGAGACTTAAAAGTTAAAGTGGATTCGGAACCATTTACAAACATCTATGGCACAGTCAGGATTCAATCTGAAGTCTGTAGTACTAATGGCCGTCATGCTGCCCCTCTCACTGTAAACTAAATGTTTATTATCATGAGATCAGAGTGCGCTGTACTTCCTCTTGGGGGTGAGTCTCGAAACTTACTGTTCATTTCTCCTGAATATCATACAGGACGCTCTTGCAGTGTGTAGGAGAAAGCAGCATTAACTGTTATCACCGTTAGGAAAATTAACCGTTTTCTCTATCTTTATTTCTAATATAATGATTACCAGATTTACAGATATTTTAAATAAAGAAATGAATATTTCTGACATTTATTTTTCGTATTTTAATGTTTTTAAATATCTCTACCGAAAATGGAGTTATACATTTACCATACTATTACATCACTATATGAATTCTTCAGTGTTTATTACTTTGCCATTTTGTATTTATACATTCAATAACAGTTTCCAAATAATATTTTCTATGCAAATTTGAAATTGAATTCTAGCGAAGATCTGTTTAAAAGATAGCAAAGAAATCTTTTTAACTATATCTTTCATTATTTTGTTTTTGTTTGCAGGTATTGAATTTTATTTCTTTGATTCAATGCGTTGTATTATGCATGGAATACACATAATAATTCTTTACTTCTATTACAATGATGCTTGAAATTAAATATTTTATTAACGGATTAATTAACAAGGGAATCTTTGTATGAAGTCGATAAGCCTTCGCTGAGAGATATCAATACTTCGAAATAATTACACATTTAATTTTCTTCAATGTTTATTCTTCGAAAATCATTGATCTGCGATACAACATCGCTGCTTATGAACCTAATTATCTTCTTCATTAATTCAATTTCATTCTGTTTACTTATTGTCTGAAATTGGAGTTTAAGAGAAATCTTATAATCCTTTAATACAGTGTTATTAATAATGTACTATAGTAATCAAAAGAAAGTATACATTTAAAATCCCCTTGTACAACATCTCTTTAATAAATCTTTTGTGATGAAATAGTAAACAACACTGAGGAAAACTCCATCAGTTACTCAAAACAACCCACGCTTTTGTAAGCGTTATAATCATTCTACATCTAACTAATTAGTTTTGTAATAAAGCTTCTAAGATATTGTAATAATTCTTTCATATTATGTTAAGTCACATAAGTTTACATTTTCTGCTATGGTTTAGTTAACATAAGATAAAAACTTGTTTTCGTACATATCCACATAATTAACATAAGCTTCTCAAATTGCTTATCATAAATTCCTTATGATAAGCAATTTGAGAAGCTTATGTTTTATCAAAATTCAAATTTATATGCATAAATATACTTAAAATTTATGCATATAAATTTGAATTTTGTGAAAGAACATCATTAAACATAAGAGGTATTATTATAAATTATAATTTTTTGTTAAATACACATGTATCAAAAGCTTAATTTAAGTAAATTCTATATAGCTATAGAGGACCCGGCCACGCGTTGCTGTGGCTTTCTTGTATTTCGTTCAATTATTAGATACTATAATTGGTATTGTTAAGTAAGTGATTGGTAAGGAATGATGAAAAGATCAAATTAAGCTTCAACGAATAGAAAATGTTTAATTTTTATTAATTTAATGAATGAGGTAGATAATGTTGATTTTTAAGACTGTTTTATAATTATTTTACCTAATTTAATTTTTAATAATAATTACTTTCATTTAACTAAGAACTAAGCGATGAACACTATTTCTTGTTAGTCTGTCTTTCGTCAAAATAAATAAATTCGATTGTTTTCGAACACGTAAGCATGCAACACACAGCTGCCCATGGGAGAAACACGGATTCTGAGGTTAGATTTTTTTGGTGGTCTGTTATTGAAATTGATAATTGAAAAAATACAATGCAATTAAAATAAAATCGGGATATAATAAAAAAAGAGTTAAAAAAAAATTCACAATAAAATACAAATGCAAACGATCGTTTAAGATACACGATCACCTTCGAAGGAATTTTTTTGAAATTTTTTATCTTTGTACACATTTTTGGATTGAATGTATCTAAAAACTAATGATTTCACATAAAAAAATTTCATTATTATTTTTTTTAATTTTTATAAGCTAAAATAAGGGTAAAAATGGCCAAAAATTGATACTGTTACAAAACCTGAAATCAAATCATTATTTTTTAAATTTCTGAGTTTGTATTTGTTTGTACTAACATTTTACAGTGAATAGACCTCTGGTAAATTTATATCTTTATTATTTATTATATTGTGCTTGTTTAAATGCTGTCGACACAAAATTCTTCCCAAAATTTGCATGTAATTCCAAGTTTAACAATTAAAATAAAAAATATTTATGTAGCTAGAATCATTTCCCTGTAAATATTTATGAAAAACATAAATACAAAGTTTTGTAGCATTTGGATCAAAATTACTTGTGTTATGGTGTTTCACATGAAAACAAAAAGCATAAAAATTCATTCTGAGAAAAAGCTAAAAACAACTTTTAATTAGATATATTACCTTTAAAAATGTTGTAAATATATTAAAATGCCATTGAATTATCAAGTTCATAGTCTCATTTATTAAAAAATAAAGTTTTATTTTTCCTTAAAGCTGTAAACATTTTCTGAGCTTTGTTTTGAAAAAGTTAAAATTTACTCGACAAAATGTTTTTTTACAACTTCCTGCTATTTGCAAAGGCTTTTTAAAATGAATGACCTGAATTTAAAATATTTAGCCTTTTTGCAAGTGTTTTGATTAAATATATTCAAAACCTTTGAATTTCACATAAAAATATCAACTTTAGCTATTTTTTATACAATTTATTCTTTAAAATATGGATAAACATTGCAAAAATGTGATATTGTTGCAAAACTTTATAATTCAAAAATAAATAAAACATGAATAGATTTTTCCTTTGCAAGTATTTTTATGCTGGGAATATCCTTATGTAGGTAATATACTGTTTTCAAATTTATATCTCAATTATTTATACATTTTTGTATGCTTAAAGTTTGTCGACACAAACTTTTTTTTACAAATTTACGAAAATTCTTAGTTTAAAAACTAAAATAAAAATAATTTATGAATTTAGGTTAATTTCCATGTTCTATTCCTTTCATACATTTAAAGAAAACTTTTACATGAAGTTTCAAAGCATTTAGAAAAGAAATCTTTTTATTATGATGTTTTGAATGAATACAAAATGCATAAAAATTCAAATAAGAAATAATTCAAACCAACTTTTAAATGTAAATAAAAACAAATGTACATACATAAAAATGTTATTGAGCTTTAAATTCTCCTTTATTAATATAAACACTTATTTATTTGTTTTGTTTTCTTTAAATGACTTCCAACTTAAAAGTACCATTTATCAATTTTTCTTCGCCAATATTCAAATCACTCAAATTTATAACTCAAATTCTTTGTTTTTCAAATAACAAAAGTTTTTAAAATAAAATGTCCTTGATTTTCAACTTGCAACTATTATAATATCTTTTATAAAATTTTAATGTTATCATTATATCAAATAATTGCAGAGTTTACTTCATTTTCTCACTTTTCAAAAAATCCTTAAAATTCATCCTCTTTCTTTAAAATTATATTGTCTATATTATATTATCTTGTTAGATCACATTTCATTTTAGAATTCTTAATCAAATACAACACATGTTGACAAACTTTAAGCATAGAAAAGTTCAATGTTTTGATTCACAACTTTTCATTCAATATATTTTATTCAAATTCAAATTCAAACTTAGAAAATGTGTTTTTTCTTCTTCACAAAAAATGTTTTATTATTTTATGATGAAAGAAATCACAAAACAAATGGAAAAGTTAATGAGCTTTAAATTCTCCTTTATTAATATAAACACTTATTTATTTGTTTTGTTTTCTTTAAATGACTTCCAACTTAAAAGTACCATTTATCAATTTTTCTTCGCCAATATTCAAATCACTCAAATTTATAACTCAAATTCTTTGTTTTTCAAATAACAAAAGTTTTTAAAATAAAATGTCCTTGATTTTCAACTTGCAACTATTATAATATCTTTTATAAAATTTTAATGTTATCATTATATCAAATAATTGCAGAGTTTACTTCATTTTCTCACTTTTCAAAAAATCCTTAAAATTCATCATCTTTCTTTAAAATTATATTGTCTATATTATATTATCTTGTTAGATCACATTTCATTTTAGAATTCTTAATCAAATACAACACATGTTGACAAACTTTAAGCATAGAAAAGTTCAATGTTTTGATTCACAACTTTTCATTCAATATATTTTATTCAAATTCAAATTCAAACTTAGAAAATGTGTTTTTTCTTCTTCACAAAAAATGTTTTATTATTTTATGATGAAAGAAATCACAAAACAAATGGAAAAGTTAATGAGCTTTAAATTCTCCTTTATTAATATAAACACTTATTTATTTGTTTTGCTTTCTTTAAATAACTTCCAACTTAAAAGTACCATTTATCACTTTTTCTTCGACAATATTTAAATCACTCAAATTTATAACTCAAATTCTTTGTTTTCCAAATAACAAAAGTTTTTAAAATAAAATATCCTTGATTTTCAACTTGCAACTATTATAATACTTTTTATAAAATTTTAATGTTATCATTATATCAAATAATTGCAGAGTTTACTTCATTTTCACACTTTTCAAAAAATCCTTAAAATTCATCATCTTTCTTTAAAATTATATTGTCTATATTATATTATCTTGTAGATCAAATTTTATTTTAGAATTCTTAATCAAATACAACACATGTTGACAAACTTTAAGCATAGAAAAGTTCAATGTTTTGATTCACAACTTTTCATTCCATATATTTTATTCCAATTCAAATTCAAACTTAGAAAAAAAAATATTGATAATCAAATCAGGTAATACTTACATACATTTGATTTATTTCTCATAGAAATAATATAAATTTCATACAATATAATTTTCACAAAATTTAAAGTAGTACATAAAACAATAATATTCAGAACATGAGAATTTTACGTTTATGTAGTACAGGCATCGAGACACGGCGCCATCTAACGTACCTTTTATTGTGGTATATCTTTCGTCTGTGGTGGAAACAAACTTTTTACTCCAACGATGAAATTAGTGCAAATAAGAATTCTGCAATTAATTATCGAAATAGCAATAAAATAGTCATTATATTATTCGAAAAATGAAGTTACGAATTCCTCTAATTGCAGTATTGCAACCCTAAAGAAATTGGCGGAAAATTGGCGAAAATTCAGGGTTGCAACATTGGCGACCTCCTCAATGGTAGATTTTAAAAGATTTTGCAATTAAATACGAAAAAAATCTGAATAAAAACTACCCTATTTCTCAAGTTGGAACAAAGCACACAATTAAAAAAAAAAAAAGTTAAAATCCGAAGTTTAGTTTCGGAGTTCATCGCGAACAAACATCGTGACACGGGAATTATATATAATAGATTATGAATTCTTCATTGTTTTTTACTTTCATTGTTTTTTATTTTCATTGTTAATAATTTCCTGTTTATTATTTTCATTGTTTATTAGTTTAATTTATCATTTTGCATTTACGCGTTCATTAATATTTTGCACATAATGCTTTTCAAGAAAAATTTAAAACTCCTTAGTAATCAATTCGAACGAAGATCTCTTAACAGTTATTGAAAAACCTTTTCTTAACTACATCTTTCATTAATTTGATTTTATATTCCTGTATTGAATTTTATTTCATTGATTCGAAGTGTTATATTTTGCATGGAATACAAATATTAACTCTTTACTTCTATTACACGGATTCTTGAAATTAAATATTTTATTAACGGATTAATTAACAACGGAATCTTTGTTTGAAGTCGATAAGTCTTCGCTGAGAGATTTCAATACTTCGAAGTAATTACACATTTAATTTTCTTCAATGTTTATTCTTCGAAAATCATTGATCTGCGATACAGCATCGCTGCATGGGAGCTTAATTATCTTGGTTCTTCCTGAAATTCAATTTCATTCTATTTACTTACTGTCTGAAATTGGAGTTTAAGAGAAATCTCATAATCCTTCAATACAGTGTTATTAATAATGTGCTATAGTAACCGAAAGAAAGTATACATTTAAAATCCCCTTGTATAACATCTCATTAATAAATCTTTTGTGATAAAATGATAAACAGCAATGAGGAAAACACCATCAAAATATTCTTTTATAAGCTTTATAATCATCTTAGATCTAAATAGTTTTGTAATAAAGCTTCTAAGATATTGTAATAAATTTTTATTTTATATTAAGTGACATAAGTTTTAGTTTTCTGCTACATAGGTTTATTACGGCAAAAACAAAAAGTTTGATAAGACAAAAACTTATTTTCGAATATATCCATATAATTAACATAAGCTTCTCAAATTGCTTATCTTAAGAAATTTAACTATATTTATGCATATAAATTTATAACGTATTCAAAACAAACTAAAATTTATAATATTCAATTCGAACTAAGATCTGGTAACATCTGTTAAAATATAATAGAAAAACCTTTTGAACTACATCTTTCAATAATTTGCTTATATTTTCTTGCATTGAATTTTCTTTCTTTGATTCCATGTGTTATATTTTGCATGGAATACAAATATTAACTCTTTACGTCTATTACAGTGATTCTTGTAATTAAATATTGTATTAACAGGTTCATTAGCAAGGGAATCTTTGTTTGAAGTCGATAAGTCTTCGCTGGGGGATTTCAATACTTCGAAGTAATTACACATTTAATTTTCTTCCATGTTTATTCTTCGCAAATCATTGATCTACGATACAGCATCGCTGTGTATGAGCTTAATTATCTTGGTTCTTCGTAAAATTCAATTTCATTCTGTTTACTTATTGTCTGAAATTGTAGTTTAAGGGAAATCTTATAATCCTTTAATACACTATTATTAATAATGTGCTATAGTAATCAAAAGAAAGTGTGCATTTAAAATCCCCTTGTATATTATCTCTTTAATAAATCTTTTGTGATAAAGTGATAAACAGCAATAAAGAAAATACCATCAGTTACTCAAGATATCCCACGCTTTTGTAAGCGTTATAATCATTCGTGATCTAATGAATTTTCTAATAAAGCTTCTAAGGTATTGCAATAATTCTTTCATGTTATGTTAAGTCACATAAATTTTCATTTTGTACTATTGTTTACTTAATTTTGAATATCTCCATACCATTAACAAAAGCTTCTCAAATTCCTGATCATAAGGAATTTAAGTATATTTATGCATATAAATTTGAATTTTGTGAAAGAACAGTGTTAAACATGAGAAGTATCATTATAAATTATAATTTTTGTTAAATGCGCATGCATCAAAAACTTAATGTAAGTAAATTCTATATGGCTATATGAATTCTTCATTGTTTATTACTAAGATATTATAATAATTCTTTCATGTTATGTTGTCTCGAAAGTTTACATTTTGATAACAATGTTTACATTGTTTTTCCTTTTACAAAATGATAAATTAAAGTAATAAATGATGATTTATTACTTTAATTTATCATTTTGCATTGACACATTCATTAATATTTTGCATATAGTGCATTCTTAGTAAATTGAAAACTCTGTAATATTCAATTTGAATGAAGATCTGTTAACAGTTATGTGTTCATTAATATTTTGCACATAATGCTTTTCAAGTAAATTTAAAACTCCTTAGTAATCAATTCGAACGAAGATCTGTTAACAGTTATTGAAAAACCTTTTCTTAACTACATCTTTCATTAATTTGATTTTATATTCCTGTATTGAATTTTATTTCATTGATTCGAAGTGTTATATTTTTGCATGAATTACAAATATTAACTCTTTACCTCTATTACAGTGATTCTTGAAATTAAATATTTTATTAACGCATTAATTAACAACGGAATCTTTGTTTGAAGTCGATAAGTCTTCGCTGAGAGATTTCAATACTTCGAAGTAATTACACATTTAATTTTCTTCAATGTTTATTCTTCGAAAATCATTGATCTGCGATACAACATCGCTGCTTATGAGCCTAATTATCTTGGTTCTTCCTGAAATTCAATTTCATTCTGTTTACTTATTGTCTGAAATTGGAGTTTAAGAGAAATCTTGTAATCCTTTAATACAGTGTTATTAATAATGTGCTATAGTAATCAAAGGAAAGTATACATTTAAAATCCCCTTGTACAACATCTCTTTAATAAATCTTTTGTGATGAAATAGTAAACAACACTGAGGAAAACTCCATCAGTTACTCAAAACAACCCACGCTTTTGTAAGCGTTATAATCATTCTACATCTAACTAATTAATTTTGTAATAAAGCTTCTAAGATATTGTAATAATTCTTTCATATTAGGTTAAGTCACATAAGTTTACATTTTCTGCTATGGTTTACTTAACATAAGATAAAAACTTGTTTTCGTACATATCCACATAATTAACATAAGCTTCTCAAATTGCTTATCATAAATTCCTTAAGATAAGCAATTTGAGAAGCTTATGTTTTATCAAAATTCAAATTTATATTCATAAATATACTTAAAATTAATGCACATAAATTTGAATTTTGGGAAATAACATCATTAAACATAAGAGGTATTATTATAAATTATAATTTTTTGTTAAATACACATGTATCAAAAGCTTAATTTAAGTAAATTCTGTATAGCTATTATGAATTCTTCATTGTTTTTTACTTTCATTGTTTTTTATTTTCATTGTTAATAAATTCCTGTTTATTACTTTCATTGTTTATTAGTTTAATTTATCATTTTGCATTTAAGCGTTCATTAATATTTTGCACATAATGCTTTTCAAGTAAATTTAAAACTCCTTAGTAATCAATTCGAACGAAGATCTGTTAACAGTTATTGAAAAACCTTTTCTTAACTACATCTTTCATTAATTTGATTTTATATTCCTGTATTGAATTTTATTTCATTGATTCGAAGTGTTATATTTTGCATGGAATACAAATATTAACTCTTTACTTCTATTACACGGATTCTTGAAATTAAATATTTTATTAACAGATTAATTAACAACAGAATCTTTGTTTGAAGTCGATAAGTCTTCGCTGAGAGATTTCAATACTTCAAAGTAATTACACATTTAATTTTCTTCAATGTTTATTCTTGGCAAATCATTGATCTGCGATACAGCGTCGCTGCATGGGAGCTTAATTATCTTGGTTCTTCCTGAAATTCAATTTCATTCTATTTACTTACTGTCTGAAATTGGAGTTTAAGAGAAATCGCATAATCCTTCAATACAGTGTTATTAATAATGTGCTATAGTAACCGAAAGAAAGTATACATTTAAAATCCCCTTGTATAACATCTCATTAATAAATCTTTTGTGATAAAATGATAAACAGCAATGAGGAAAACACCATCAAAATATTCTTTTATAAGATTTATAATCATCTTACATCTAATTAGTTTTGTAATAAAGCTTCTAAGATATTGTAATAAATTTTCATTTTATATTAAGTGACATAAGTTTTAGTTTTCTGCTACATAGGTTTATTACGGCAACAACAAAAAGTTTGATAAGACAAAAACTTATTTTCGAATATATCCGTATAATTAACATAAGCTTCTCAAATTGCTTATCATAAGGAATTTAACTATATTTATGCATATAAATTTATAACGTATTCAAAACAAACTAAAATTTATAATATTCAATTCGAACGAAGATCTGGTAAGATCTGTTAAAATATAATAGAAAAACCGGTTAAAATCTAGGATTCTGTACCCTTTGTGCCAAACACATCGCAAGTTGCCAAGTCGGTAAGTAAGCATAGAAATGAATGGGCCAGGTAGTTTGCGCGGTAAAATGATATTACGCCAAAATCCTTTACTGTGTTGCCAAATCGCCAAGTAAACAGACAAAAAGGTTGCCAAGTTCGGTGTCATTGTAAAGTGCTATTTCGCCAAAATTTATAGCCAAACAGTGCTTTTACGCCAACATTAGCAGCCAAATAGCTATTACGTCAAAGTTTATTCCTGAAAAGGCTTTGAAGCCAAAGTTTATCGCTTTAACGCCACATATTATCACTAACCTTTATCGCCAACATTTATTTGATTGTTTTTTGAGGCGCTTTTACGCCAAAAATTAATGCTTTATCGCCAATATTTATCACTTTATAACCAAATTTTTTCACTAAGTGAATCTTGTTTTCTGAGGCGCTTTTACGCCGAAAGTTGATGTTTTATCGCCAAATTTTTATCACTAACATTTTTGATCTCTGGAATACTTTTGCGCCAAGTGAAACCGCTTTTACGCCGAAATTTAGCGCTATTATGCCAAGAAAATTATATCTAAAATGCCTTTACGCCAATTTATATCGCTTTATCGCCAAATTTTTACCACTATTATGTCAACTTTTTAATGTTTTCTTTTTAAGCCACATATTGCCGCTTTAACGCCAAAATATATCATTATTTTGTCAACATTTTATTCCTAAATTGCTTTCACACCAAATTAAATCGCTTTATCGCCAAATTATTATGTGGAATTTCATTTTGCTAAGTCGCAAAAAAGTATCGTTTAAACAAAGATAATAATCGCTGTTAATTGATAAAATTTCGATACGATAAAATTTCACCAAGTTATTCGCTAATTCTTTTTTTTTTTTTTTCGTAATGTCATAAAATAAGTCATGTTCTTTACGAAACCGAATTCGAATGATAAATTAATATTAACAAAAGATAAAAAATCGAGAATAACTTATCCTTTATTGTGATATGTCCTTCCTCTGTGGTGGAAACAAACATTTTATTCCATCGGTGAAATCATAAATTATTTTGCGGATGTCACATTTGTGCTGCCGCCGCCACATGCACTCTGCCAGATAATTATCAAATGTTCCGGACACATTATTTTATTAATATTAATTTATTTTGATTATTAAAAATTTTAATTGTAACGTTAACTAACATTCTAAAAAGCTAAAGCTTCAAATATTCCGAGCGAATTCTAATTTCGGTTGTCACAAAATCCTAACTAAACGAACATCTTTAAAAAGGAAATTAATTATTTAAGAATAAAATATAAGTTATTAATAAATAAAAAAAATCGTTTTTCTTGTTTGTTTCTTCAATGCATTAATTCCTGAGTGGCAACTTCATAAATATTGTTGATGTTCTGAATCAGTGTCCGACGTACGTTGTAAGAATAAGTTCGGAATAATCAGTAATTTATTGGAATACTAATTTAAAAGAATATATATTTCTGTTCTTATTTACTGCAAATAAGTATTCTGCAAATAATAATATAATCACAATAACAATAAATAGTCATTATATTGTTTGGAAAATGAAGCTACGAATTCCTCTAATTATAGTATTGCAAACCTAAAGAAATTGGCGGAAAATTGGTGAAATATTCAGGGTTGCAAGATTGGCGACTTCCTCAGGGGCACAGTATCCTAGATTTTAACCGAAAAACCTTTTGAACTACATCTTTCAATAATTTGCTTATATTTTCTTGTATTGAATTTTCTTTCTTTGATTCCATGTGTTATATTTTGCATGGAATACAAATATTAACTCTTTACGTCTATTACAGTGATTCTTGTAATTAAATATTGTATTAACAGGTTCATTAGCAAGGGAATCTTTGTTTGAAGTCGATAAGTCTTCGCTGGGGGATTTCAATACTTCGAAGTAATTACACATTTAATTTTCTTCCATGTTTATTCTTCGCAAATCATTGATCTACGATACAGCTTAACGATGAGCTTAATTATCTTGGTTCTTCGTAAAATTCAATTTCATTCTGTTTACTTATTGTCTGAAATTGTAGTTTAAGGGAAATCTTATAATCCTTTAATACACTATTATTAATAATGTGCTATAGTAATCAAAAGAAAGTGTGCATTTAAAATCCCCTTGTATATTATCTCTTTAATAAATCTTTTGTGATAAAATGATAAACAGCAATAAAGAAAATACCATCAGTTACTCAAGATATCCCACGCTTTTGTAAGCATTATAATCATTCGTGATCTAATGAATTTTGTAATAAAGCTTCTAAGGTATTGAAATAATTCTTTCATGTTATGTTAAGTCACATAAATTTTCATTTTGTACTATTGTTTACTTAATTTTGAATATCTCCATACCATTAACAAAAGCTTCTCAAATTCCTGATCATAAGGAATTTAAGTATATTTATGCATATAAATTTGAATTTTGTGAAAGAACAGTGTTAAACATGAGAAGTATCATTATAAATTATAATTTTTGTTAAATGCGCATGTATCAAAAACTTAATCTAAGTAAATTCTATATGGCTATATTAATTTTTCATTGTTTATTACTAAGATATTATAATAATTCTTTCATGTTATGTTGTCTCATAAGTTTACATTTTGATAAGAATGTTTACATTGTTTTTCCTTTTACAAAATGATAAATTAAAGTAATACATGATGATTTATTACTTCAATTTATCATTTTGCATTTACACATTCATTAATATTTTGCATATAGTGCATTCTTAGTAAATTGAAAACTCCGTAATATTCAATTTGAATGAAGATCTGTTAACAGTTAACAGTTAAACCATATTAATTACATCTTTCATTAATTTGTTTTTAGTTTCCTGTATTTATTTCTTTGAATCGAACTGTTACATTTTTCATGAATTACAAATATTAACTCTTTACTTCTATTACAGTGATCCTTGAAATTAAATATTTTATTATCGGATTAATTAATAAGGGAATCTTTGTTTGAAGTCGTAAGTCTTCGCTGAGAGATTTCAATAGTTCAAAGTAATTACACATTTAATTTTCTTCAATGTTTATTCTTGGCAAATCATTGATCTGCGATACAGCGTCGCTGCATGGGAGCTTAATTATCTTGGTTCTTCCTGAAATTCAATTTCATTCTATTTACTTACTGTCTGAAATTGGAGTTTAAGAGAAATCTCATAATCCTTTAATACAGTGTTATTAATAATGTGCTATAGTAACCGAAAGAAAGTATACATTTAAAATCCCCTTGTATAACATCGCATTAATAAATCTTTTGTGATAAAATGATAAACAGCAATGAGGAAAACACCATCAGTTCTTGAAAATATCTCATGCGTTTATAAGCTTTATAATCATTCTACATCTAATTATTTTTGTAATAAAGCTAATGTTATGTAAGCTCTAAGATATTGTAATAATTCTTTCATTTTATATTAAGTCACGTAAATTTTTGTTTTCTGCTAGGGCTTACTTAATATAAGACAAAAACTAATTTTCGAATATCTCCATATAATTAACATAATCTTCTCAAATTGCTTATAATAAAGATTTTGCATATAAATTTGAATTTTGTGAAAGAACATCATTAAACATGAGAAGTATCATTATAAATTATAAATGTTTGTTAAGTACACATGTATCAATAGCTTAATTTAAGTGAATTCTATATGTGTATATGAATTTTTCATTGTTTATAACTTCATTGTATAGTACTTTAATTATTTATTACTTTAATTTATCATTTTGCATTGGCATATATATTAATTTTTTGCATATAACGTATTCTAAACAAATTAAAAAATTTATAATATTCAATTCGAACGAAGATCCTTTTTTAACCCCATCTTTCATTTATTTGCTTTTATTTTCCTATATTGAATTTTATTTCTTTCATTCGATGTGTAATATTTTGCATGGAATACAAATATTAACTCTTTACTTCTGATACAGGGGACCTGAATGGCCGAGTGGCTAGCGCCCTGGCGCTCGGTACCACGAGTTTCGGGTTCGAGTACCGGCGGTGCCATGGTTGCTTGTAGTGGTTCGGAATCCACTTTAAAAAGTAGGTCCCTGTTCTAATAGGATCGTAGAGTGTTGCGGGGGCGTTGTTACTCCGCGTCCGTGGCTTATCTTCAAGTGACACGCGCCCCCTTGATAATGCAAAGTGAATACGTCTGTGCAGCACTTGCCTTAAGGCATCCAAAGACCAAGCCGTCTGTGTTTACCAGCTGCATTAAAAAGAAAGAAAAAAAAAACTTCTAATACAGTGATTCTTGAAATTAATTATTTTATTAACGGATTAATTAACAATTGAATCTTTGTTTGAAGTCGATAAGTCTTCGCTAAGAGATTTCAATACTTCGAAGTAATTACACATTTAATTTTCTTCGATGTTTATTCTTCGCAAATCACTGATCTGCGATACAGCATCGTTGCATATGAGCTTATAATCCTTTAATATAATGTTTATTAATAATGTCCTATAGTAATCAAAAGAAAGTATACATTTAAAATCCCCTTGTACAACATCTCCTTAATAAATCTTTTGTGATAAAATTGTAAACAGAAATGAGGGAAACACCATCAAAATATCCTTTTATAAGCTTTATAATCATTCTACATCTAATTAGTTTTGCAATAAAATTTCTAAGATGTTGTAGTAATTCTTACCTGTTATGTTAAACCACATAAATTTTCGTTTTCTGCTTTTTCGATGTACTTAACATAAGATAAAAACTTGTTTTCGAATATCTCCATAAAATGAACATAATCTTCTCAATTTGCTTATCATAAGGAATTTTAGTATATGTATGCATATAAGTTTGAATTTTGTGAAAGAACATCGTTAAAAGTTAGAAGTGTCATTATAAATCTGTATATACCGTTTTGTTAAATGCATGTGTACGAAAAGTATATCCAAGCATGTAAATTTGAATTTTGTGAAAGAACATTTTTAAACGTGTGAAGTTTTATTATAATCATTATATAGCTTTTTGTTAAACGCATGTGTGTCAAAGCCCTAATTTATGTAAATTATATATATCTATTTTGAAAAATTAACACACATTTTGTCATTTTCTATAATTAACGAGAGAAAATGAATTCAGAAATGATGCCTTTAGAAATGATACTAATAATTCAGCATGAATTTTTTTAAAATTATACTTCCTAAAAAATGTATCTTATATTAATGGCTTAGTTAGTTATAAGCAACTTATGAATTCAAATTAAATTTTTTAACTTTGCTTTTAAAGTATAAATTTTTTAACTTTGCTTTTAAAGTACAAATTTTTTAAATTTCATTAAAAAAATACCTGATTTTTAGAAATATTATTGGTTTCATTTAACACTGTGGAAAATACATTTGCTGAAAACAAAATTCAACCACCATGAAGATGTCGGACTGGATAAACGAAATTTGGAAGTCGTATTTGCACATCTGAAAGATGACATCTATTCAAATTTTGAATTAAATTAATTACAGTGGCGCAAGTAGTTTCAATAGGAACATACAAATCACTTTCGCTTTAAATGCACGATGTAACCTTCGTGAGAGTTATTTATCTTTCATGGTGTTGTGAGTTAGATTTGACTCAAGAACGATTGAGTCAAGACAAAGAAGGCAGTATCTGCAGCTTTCTGTTAGGCTGTTTAATATGGCTACAAGTAGATGGATTTTCCTTTTGCGATATTGCAGAAGGATGTGGTAAGGTTGATTGCAATTCATGATTGATTGTGCATGATTATGGAAGCAATTGCCACAATACTAGTGTTGTTGTTGTTTCTTATCCCACTTGGCTGGCCTAAGCCCACGAGCCCTTACGTACTCATGATTGAAGGGGAAAGAAGCAGCTTCTGTTGTGATGGAGCACCCGTAGGTAGCAGCCTGACTTTTGCTCCGTGACGCTCTTACAGTCATAGGAGACCGGGACCTACGGCTTAAAGTGGATTCCAAACCACTACAAACATCCATGGCACCGCCGGGATTCGAACCCGAAACCTGTGGCACCGAGCGCCAGAGTGCTAGATACTCGGTCATTCAGGTCCCAAATTTGCCAACGGCACGCAGTGTTCCCAAGTGGTCACCCACCCAAGTACTGACCGCGCCCAATGATGCTTGATTTCGGTGATCTAACGAGAACCGGTATATTCAGCATGGTACGGCCGTTGGCCTAACAATACTAGTATCTGAAGGAAACTGGGGCTCGTGTAGGGTCCAGCCACACACGGGCCCTTACTGGAAGTATTATGTTATTCGCCATATGGTTGCAGCTCATCATAATAAATTTGAGCTTCCGTTGGTATTAGAGGCACACCACAAATAAATCTAAACTAATTCATATAATAATTTCAACTTTCATAATTGATTCTTTCTTACACTTATAGGGTTTTATAAGAGCTTCAAATCATTTATTGTGGCAAAGCAAGTAGATACTGGTTTTAAACAAGTTACTCAGAAAATATTTCACAACAAAAAAGAAAATAACTTGTATTACATATTGTTCTTGCTCGGATAGTTCACTCTAACATCTGAACAAATATATCTCATATGAATAAATTGCTTTTTTAAACCATCCAGCAGGATGCAATTCCTCTGCAACTCTAAAGCGTATTCAACTTTTGTGAACTCTTTTAAGAAATACGACAGGAAGTTCTAAAAGTTCGTTATACTCATCTCCATCTTGGAACCCTCAAATTGATTTTGTATGAATTCAAAGATATCTGATCAATGCTGTCTTAATCATATTAAGGGCATTTTTGTGAACAATAACAAATATATCTTGTAGAGTAATTTTTTTCTTCTGAGTTTTTAATCTTATTTCCCTTGTTCTTTTTAAACTTTTATCAATACTGCTGCCTTTTTAATACGCTTTTATTAGTTTCGCCTGCATGTTTTTTTTTTGTTCGTAACTGACTCTTTGGGCTCGATTTTGCCTTACTTTAAGCGATCAGATTTAATTTAAACGTTGTAGACTTATGAAGGACGACGACAATAAAATATTTTGATAAGTTTATTATCTCACCATGATTAGGATCGCCAGGATTAGTGATTTTATTTTAACTTATGAAGAGCAATTTAACCCATGTAGAATGAAAGTACCTAAGACATTCAAACCTACGTGGGACAGTAGCACAACGGATAGCGCGTCTGACTACGGATCAGGAGATTCCCCGCTCGCATCCTGGCTGGCTCGACAAATTCGCATTTAGCCTTTGTTTTTCTCACAATTAAGTTATTGTAAAAACTATAGTTCCAATCCTCCGTACCCGGATCTAATTTAAATATTATAGTTTAAAAACACTAAAAAACGCGCTTTTAGAGTTAATAAAACTAAAAAGTAAAAAATAATTGTTAACATAAGAATAAAATGACTGACGAGAAAATAAATGTCACTGTTCTAAAAGCGTGGGGTGCTCGATATCAATCGTTATAATTTTTCACTAGTTTCATTCCGAAATGCAGAGTTAGTTTAAAAATGTCATACAAAGCACCCCACGCTTTTAGAACAGTGACATTCATTTTCTCGTCAGTAGCTTTATTCTTATGTTAACAATTATTTTTTACTTTTTAGTTTGATTAACTCTAACAGCGTGTTTTTTACTTTGTTTAAACTATAATTTATTTTAGTTGGAATTCAATTTTTTTTCCCAAACAAGGAGCACATCACTTAAATAGATGATAGCTTAGTTTGGCAAAAGGACGTAGACATTTGGCACAACTTGTTTAGATGATAGCTTAGTTTTGCATAAGGACGTAGACATGTGGCTGAAAAGTCAAATGTATGCAGATTTTGTTTTAATGGAGGGTTTACTATTTCATGTCATTAGTAAAATGTCAAAAAATAGAAAAAATTAGTAAAATGAAATAATAGTCCCGTTGTTAATACTATTTCACTATTATAATATTCAAACAACCTTTGATTAGATCCACTGTAACTTACCAGTAAAAAATTTAAAAAATGAATATGCTAAACTCATCACAATAGCTGAATACAAACTGATAAAAGGGGGCACGCGGTGGTAACATCCCTCATTCTGGGAATGTTACCACAGTGTCAAAGCATTATACACTTTTGTCTCAATGTGAAAGATGATTATAAGTATAACATTCAGTGGATAAAAGGGGGGAATAATATGAAGAAATGTACTTTCCTTCATTCAGTAGTTGTTATCCATTATTTTTTATGTGTTTAAAAGTTTGATGTAATGCTGCATATTTCAGAAAATTTCTTGAGTTTTTCAAAACTTTAAAGCTTGGTTGCATTCCCTTAAACTTATTTTCCAAATCTGAAATTTTTGTGGAATTTTTTAAAATCATAAATCAAAATGGATGGGGCACCATTAAAATTTAAAAATTTAATTTTTAAGGATCATCTTAATGTTTATATACTCCTGGTGAAACCAAAATATTAAAATCATCTTCCTGATAGATGTAGGTTCTCTTTTGGTGTACATTATAGCCTTCTAACGTGGTCTTGACGTAGAGAATGTAGCCTTCTAACTTCTAACTTCTATAGCCCTGTCACCAATGCAGTCTACTAGACTTTACATGTTATTATTTGTAATTTCTTCAGTCATTGCTGACAAAAATTTGCATTGTAAACTCTTTGGTTGTGTCATTGTTGTTGACTTATTGTTTAAACGATTTACTAAAAAATATTGGACATGCTTTCGTTCATTGATAAAGAAATCAAAAGAGGACATTCTTGCACTCATCAATAGCATTTAAATTAGCCTACAGCCTGGTTTTGTTACGCTGAATCGCAGTTAGTTGAGGCACGTGAATGGGAAAACGGAACCCTTTTCCCATATACGACAATTTACGAAGAACTGTGTATACCGCTCACTCCATCGCTGTAATTAAATTCATTTATAGTAAAACTTTTGTAGCACATTCATTCTCAAGCCAACGTATCAATGACTGGTGAATATCATTAATTTACTGCTATTATTACTCCTGAATATCATCAATTACATTTGTTTGGCCAATGATTTGCTTTCATCTGGGTGCTTTACATGTGCTTAACTACCTTCAATGTAAGATAACTACTTTACATTGGAGACAGATGATATTTATAGTTTTTGAAATTTCTTTACTTTTGCGTGATTATCATGATCTATTCCTAGTTGAAATCCAATAAATCCTTATTATTTACAATATTTAATGATATTAACTCTTGTTATTAATGAAGCGTAGATCCGAGCATCTATGTAACGTCTCCAGAGTACTTTTTTTGTTAAATTTTTCTATTATTTTTAACAATTGCTTGTGCTTTATACATATGTGCATAGATCACAAATACTGTGTGTTTACTTTTCCGTGCTTATTATGATCTATCCCTAGTTGAAATCCAATAAATCCTTATTATTTACAATATTTAATGATATTAACTCTTGTTATTAATGAAGCGTAGATCCAAGCATCTATGTAACGTCTCCAGAGTACTCTTTTTTGTTAAATTTTTCTATTATTTTTAACAATTGCTTGTGCTTTATGCATATGTGCATAGATCACAAATACTGTGTGTTTACTTTTCCGTGCTTATTATGATCTATCCCTAGTTGAAATCCAATAAATCCTTATTATTTACAATATTTAATGATATTAACTCTTGTTATTAATGAAGCGTAGATCCGAGCATCTATGTAACGTCTCCAGAGTACTCTTTTTTGTTAAATTTTTCTATTATTTTTAACAATTGCTTGTGCTTTATGCATATGTGCATAGATCACAAATACTGTGTGTTTACTTTTCCGTGCTTATTATGATCTATCCCTAGTTGAAATCCAATAAATCCTTATTATTTACAATATTTAATGATATTAACTCTTGTTATTAATGAAGCGTAGATCCGAGCATCTATGTAGCGTCTCCAGAGTACTCTTTTTTGTTAAATTTTTCTATTATTTTTAACAATTGCTTGTGCTTTATGCATATGTGCATAGATCACAAATACTGTGTGTTTACTTTTCCGTGCTTATTATGATCTATCCCTAGTTGAAATCCAATAAATCCTTATTATTTACAATATTTAATGATATTAACTCTTGTTATTAATGAAGCGTAGATCCGAGCATCTATGTAACGTCTCCAGAGTACTCTTTTTTGTTAAATTTTTCTATTATTTTTAACAATTGCTTGTGCTTTATGCATATGTGCATAGATCACAAATACTGTGTGTTTACTTTTCCGTGCTTATTATGATCTATCCCTAGTTGAAATCCAATAAATCCTTATTATTTACAATATTTAATGATATTAACTCTTGTTATTAATGAAGCGTAGATCCGAGCATCTATGTAACGTCTCCAGAGTACTCTTTTTTGTTAAATTTTTCTATTATTTTTAACAATTGCTTGTGCTTTATGCATATGTGCATAGATCACAAATACTGTGTGTTTACTTTTCCGTGCTTATTATGATCTATCCCTAGTTGAAATCCAATAAATCCTTATTATTTACAATATTTAATGATATTAACTCTTGTTATTAATGAAGCGTAGATCCGAGCATCTATGTAACGTCTCCAGAGTACTCTTTTTTGTTAAATTTTTCTATTATTTTTAACAATTGCTTGTGCTTTATGCATATGTGCATAGATCACAAATACTGTGTGTTTACTTTTCCGTGCTTATTATGATCTATCCCTAGTTGAAATCCAATAAATCCTTATTATTTACAATATTTAATGATATTAACTCTTGTTATTAATGAAGCGTAGATCCGAGCATCTATGTAACGTCTCCAGAGTACTCTTTTTTGTTAAATTTTTCTATTATTTTTAACAATTGCTTGTGCTTTATGCATATGTGCATAGATCACAAATACTGTGTGTTTACTTTTCCGTGCTTATTATGATCTATCCCTAGTTGAAATCCAATAAATCCTTATTATTTACAATATTTAATGATATTAACTCTTGTTATTAATGAAGCGTAGATCCGAGCATCTATGTAACGTCTCCAGAGTACTCTTTTTTGTTAAATTTTTCTATTATTTTTAACAATTGCTTGTGCTTTATGCATATGTGCATAGATCACAAATACTGTGTGTTTACTTTTCCGTGCTTATTATGATCTATCCCTAGTTGAAACCAATAAATCCTTATTATTTACAATATTTAATGATATTAACTCTTGTTATTAATGAAGCGTAGATCCGAGCATCTATGTAACGTCTCCAGAGTACTCTTTTTTGTTAAATTTTTCTATTATTTTTAACAATTGCTTGTGCTTTATGCATATGTGCATAGATCACAAATACTGTGTGTTTACTTTTCCGTGCTTATTATGATCTATCCCTAGTTGAAATCCAATAAATCCTTATTATTTACAATATTTAATGATATTAACTCTTGTTATTAATGAAGCGTAGATCCGAGCATCTATGTAACGTCTCCAGAGTACTCTTTTTTGTTAAATTTTTCTATTATTTTTAACAATTGCTTGTGCTTTATGCATATGTGCATAGATCACAAATACTGTGTGTTTACTTTTCCGTGCTTATTATGATCTATCCCTAGTTGAAATCCAATAAATCCTTATTATTTACAATATTTAATGATATTAACTCTTGTTATTAATGAAGCGTAGATCCGAGCATCTATGTAACGTCTCCAGAGTACTCTTTTTTGTTAAATTTTTCTATTATTTTTAACAATTGCTTGTGCTTTATGCATATGTGCATAGATCACAAATACTGTGTGTTTACTTTTCCGTGCTTATTATGATCTATCCCTAGTTGAAATCCAATAAATCCTTATTATTTACAATATTTAATGATATTAACTCTTGTTATTAATGAAGCGTAGATCCGAGCATCTATGTAACGTCTCCAGAGTACTCTTTTTTGTTAAATTTTTCTATTATTTTTAACAATTGCTTGTGCTTTATGCATATGTGCATAGATCACAAATACTGTGTGTTTACTTTTCCGTGCTTATTATGATCTATCCCTAGTTGAAATCCAATAAATCCTTATTATTTACAATATTTAATGATATTAACTCTTGTTATTAATGAAGCGTAGATCCGAGCATCTATGTAACGTCTCCAGAGTACTCTTTTTTGTTAAATTTTTCTATTATTTTTAACAATTGCTTGTGCTTTATGCATATGTGCATAGATCACAAATACTGTGTGTTTACTTTTCCGTGCTTATTATGATCTATCCCTAGTTGAAATCCAATAAATCCTTATTATTTACAATATTTAATGATATTAACTCTTGTTATTAATGAAGCGTAGATCCGAGCATCTATGTAACGTCTCCAGAGTACTCTTTTTTGTTAAATTTTTCTATTATTTTTAACAATTGCTTGTGCTTTATGCATATGTGCATAGATCACAAATACTGTGTGTTTACTTTTCCGTGCTTATTATGATCTATCCCTAGTTGAAATCCAATAAATCCTTATTATTTACAATATTTAATGATATTAACTCTTGTTATTAATGAAGCGTAGATCCGAGCATCTATGTAACGTCTCCAGAGTACTCTTTTTTGTTAAATTTTTCTATTATTTTTAACAATTGCTTGTGCTTTATGCATATGTGCATAGATCACAAATACTGTGTGTTTACTTTTCCGTGCTTATTATGATCTATCCCTAGTTGAAATCCAATAAATCCTTATTATTTACAATATTTAATGATATTAACTCTTGTTATTAATGAAGCGTAGATCCGAGCATCTATGTAACGTCTCCAGAGTACTCTTTTTTGTTAAATTTTTCTATTATTTTTAACAATTGCTTGTGCTTTATGCATATGTGCATAGATCACAAATACTGTGTGTTTACTTTTCCGTGCTTATTATGATCTATCCCTAGTTGAAATCCAATAAATCCTTATTATTTACAATATTTAATGATATTAACTCTTGTTATTAATGAAGCGTAGATCCGAGCATCTATGTAACGTCTCCAGAGTACTCTTTTTTGTTAAATTTTTCTATTATTTTTAACAATTGCTTGTGCTTTATGCATATGTGCATAGATCACAAATACTGTGTGTTTACTTTTCCGTGCTTATTATGATCTATCCCTAGTTGAAATCCAATAAATCCTTATTATTTACAATATTTAATGATATTAACTCTTGTTATTAATGAAGCGTAGATCCGAGCATCTATGTAACGTCTCCAGAGTACTCTTTTTTGTTAAATTTTTCTATTATTTTTAACAATTGCTTGTGCTTTATGCATATGTGCATAGATCACAAATACTGTGTGTTTACTTTTCCGTGCTTATTATGATCTATCCCTAGTTGAAATCCAATAAATCCTTATTATTTACAATATTTAATGATATTAACTCTTGTTATTAATGAAGCGTAGATCCGAGCATCTATGTAACGTCTCCAGAGTACTCTTTTTTGTTAAATTTTTCTATTATTTTTAACAATTGCTTGTGCTTTATGCATATGTGCATAGATCACAAATACTGTGTGTTTACTTTTCCGTGCTTATTATGATCTATCCCTAGTTGAAATCCAATAAATCCTTATTATTTACAATATTTAATGATATTAACTCTTGTTATTAATGAAGCGTAGATCCGAGCATCTATGTAACGTCTCCAGAGTACTCTTTTTTGTTAAATTTTTCTATTATTTTTAACAATTGCTTGTGCTTTATGCATATGTGCATAGATCACAAATACTGTGTGTTTACTTTTCCGTGCTTATTATGATCTATCCCTAGTTGAAATCCAATAAATCCTTATTATTTACAATATTTAATGATATTAACTCTTGTTATTAATGAAGCGTAGATCCGAGCATCTATGTAACGTCTCCAGAGTACTCTTTTTTGTTAAATTTTTCTATTATTTTTAACAATTGCTTGTGCTTTATGCATATGTGCATAGATCACAAATACTGTGTGTTTACTTTTCCGTGCTTATTATGATCTATCCCTAGTTGAAATCCAATAAATCCTTATTATTTACAATATTTAATGATATTAACTCTTGTTATTAATGAAGCGTAGATCCGAGCATCTATGTAACGTCTCCAGAGTACTCTTTTTTTGTTAAATTTTTCTATTATTTTTAACAATTGCTTGTGCTTTATGCATATGTGCATAGATCACAAATACTGTGTGTTTACTTTTCCGTGCTTATTATGATCTATCCCTAGTTGAAATCCAATAAATCCTTATTATTTACAATATTTAATGATATTAACTCTTGTTATTAATGAAGCGTAGATCCGAGCATCTATGTAACGTCTCCAGAGTACTCTTTTTTTTTTGTTAAATTTTTCTATTATTTTTAACAATTGCTTGTGCTTTATGCATATGTGCATAGATCACAAATACTGTGTGTTTACTTTTCCGTGCTTATTATGATCTATCCCTAGTTGAAATCCAATAAATCCTTATTATTTACAATATTTAATGATATTAACTCTTGTTATTAATGAAGCGTAGATCCGAGCATCTATGTAACGTCTCCAGAGTACTCTTTTTTGTTAAATTTTTCTATTATTTTTAACAATTGCTTGTGCTTTATGCATATGTGCATAGATCACAAATACTGTGTGTTTACTTTTCCGTGCTTATTATGATCTATCCCTAGTTGAAATCCAATAAATCCTTATTATTTACAATATTTAATGATATTAACTCTTGTTATTAATGAAGCGTAGATCCGAGCATCTATGTACGTCTCCAGAGTACTCTTTTTTGTTAAATTTTTCTATTATTTTTAACAATTGCTTGTGCTTTATGCATATGTGCATAGATCACAAATACTGTGTGTTTACTTTTCCGTGCTTATTATGATCTATCCCTAGTTGAAACCAATAAATCCTTATTATTTACAATATTTAATGATATTAACTCTTGTTATTAATGAAGCGTAGATCCGAGCATCTATGTAACGTCTCCAGAGTACTCTTTTTTGTTAAATTTTTCTATTATTTTTAACAATTGCTTGTGCTTTATGCATATGTGCATAGACTACGGCCCCGAGGGCCCAAATCCGGCCCGCCAGTGTCACCCATCCGGCCCGCGACAGCGAATAGCTTATTGTTGCTGTAATAAGTTGCATAAAAAAAACACAAAAAAACTAATGAACATCCCGCGGTTACCCTCGGTAGTTATGTTGTGGTATCGTATCGTGAGTATCGTATCTTTATGTATATCGAGGTTTGGAATGTATGATATATGCATATGATTTTTATCCTGAAAATCCGTCAGGAACGGAAAAGTTAAATTAACGCGAATGAAACCGTGGAGTATCTCCTTGTAAAAAAAATATTAATAAGATTTAGAAAGAGGTCTAGAAATTACAGATAATGACAGAAAAATTAAAACGGTTTTGGCCCTCGGTACTTACTGGAGTAAGCAGTATGGCCCTAAGGCTGGAAAGTTTGGAGACCCCTGTTATAAACGAAGGTAATGAAAAAACTAAATTTGTTTTAAGATATTTATCTAATTTACAAATTATTTTTCAAACGCTATTCTATAAGGGATGCTATTTAAAAATTAGAAGCCAGCATGATGGAATAATTTCCGCGCTCATTGAAGACATATCAATTATTGAAGATTATTTCATACTATTTGGGGCAATTTCCTGTGATCGCCAAATGTATGAAGGATTCTGGAAATGATATGGATTTATTAACCGGCTGTAAATTTTCCTTCTAAAATCAGAGAGAAAAAATCAGTTATAGTTATTAATCAGTTATATTCAATCTGGTTATCAGAGAAAAAATTCATTCTCAGATGCAATGTATTTACATTTTGTCACTATTTGAGGAGATGTATTTATTTGGTACTTTTATATTTTTTGTTTGTTTGTTTATATGTTTACCGTTAATTGTAACATAATTCATTGACTATTAAATTCGATATTAAAGAGGGATTTAACACTTTTCTGTAATGAATTTATTTTAATCAATTCTTTATCAAAATTTTACCTTACAATTTTTACAGTTTTGCTTAAGAATTTAAACATTGTTTATTTCTAATGTTTTTTTTATTTTTACTTTAAAAATAATTGCTTTATAAATGTTAATTAATTAATGATTACTATTTGTAAGTTATGATTAAATTTAACCTTAATCATCATCATTTAATAAAAATGTTAAAATAAATAATAAATACAATAAAGTTTATAAAATATTTCATTTTTTAAATTTTCTTTTGTATTAATAATTAGATAATTGGAGAAAATAAATATTTGTTCGTTAATTGTTTGTTTGTGAATTTAACGAAAGAAAGACAACACAGAAAGTAAAATAATAATAAATATAATAAAATAAAATATAATAATTAGTTTTTCTTATGTATTCGGGTTTTTTTTTATATTTATAAGCTCATGGACTCTCCAGTACTTTTTGACCATGCCCTCATACCGAGAAAGTGCATTACATTATTTAAATGCTCAAAAGTCATAGCCCGACTAGAGTCACAGAAAACACTGTTTGGAGAATCTACCACTCCAATTCTACAGAAGTGGTCATGTAAACAGTCATGACCAGTCAAACTTCTAAATAGCGATACAGCTGACTTTCTCGGAAAATTGGGAATAGTTCTCTCTTCCCCTACAATTCTTCATCTCTTATCTACAGCGCATTGCATCATATCTTGTTTAAGAATTCTCTTAAGAGTCATGACCAGTCTAACGTCTAAATAGGGATACAGCTGTCTTTCTCGAAAAATTGGGCCTAGTTCTCTCTTCCCCTGGAATTCTTCGTCTCTTATCTACAGCGCATTGCATCATATCTTGTTTAAGAATTCTTTTAAGAGTCATGACCAGTCTAACGTCTAAATAGGGATACAGCTGTCTTTCTCGGAAAATTGGGACTAGTTCTCTCTTCCCCTAGAGTTCTTCGTCTCTTATCTACAGCGCATTGCATCATATCTTGTTTAAGAATTCTTTTAAGAGTCATGACCAGTCTAACGTCTAAATAGGGATACAGCTGTCTTTCTCGGAAAATTGGGACTAGTTCTCTCTTCCCCTAGAGTTCTTCATCTCTTATATACAGCGCATTGCATCATATCTTGTTTAAGAATTCTCTTAAGAGTCATGACCAGTCTAACGTCTAAATAGGGATACAGCTGTCTTACTCGGAAAATTGGGAATAGTTCTCTCTTCCCCTACAATTCTTCATCTCTTATCTACAGCGCATTGCATCATATCTTGTTTAAGAATTCTCTTAAGAGTCATGACCAGTCTAACGTCTAAATAGCGATACAGCTGTCTTTCTCGGAAAATTGGGAATAGTTCTCTCTTCCCCTACAATTCTTCATCTCTTATCTACAGCGCATTGCATCATATCTTGTTTAAGAATTCTCTTAAGAGTCAAGTTAACAAACAATTTAGTCGTACGAAATGAAAGCGGTCAATTAATGCGTTGCTCTATCAAAGTTAATTTCTTAGCCAGTATACCAGCCTTTTCGTTGCCCATAATTCCACAGGGGGCTAGAATCCATTGGAAAGAGATTCTGTGTGAAAATTCTGTCTTAAGCAAAGGTCTACGGTTCAAGATTCATTAGGAACTATTTTGTTTATTCAAAAGGTCTTGAAAGGCTCTTTTGGAAACAGACAACATGATTGCTTTTATAAGGGAGGGGCTAGAAATCAACAGTTGTTGAATAGCTACGGCAATAACTTCGATTTCGCTATCAAAGACAGTAGTTTGGTTTGACGCTCTGTCATTTTGTGGACACTTTGGGCTAATTAAAATAGTACCTACATACCTAGACCAGGATTTCTAACCACTTAAAAACAACGATGCCTTGCAGTTAAGCCAAGATTGTGGTACCAAAGGCCAGAGTGCTAGCCAATTGGCCACCAGGTCGCTCAATGGGTAATGAGGTGGTATTGTTATTAAAATTAGTAATCATGATAATACTATTATTTTGGAAATCTTTAGAATTATTTAAATATACAAATAAATATAGTTATTTATGGTAATGATTCATTTATCTGCCAATTCTTATGGAACTATTTAGTTCTTTATAATTTATTAATACTTATGACCTGAATTTTCCTTGATTCTATGCATTAAATATTTTTTTAAGTTAGCATAAGAAACACACTGTAAATGAAAAATTCAAGAACAAATCCTGAACTATGGTGTAGAATATAAGACATATATCCTTTTTTTTTTTAAACATTTTTTGCAGACATATAAGGTGTCGAAGAAGGACATTTTGCAAAAAGAACTACCGCTAAATGTAAAACTCATCCAAACAATTTCGCCGAGGCTTTTAAATAACTCAGGCATATAACGAATTCCATTAAATTTAAAATAACTAAGCTAACATGATATGTTTGAAGAAAGTAAAAAAAAAAATTCTAAATTCTTTTCGCGAATTAAATTTTCCTACTTGGAATATCTTTTACTAAAAATAAAAACGGAAAGTAAGCCATTTACATAGATACATAGTGTACATGAATAATGCAAAAGATTATTTTGTTATAGAAATATGATATAAAGAAAACTCCTTACGAAACGAATCTCACATCTAAAAATAAATTACTATACAGTACGAAATTGAAACCTAAAATGAAGGAAAACAATCTGATTAAAAATTGATGGTAAGAAACGAACTCGAAACTATAATATGTTATTTTTACGCTTATATTATATTCAAAATTTATTTTATATGAAATAATAAAATAGGATGTTTTGAACAGTATAAAAAGTATTTTTAAAATACCACCGTAAGAGAAAATAATAACAAATAAGATCATACAAAGTATAAAAAGGATAAAATTCTGTGAAAGCAAAAAAATGATTAAATGTAACATAAATGTTTAAGATTACTAAAATAAAATAATACATTCGATAAAATTTTATAAGAAAGTAATATAAAATCCAAATACTTTACTTTCCTTATATAAAACTTTACTTTCTTTATTTAATTGATAGTGAGGTGTATTGTGAGTATAATAAATTTTAAAATATCTAGAAAAAAAATTCAAAATTTCAACCCAATTTCATTGACTGACAAATTTAGTAATCATTTTAAAAATGTACAAAATAATTAATTTACAATCAGACGTTTTCAGTAAATTGACAAAATATTAAAAGGGTAAATAAGCAAGCCTATATGAAAAAAATATGAAACAACATATCCATTTCATTAATAGTTTTATTTAGTTCTACTAGATATATAACTACTACTTCATCATAGTATAGAAAGATACTTTACATTATGAAGGTACTTTAATGATATTTTTATTTAGATAAAAAAAGTATATTCTGCAAATGAAGATTAGTTTTAGTATGTGAGTGTTTTAATACTCCAAGGTAGATTATAAGTTCTGATGAAGAAAAAAAAACTCAGTTTGAAGAGCAAATAATTACCTTCCAGCTACTTGACTTCAATGACAATATTGGTAGTTAGATGAAAATTTTATCTCAAAAACTCATTAGTAATCATTTAAAAAATATTGAAAATAATTATTAGTTTACACTCTGGTATTTTTAATTGGTAACAAAATATTAAAAGGGTGAATAAGCGTGTATGAAAAAAAATACGAAACAACATATGCATTTAATTGGTAGTTTTATTTAGATAAAAACGTGCATTCTGCGATTGAAGATTAGTTTTAGTATGTGTAAATATTCAAAATAATTATTAAATTATAATCAGATGTTTTTAGTATGGTGACAAAATATATATAAGGATGCTTAACATGTATGAGAAAAAAATATGAAACAACATATCCATTTAATTTATATTTTCATTCAGATAAATATATTTTTTTATTGATAGTTTTATTTAGATAAAATTAAAGGTATAATCTGCGAATGAAGATTAGTATTAGTATGAGAGTGTTTTAATACAACAAGATCGATTATTAAGTTCTGATAAAAAAAAAACTCAGTTTTAAAAGGAAAAAAAATAGCTTAAATCTACTTAACTCCAATGACAATATTAAGATTTAGATGAAATCGAAAATAGTGACGATTTAATTTTAAGATAAGAGAAATTATTTTGACATGTTCTTTGAATTCAATGTTTAGATTTAAAAGAAAACAGGAAATATATATCAGAGATGAAGAGGTACGGGTTAGGTATGAAGTAGTATAGGAACTATCTTTACATAGGAAAATTGATACTTATAAAATAATGATGTAAAGTACATAGATAAGAAAATACTTTAACTTATGAAGGTATTTTACTTCATGAACATATGTACTTTTTATGAAGTAAAGTACCTATCTTCATCTACTATGAAGATAGACACTTTACTTTATATAAGTAATACTCTTTATTTAATTTTAAACTAAAAGTATCTCTCTTGGAATATTATTATATATTAATTGCCAATATTATATATAATAATATTCCAAAAAAAAGATGAAGATAGGTACCTCTCTTCGTATAGGAAGATAAGTACTTTATGTAGTAATGATGTAAGGTACATCATAGTATAGAAAGATACTTTACATTATGAAGGTACTTTAATTTATGAACGTAGGTAGTGTTCATGAAGTAAAGTACCTATCTTCATAATGTAAAGATATTTTAGTTTAAAATTAAATAGTTAACTACTATGAAGACTACTATGAAGATAGATTCTTTACTTTAGATAGGTAATATTTTATACTTAATTTTAAACTAAATCTATCTCTTTTAGTATATTATTATATATTAAGAATTAATACTGAGATGTTAAAAAATGCACTGATTTTAAAACAATAACAATATTATTTGTTATTATATGTATTTGAGCCTTATTATGTTATAATTGCTGGCAACTTGCCATGATACTGAAATGTTAATGCCTAAAGAATAGAAATATAAAATATGGTTTCCTTTCCACTTTTAATTATGATAACATTATTGTTTGGCATTTTGTACTGAACTATTTTTAAGCAATGACAAATAGAAAATTTTTATACGAACATTATTTTAATTTATACTTTAAAGTATTATTGCAAAATTCTTTTTCATGCTCATAATGATACAATGTTAAAAATCATTTAGTACTAATGATGCAACATTAAACATCATTTAGTGTTAAACTGATGTTTTTAATTGATGAGTCATTTATTCATAATTATGAATAAATACGCGTGTAAGAGAGATTCATTAATTTAGTAATGTAAAAAGTAGCGATAAAAAGACATTTATTTTTTTAAATATGCATGCGAATGTTTCAAATACCATATAAGATACTAATTGTAGCAAAAAAAAATGAAAGACTTATGGATAAAAATAAAACGAAACTTACAAATATTCATTTATTGAAATTTTCACTTCAAATGAATTCATAACTTATTAAAAAACTTAATTTAAAATTAATATTTTGTATATTTTTCATTTGTTTTGAACCTTAAAGTATTTATAATACTTAATAACAGCAAAATTATAAACTTAACAGTATGTATTTATAAAAATTAAAATATTATTGACCGGAAATGACGTATATTACATCAGATTCTAAAATTAGTTTATTCTTCTCATGAATGTCACTAAAGTCATTTGGTATTTTATATTCAAGTATTTAAAACTGTAACCAGGGCACATTTTGTACTTAATTTCAGACAATTAATTTGAAACTGAAAGCGTTATTAAGGTCAGTACAGAAAAACCATTCATCTTTGACTCTAATAACATCAACATTAATATAATAAATTAATAAAAAAATGAGGTTTTCTTTATTTTTTTAGAAATATGAGTATAAAATCGTTGAGTAATACACTTATAAAATAAATCTCTTACCATCTTAACTATATTTGCCCATTGTAATTCTGATTGCAATATAAAGAATTAATGCAATTTTTTCCTAGAATCATGAGGTAATGCTGTTTTTATGATTTTATTTTTTTATATTTAATTATTTTATTATTTATTAGTTTTCTTTTAGTTAGAGACCTTTGATAATGAGATATGACGGTTGATTAGCGTTGTGGTTAATTATTTAGAAGTTATAATTAAAATTACATTCAGTACTTGCATCTCATTAATATTACAAAAATGAATAACAAAAAATCACAGCTAAGAAATTATTTTTTAAACAAATTATTCTCCCTCTCAAATAAAAAAAGTAGAAAATTTATACTTATTGTTATTATTATTATTATCATTGTGTTCACACTCACAAACAATATATAGAGCATTTAAATAGAAAAATGAAAACTATTTATGATATTAAGGGCCTGATGTCGGAGTGGCTGGCACTCTGGCTCTAGGTGCCACAACTTTGGGGTTCGAGCCCAGGCAGTGTCCCGCATGATTGCAGTGGTTCGGAATCCCCTTTAAACAATAGATCCCGGTCTAATATGACTGTAGAAGGGCGTTGTTAGGCGTAATGCTGATAGTCCTATCCAGTAAAAAGAAAACATCTCATGTTTCGGAATCTGTCGCAGACGGCCTTGGCCTATCATTGGCTGTTGCACCCATTGAGGAAGAAGATTTATTAAATCAAAATTGTTATGAGTTAAATCTTGAATATAATGAAAATATATGAGTTATCTACTCAAAAAAATGGTAGAAGAGAGATAATGATTTCCGATATGATTTTTAATGGTTATTTCTAACTATTTATCTGTCGTTTCAGGAAAACCCCGGAAAACCTCTGAAGGAAACCTGACTGCCAATAAGAAACTCTCATGCATATTATCACAAGCGTCCTAGTTTCTAAAAGTGACTGCAACGCACTATGCTAGCGGATTTTATTCAGCATCTAGGCTGGTGATTTCAGTGTGCCACAAGTCTGTTATTATTATTGCATTACCATTAAAAATATTTATGAATTATTATAATAAGAAAATACATTTAAAAATTATAAAGTGTGATGTGTAAATATATTTGATTTCTATTGTTTTTGTGTCTAATCTCAGTGTCCTGGTTGGACATTCCATGAGTAATCTATTCTTGAATGGAGGGAAAGGAGGGCAGCTTCTCTTGTGATGGAGTATCCATAGGTAGGTCTGAATTAACTCCAAGTCGCTGAAAAAGGAGGGAAGTGCCTCCAAGGAAGACTTTTTAGAGGGAACTACCCCATTTGAAAATCGTATGGGAGAAAACCCGGAAAACACCCACCAGGTAGTCCGACTAATGAGGCGAGATGCTGAATATCTCAAACCCTAATCTCAGCCCTAAAGCTAATGATGCCTGAATGGCCGAGTGTCTAGTGCTCTGGTGCTCGCTTTCACAGGTTTCGAGTTCGAGTCCCAGCGGTATCAAGGATATTTGTAGTGGTTCGGAATCATCTTTAACCCGATCTCACATGACTGTAAAACGTCAAGGACGAAAGTCAGACTTCTCATCCATATCATTTCCAAACTGTATAGGGGCAGCTCAGATCTAGGCACAGTTATGTTATGTAGTGTCGAAGTAGTAGTAGTAGTGGCCCTAATGCTCATCAGTAGCGTACGTTGCTACTGAGACATAGTCCGTCTATTTGATCATCAACGGAATTATTTTATATATTTCATGATAAAATTAACTTTCATTGTCTGCAAATTAAATTTTTTTAAATGAGATATTCACTGAAGCTTATTCATTTCGTAGCAATTGTATCCGAGAGATAATTTAAAGTATAGGTTTTTATTAAAGAGGAATAAATGAATCTACTTAACATTAATACTTTAAAAACAGGCATAATCTTTTGCAATAAGAAAAAGACTCATTTAAAAAGAAATCTTTAAAGCCTTGGTCTCATGAATGAAAAAAAGTTATTTTTAATAACGCATTAACTCCCCGAACCGCTCGCCTTCATTCTTTGTTATTATGATCATCAAATGAAACTCATTTTGCAGTAATAAAAAAAAAAACTTCTTATTTATCCCATTTTTCTCCCTCCAGAAGACAGTTTTTCACAAAGCACCACGCTGCAACGCTCTCTCAGACATTAATTACACTCGAAACTGCAGCAGAAAAGGTGCAAGAAACTGTCTCCCCACCACTTTCTGGCTTTGCCTGCAGGAAGAGAAGTTTAACAAACGAGAGTAATCTCATGGCGATTCATTATATACAAAGCGTAGGAGAATTTAATTACTGATAATGAAGCATTCTTGCCTGAAAATATTCAAAGCCCCAAGGTAATCCTGAAACAATTGGTCTTTAAAGCAGTTTCTTTAATTGCTTATTGCAATGCCAGGAAAACACGTTGACTAATAATTATAATGATTTTCATTGCTTATAATTTTATGTTGTCTCATTAATAATAAAGTGGCATTGAATGATTTAATATCAATATTGTATAAACATTTCAAAATATTGCCTTTAATTTAAATAAAACGTTGAAAACCTTGTATTTCTTATTAATGCAATTGACATGTATATAATTATTATGAATTCCAGTTTATATTTACATTGCTTATATTTTAAGTTGCCTTATTAACAATAAAGGGGTAATGAATGATTTAATCTCAATATTGTATAAGCGTTTGAAATTATTGCCTTTAATTGAAGTCAAACATTGAAACACTTGCATTTCTTATTAAAGAAATCGAGATATATTGAGGGAATCTTAAATTAATTTAATCTTAACAGGTTTTTAAGCTTTTGTAAAAGTTATTTCAGTATTTTTTAAAAAAAATATCAAAATATTCAAAGCCCCAAGGTAATCCTGAAACAATTGGTCTTTAAAGCAGTTTCTTTAATTGCTTATTGCAATGCCAGGAAAACTTGTTGACTAATAATTATAATGATTTTTATTGCTTATAATTTTATGTTGTCTTATTAATAATAAAGTGGCATTGAATGATTTAATATCAATATTGTATAAACATTTCAAAATATTGCCTTTAATTGAAATAAAAAGTTGAAAACCTTGTATTTCTTATTAATGCAATTGACATATATATAATTATTTTGAATTCCAGTTTATATTTTCATTGCTTATATTTTAAGTCGCCTCATTAACAATAAAGGAGTAATGAATGATTTAATCTCAATATTGTATAAACGTTTGAAATTATTTCCTTTAATTGAAGTCAAATATTGAAACACTTGCATTTCTTATTAAAGAAATCGAGATATATTGAGTGAATCTTAAGTTAATTTAATCTTAACAGGTTTTTAAACTTTTGCAAAAGTTATTTGAGTATTTTTTAAAAAAAATATCAAAATAGTCAAAGCCTCAAGGTAATCCTGAAACAATGGGTCTTTAAAAGCAGTTTCTTTAATTAATTATTTCAATGCTAAGAAAACACGTTTACTAATTTTTATCATGAATTCCTATTTGTATTTTCATTGCTTATAATTTTATGTTGTCTCACTAACAATGAAGTGACATTGAGAGATTTAATCTTAATATGTGTAAACATTTGACAATATTGTCTTTAATTGAATTGAAACATCGAAAAACTGAAATTTCTTATGAATGCTACTTTCATATATAGCCAACGGCCATACCATGCTGAACATACCGGTTCTCGTTAGATCACCGAAGTCAAGCATCATTGGGCGCGGTCAGTACTTGGGTGGGTGACCACCTTGGGAACACCGCGTGCCGTTGGCATTCACAAATTTGGGACCTGAATGGCCGAATGTTCTAGCGCTCGGTGCCACAGGTTTCGAGTTCGAATCCCGGTGGTGCCATGGATGTTTGTAGTGGTTCGGAATCCACTTTAAGCCGTAGGTCCCGGTCTCCTATGACTGTAAGAGCGTCACGGAGCCAAAGTCAGACTTCTACCTAAGGGTGCTGCATCACAACAGAAGCTGCTTCCTTCCCCTTCAATCATGAGTACGCATGGGCTCGTGGGCTTGGCCAGCCAAGTGGGATAAGAAACAACAACCACAACAACTTTCATATATATTGATTGGATCTTAAATTAATGGGACTGTAGCTGGTATTTAATCATTTTTAAGAGGTCTTTGAGTATTTTCAGAAAATATCAATATAAAAGAGACAAAAAAAAAAAAAATGAACGAAAACAGTGATGACCACTGTTTGAAGTACATTCAAATTTAAGCAAATAAAAGTACCTGCATTATGACTGAAAATGTCACTATTTTTCAATAGTTTATATATGTTTAATTATTGTAGACATATTGTATGAATTCACTTACAAATGGTTATTTCAGACAATCATTGGATAAGAAAAACTATCCACATACTAATTCTTTGACAAAAAAATTTCTGAAACAATATGAGAGAAATAAATTCATTGCTAATTTGAAAGTTTCAGATTGGCATTTTAATAATAATCCCAGTTACATCGAAAAATAACATCCGCTGATCTCAAAAATGTTGAAAATATTGTCCAAAAGTTTCGACATACAGAATTTCTAAAAAGTGAATAAATTATTTTAGAAATAATCATCCATAAAATGTTGTAACTCAAATAGAAGTAACAGCAATATTCAACAACACCACCCTTCATTAGAAAGTTTGATAATCATACCATTCAACATATTGCTAATAATCTATTCATTCAAGTGATTTATTCAAAATTTGAATGAAAATAAATACAATATCTATATCTATATATATATATATATTGTATTTATTTATTGTATTACGTTTTGACATTTTGACACTTTTTGAAAAGTGTAAAATATTATTTAATGTAATATTTAAAATGCGTTGGAAGATATTTAAACAACTGAATGTAGAATTACAATTCCATGTTAATGCAAAAAAAGATGAAGGAGCTGTATTAATTTACATGATTCTGTGAAATCACGAATGAAATGTAGTCATCTGCATTGAATTTATTTAGTTTTGAATTTATTTTTCAATAGTTTCGATTAACTTAATCTAATTGACTTATAACGTAAGTTGCTTAATATTACATATAAGAAGTTGAATTCCTACTGTCGATTTTGAAAAAGAAATTGTACAAAATGTGTTACAATCCTACCCAAGATCCAATATGTGTTCCTCACAAAATGTGATTCACATATACAAACACATACACACACACATATATATATCTTCTTTTTCAATGGCTCATCAGTCCCCATGATGAGTCAAGGCCGTCTTCCAACTGGCAGATTTCGAAATAAGTGATGTTTACTTTTTCATCGGGTAGGGTTGTGAGGCCTACACCTCACAGCTTGACGGCAGAGTGGGAGATAGACAGAGAGATACTCTCCATAGGGACCTGATGGCAAAGTGGCTAGCACAGGGCGCTCGGTACCACAGGTTTCGGGTTCAGAATCCACTTTAAGCCGTAGGTTCCGGTCTCATATGACTGTACAGCGTCACAAACTCCAATCAGCCTTCTCACCCACATCATTTCCAAACTGTAAAAGGGCAACTCAGCTCTAGGCACAGTGATGTGGTGTAGTAGTAGTCATAGAAGACCGGAGCCTAAGGTTTAAAGTTGATTCCGAACCACTACAAACATCCATGGCACCGCTGGGGCTAGAATCCAAATCTTGTGGCAGAGCGATATATATATTATTGATTAAAATATCTTAAATAAAGTTTTGAACTGTTCATAATATATTATCATCATTTATCCAGCATATTATTATTCTATTTCCGACCATTAGCTTCAACGATCTGTAGAACTAATAAATCAATTTAACATTAACTTGCGCCTCAAAACTTCGACTAAATTTATTAGTCTTTAATTTAATGAAGTAGCAGCAAATTTACGACGAAGCATTTTCTTCCAAGATTTATTCTCTGTTTATTTTGAAAGATAAATTTAATTTCAATAAGGAACCTTTTATGTAGAAAAATCTTATTTCAGTCATAACTTAATTTACCTGATTAAATAAGCCAACCAATATTTTGTATAAATTTTCGATTTACTAAAGTAGTTTCAATAATCATCACTATAGCGATGAAGTAGCATTTTGAAGAAATTTCAATAAAATATTTAAATTTTGTATCTCACTTATAGTCTGGATAACTATGCAGGCAAAAAAGCAACAACTTTAACTGTTTAATTTATTTATTAGTAGTGTAAAGGTCATTTTAAATTTACATGTTTCATAAAAAGCATGTCGCATACTTTGTAGAAATTAATTAGCAATGAAATATGTCAAATTAAAAAAAAATGAAATTAAAGAGAAAATATAAATTTGGCACTTGCATTTTTCCACACCCATATAGGAAGAAGTGTGTACATATATTTAGATGATGTATAGTATGGTACATATTTTAATTAATAGGTGCCCTTGGTGCTAATTTTAATGGTAAGATAAATGTATAATAAACACATATAATTATTTAATACATAATTTGAGTTTCAAAATCATAACTATTCAGACAAAACACAGCATCTTTAACAATTTAATTTATTTATTATTAGTTTAAAGGACATTAAAAATTTGCATTTTTCACAAAACGCATATCGCATACTTTGTAGATATTAACTAACAATGAAAAAATTAAAAATATTTCAAATTAGGAAAAAAAGAATTAAATTAAAGAGAAAATATAAATTTGGCACTTGCATTTTTCCATACCCATATACGAAGAAATACGCACAAAATTTTAAATGATGGCAGTACATATTTTAATTAATGTGTGGTCATGGTAATAATTTTAAGGGAAAGAAAATGAACATCTACTTTTGCAAAAGAAATTTATAAATTATAAATAAATTATAAATTTATAAATAACTCGTTTAGTGTAAAAACAAGAATATCACAGAAAATGAAGCAAAATTGTGATTTATTTTCCTGTTTTTTTAAATAGGACATTTTTTAAAACAATGCAAAATGAATGTCATGCTTAAAATTAAACTACGCGTTTTTCTCTTCATTATGATTGAAAATTATTTTAAAGTTAAGTCGTTTGATGATTTTGTAGTAAATTACAATTTAAAAGGAATACTTATATTTACTTCAAGATAGGAAAATCCTTTATTAATTATTATTCTTCAAAATAATCCGTATTCCATTAAACTTGTTAGCTCTTACCATACAGATAATTATAATTCTGTTTTTTTGGTATCATAAATTTAAATATATTTTATTGAGGAGTATTAAGTGAATATTACTGAATTATAATTGAATGAATATATATATATATATATAAATACATATATTTATATATATATATATTCCTTCAACCAAAGAATTAATACACATTGCATTCCCTCTTTATTATGTGAAATACAGTGCTCTATGCCAATTCCGTAAAAAGGGTATTATGCATAAGAAATGCAAAGCATAATTAAATGAATGATATCTTAGTGATAAATTAAAATCAGTTGGAAACATAACATACTTTTAAATTCATTAAAAAAATAATGATTAAAGTATCTAAAATACTGTAGTGTGCGTCATTTGTTTGTGCAGCCGGATCTAGTTGCGGTTGGGGTTGAAGTACTCATAAGTTTAACAAACACACCGGTTTATTTACAAGCACGTACACGCGACACATGTATAAAAATTAATATACAACATATAACTCCTTTAAGGATATTCAAGTACAGATTAGTGAAGGGATTCCACTTCTAGCTTTCGGGATGAGAGCTGGTAACTAACAGCAGCGGCTGTTTTGATGTACGTCCTGTCTGGTGAGAGTCTCGATGCCTACTGACGATTTCTTTTGAATGCCGCAAGGGGCACTCTAGGAAGAAATAGGGTTGAGTAGGTGGAACCACCGTTACAATACATCAATTTTATGAAGAAGAACACACAATTTCATTCAACACATTTTGACGGAATAATTTCAAAAGTGAATTTATATATATATATATATTGCTCACAACAATTATACTATTTGAAAATTATAAAATGTCCTTTTTAATAATTTAAAAAGAAGTTGCACGAAACTTTCTTGTTGTAAAGTATTTTTACAATTCTACAAAATTTAAAATAATTTTACTTAATGTAATTTTGGCTTGCTTCCATTAAAGACTTTTTTTCTTTTTTTTTATGCATAGAATGTAATATTTCATTTTTTGAGATGATTTAGTCTTTCTACGAAAACACTTTTTTTTTTTAATAAAAAGAAATTTTGTGTTACAAAAAAAAAAAATCGTTAACTTATCACTACATTTCCGCACAGAGCTCTTGAATTGTCATTTCATTTCCTAGAAAATTTCCAAAAACTGAAAAGAAAAAAACAAATACAAGGAAAACCTGGATTGAAAATTAAGATGAAAGATCTTTAACGAAAAACTTCTAATATACACCTGTTATGGACAAAAACAAAAGAAAAAAAAAGCTCTCAATGTATTAACGAGTTTTTCCCTTTCTTTCCTTACCTCTCTTTTTTTTTTCTTTGAAAACAGAGAAATTTACTTTTGAATGCGTTAAGAAAAATACATTTTTGCTCCATCTGGAAAAGAGCGGGAATTCCCATTTTTTTCCCTTTCTTGTATGGCAAAAACTTCGTTATAATAGGGATCTTTAAAGAAAAGGATCGATTCTAAATCCCTCTCGTGTTTTAGAATGGTATCGGGATTTTTCTTGCAACTACCTCCTCCCCTTTTAGAATGTCACCACGCTGTGACAGGGGTGTGCGAAGAGGGTATAGAAGAGAGTCAAAAAAAGTGGAAACAACAGAAAATGAGAATTCTTCTGCATTTTTTTTTATCGAGCTTTCAACCCCTTATTTTCTTTCATTTTTGAGGGGCAATACTTCATTCTCTTCATAGAGAGGGAATAATATTTTTTCTTTTCTGATGCAGCGTTATTGTCGAAGCCTTTATTTCTAGCAGACGATATATTGCTTCGAAAACATCTGGCGTTTCATCCCTTTTGTTCTAGGCTGTCCCTCGGTGCAGGGGAGGGCTGATAACAAAGGGAACGAAAACAGCAGACGAGGATTTGGATTTAAAGCTTCAAATATTTTGTTATCGAGACCAAAAAAAAAAAAAAATGGAAAAAGAAAATGGTGTGTGTAATCTTGGAGCTGCATTTCATTTTTCCCAGTAGTAATCTGATATTATTTAGAACAAAGGCGAGGATCGAAAAAGAAATCACGAACATTTAAGCCAATATTTCTTTTCATTATGTCTCTACGGAGAGGCTTTGGACTTTTGATAAAAACATAAGAGAGAGATAAAAGAGATTTATTCTTTTATTTTCATGGCCTAATTCTAAAATTATCTTCTTTATTATTTCTACAGTTAGCTTCTTCAGTATTTATTTAATTCTGCAGTTATCTTCTTTATTAAACTTAATAACATAACTTCTTTCTAAACCTTCTCTTTATAGAGAGGGAATTTTTTTATTCTAATCCTACAGTTATCTTCTTTATTAGTGTTAAGTTTTTCACAGTTAGAAATGGCATATTTGTAAAAATCTGAATGTTCCTCAGAAAATTATTTTTTAAGAACGAAATTTACTATTCAAATACACGATTTAAAATCAACTATCTAATGGTAGTTTAAATGTATATTTTTTTGTACATTATAAAATTCAACTTGATAATTTTATTAAAACAAATTTCTATAGACCATAGGGAATTTCACTTGCATAAAGGCTTTATATATATATATATATATATATATTAATAATAACAAATATACTGTTTGAAAATGAGGAAATGTCTTTATTAATAACTTAAAAAGAGGTTGTATCCGAATTTGAGGTATTTTCACAAGTCGACAGTTTAAACAAGACAGAAGTTAAAACAAGTTCCAAACAATTTTATTTAATATAATTTTAGCTTGCTTGCAATGAAGTATTTTTTTTTTCTCCATACAATGTAATGTTTCATTTTTTGACATGATTTAGTCTTTCTACGAAAATACTTCTTTTTTTTTAATTAAAAGAAATTTTGTGTTACAAAAAGAAATATTTAACTTATCATTACATTTCCTCAGAAAGCTCTTGAAATGTCATTTTATCTCCAAAACAAAAATTTCCAATAACTAAAATGGAAAAAACAAATTCAAAGAAAGCACGGAATAAAAATTAAAACGAAGGATCTGCGAAAAACTTCTTACATACACCTGTTACTGAAGAAAACAAAAGGGGAAAAAACGTTTAATGTATTAACGAGTTTTTTCCTTTCTTTTTTTTTCTTTGAAAACAGAGAAATTTACTTTTGAATGCGTTAAGAAAAATACATTTTTGTTCCATCTGGAAAAGAACGGGAATTCCCTTTTTTCCCTTCTTGTATGGCAAAAACTTCGTTATAATAGGGATCTTTAAAGAAAAGGATCGATTCTAAATCCCTCTCGTGTTTTAGAATGGTATCGGGATTTTTCTTGCAACTGCCTCCTCCCCTTTTAGAACGTCACCACACTGTGACAGGGGTGTGCGAAGAGGGTAGAGAAGAGCGTCGAAAAATCGGAAGCAACAGAAAATGAGAAGTTCTTCTGCATTTTTTTTTTTGATCGAGCTTTCAACCCCTTATTTTCTTTCATTTTTTGGGGGCAATACTTCATTATCTTCATAGAGAGGGAATAATTTTTTTTCTTTTCTGATGCAGCGTTATTGTCGAAGCCTTTATTTCTAGCAGACGATATATTGCTTCGAAAACATCTGGCGTTTCATCCCTTTTGTTCTAGGCTGTCCCTCGGTGCAGGGGAGGGCTGATAACAAAGGGAACGAAAACAGCAGACGAGGATTTGGATTTAAAGCTTCAAATATTTTGTTATCGAGACCAAAAAAAAAAAAAAAAATGGAAAAGAAAATGGTGTGTGTAATCTTGGAGCTGCATTTCATTTTTCCCAGTAGTAATCTGATATTATTTAGAACAAAGGCGAGAATCGAAAAAGAAATCACGAACATTTAAGCCAATATTTCTTTTCATTATGTCGCTACTGAGACGCTTTGGACATTTGATAAAAACATAAGAGAGATTTATTTTTTTATTTTGATGGCCTAATTCTACAGTTATCTGCTTTATTATTTCTACCGTAATCTTTTCTATTGTTTTTATAGCTTATTCTTTAGCAGTTATTTAATTCTGCAGTTATCTTCTTTATTAGACTTAATAACATAACTTCTTTCTGGACATTGTCTTTATAGAGAGATAATTTTTTTTATTTTTAATACTACAGTTATCTTTTTTATTAGTGTTAAGTTTTTCATAGTAAGCAATGGCATATTTGTAAAAATCTCAATGTTCCTCAGAATTTTTTTTTTTAAGAACGAGATTTACTATTCAAATACACGATTTAAAATTAACTGTATAATGGTAGTTTAACACATTACACATGGCAGTTTATGTACATTTTTTGTACATTATAAAATTTCACCTTGATATTTTTTATAAAAAAAAATTTGTATAGACCATAGGTAATTTCATGGTCTATTCAAAAACCATGCATAGAGGCCTGACTATATATATATATATATTATAATAACAAATATACTGTTTAAAAATGAGAAAATGTCTTTATGAATAACTTAAAAAGATGTTGTATCTGAGTTTGAGCTATTTTCACAAGTCGACAAAATTTTAAACTAGTTCCAAAAAATTTTATTTTATATAATTTTAGCTTGCTTGCAATAAAGTCTTTCTTCTTTTTTTTTTTTAGCTTACAACGCAATATTTCAATTTTGAATGATTTAGTCTTTCTACGAAAATACTTTTTTTTTTAATTAAAAGAAATTTTGTGTCACAAAAAAAAATATTTCACTTATAACTACATTTCCACAGAAGGCTCTCGAAATGTCATTTTATTTCCTACAAAAATTTTTAAAACTAAAAAAAAAAAAAAAAAAAAACAAATTCAAAGAAAGCATCGAATAAAAATTAAGATGAAAAATCTGCTGCGAAAAACTCCTAACATACACCTGTTACGGACGAAAACCAAAGAAGAAGAAAAAGAGCTCAATGTATTAACGAGTTTTTTCCTTTCTGTCTTTACCTTTTTTTTTTCTCTGAAAACAGAGAAATTTACTTTTGAATGCGTTAAGAAAAATACATTTTTGTTCCATCTGGAAAAGAGAGGGAATTCCTATTTTTTTCCCCTTCTTGTATGGCAAAAACTTCGTTATAATAGGAATCTTTAAAGAACAGGATCGATTCAAAATCCCTCTCGAGTTTTAGAATGGTATCGGGATTTTTCTTGCAACTGCCTCCCCCCCTTTTAGAACGTCACCACACTGTGACAGGGGTGTGCTAAGAGGGTATAGAGAAGAGCGTCGAAAAAATAGGAAACAACAGAAAATGAGAACTTCTGCATTTTTTTTTATCGAGCTTTCAACCCCTTATTTTCTTCCATTTTTTGGGGGGCAATACTTCATTCTCTTTATAGAGAGGGAATATTTTTTTTTCTTTTCTGATACAGCGTTATTGTCTAGACATTGCCGAAGTCTTTATTCCTAGCAGACGACATATTGCTTCGAAAACATCTGGCGTTTCATCCCTTTTGTTCTAGACTGTCCCTCGGTGCAGGGAGGGCTGTTAACAAAGGGAACGAAAACAGCAGACGAGGATTTGGATTTAAAGCTTCAAATATTTTGTTATCGAGACAAAAAAAAAAATGGAAAAAAAATGAGTGTGTGTGATCTTGGAGCTGTATTTTTATTCTTCCCAGTAGTAATCTGATATTATTTAGAACAAAAGACAGGGCCGAAAAATAAATCACGAACATTTAAGTCAATATTTCTTTTTATTGTGTCTCTACTGAGATGCTTTGGACTTTTGCTAAAAACGTAAGAGATTTATTCTTTTATTTTGATGGCCTAATTCTGCAATTATCTTCTTTATTAGCATTAAATCCTTCGCAGTAAGAAATGGAGTATTTGTAATAACCTCAAAGTTCCTCAGAAATATTTTTTTAAAAAACAAAATTTACTGTACATTTGAAAATTTCGACATGGTAAATTTTATAAAGTAAATTTGAATAAATCGTACTTAATTTCACTTGTATAGAGGCGCCATATATATAAATATATATCTGGCTCACGGTGCTAAAGGTATCGGGTTCAAGTTTTAGGGAAACCATGGATGATTGTAGTGGTTCGGTATCCAAATAATATTTAAATATTTATCGTTTGTAAATATAAAAATAAATCCTTTTTTAAAAATTTATGTTTTGAAAATTTAAAAATACATCCTTTTTTAAAATAATAATCGTTTGAAAATTTAAAAATAAGCCTTTTTTTAAGTATCGGTCGTATGCAAATATAAAAAGAAATCCTTTTTTAAATATTAATCATATGAAATTATAAATATAAATCCTTTTAAATATCGATCGTACGAAAATATAAAAATAAATCCTTTTTTTTAATATTGATTGTGTGAATATTTATACTACAGATATAAAATATATAAATATTTAATTTGTATAAATGTACGTGTTTAAATTTAAAACAGTTAAAATAGTTTTTACTTAATTTTAGAAAAATAAATATTTTTTTCTCTTAACGAACTAAAGTTAAAATATAAACATATTTTAATCTTATATTGAATAAATAAAGGCTAGTATTAAAAATACGAATGATAGCATTTTTACTTGAATCTTTATACAATATCTATCTATACCTTTTGTAAAGTAAACAGTAAACTGAAAGTAAACAGTTATTTAGTCGATCAAAAATTTATATGGGATTGTTAAAAAAAAATAGCGATTCTTAATCAGAAAAATTACCCTGATGTTTCACATACAAATATTTAAAAACTATATTTTTGCCTGTGTTTTGAATGCAGAACGAAGAAAAGTTTGCATCAGTAGAGAAAATCGTCCTATCAAAGGGGAGGCTCCAACTTCTTAGAAAATCCTTTTAGGGCTAATCTAATTTAGCTTCTTCTGTGCTACAAAATCAAGATTTATTCGACTGCGCCTTCTAAGCACCGAGGCTCACATTCGAACAAAAACTTTAGACATTTCCAGAACTTGTTTTCTCTCTCTTTTTGAGGAAAAAGTTGAATGCAGTTCATGACCTTTATTGTGAAACTTTAATTTGTAGTTTTCTTTGATGTTTCAATACGATGTTGTGTTTGGCATCATATAGATACACTATTCAATATTTATCTAATTTAAAAGAGTTAAAGAACATAATAACAAAAATAATAGCCTCCATATAAAAAAAAATTAAGGTACTAATTTAAAAATTTTATATAGTTATTAAAGTAATTTATGTTTTATACAGGAACAAACTAGTTGACATTGTTATGAAAGATTGAGACATTGCTTTTAACAATTATTCGACATTTTTAATACTGTCGAATTTTATTGCCGGCAATAAAATTGAAATGAAGAAAGAAAATAAATTATTAATATTTTAAATCATGTATTAGGAAAATAATATTGATGATGGATTTGATAAAGCATTTGTTTTCAAATTGTTAAAATTGTTGCTATTCTGTGCTGGCCATTGGTGCTTTTATTATTATTAAAGAACAATTTATTGTATTGCAATCTTTGGGAGAATTTTCCAAAGCAATCTTTTGTGAAGGGAAACAATACTCATGATGGATTTAATAAAGCATTTGTTTTCAAATTGTTAAAATTGTTGCTATTCTGTACTGGCCATTAGTGCTTTTATTATTATTAAAGAACAATTTATTGTACTGCAATCTTTGGGAGAATTTTCCAAAGCAATCTTTTGTTAAGGGAAACAATACTCATGATGGATTTAATAAAGCATTTGTTTTCAAATTGTTAAAATTGTTGCTATTCTGTACTGGCCATTAGTGCTTTTATTATTATTAAAGAACAATTTATTGTATTGCAATCTTTGGGAGAATTTTCCAAAGCAATCTTTTGTTAAGGGAAACAATACTCATGATGGATTTGATAAAGCATTTGTTTTCAAATTGTTAAAATTGTTGCTATTCTGTACTGGCCATTAGTGCTTTTATTATTATTAAAGAACAATTTATTGTATTGCAATCTTTGGGAGAATTTTCCAAAGCAATCTTTTTGTTAAGGGAAACAATACTCATGATGGATTTGATAAAGCATTTGTTTTCAAATTGTTAAAATTGTTGCTATTCTGTGCTGCCATTGGTGCTTTTATTATTATTAAAGAACAATTTATTGTATTGCAATCTTTGGGAGAATTTTCCAAAGCAATCTTTTGTTAAGGGAAACAATACTCATGATGGATTTGATAAAGCATTTGTTTTCAAATTGTTAAAATTGTTGCTATTCTGTGCTGGCCATTGGTGCTTTTTATTATTATTAAAGAACAATTTATTGTATTGCAATCTTTGGGAGAATTTTCCAAAGCAATCTTTTGTTAAGGGAAACAATACTCATGATGGATTTGATAAAGCATTTGTTTTCAAATTGTTAAAATTGTTGCTATTCTGTGCTGCCATTGGTGCTTTTATTATTATTAAAGAACAATTTATTGTATTGCAATCTTTGGGAGAATTTTCCAAAGCAATCTTTTGTTAAGGGAAACAATTCATGATGGATTTGATAAAGCATTTGTTTTCAAATTGTTAAAATTGTTGCTATTCTGTGCTGGCCATTGGTGCTTTTATTATTATTAAAGAACAATTTATTGTATTGCAATCTTTGGGAGAATTTTCCAAAGCAATCTTTTGTTAAGGGAAACAATACTCATGATGGATTTGATAAAGCATTTGTTTTCAAATTGTTAAAATTGTTGCTATTCTGTACTGGCCATTAGTGCTTTTATTATTATTAAAGAACAATTTATTGTATTGCAATCTTTGGGAGAATTTTCCAAAGCAATCTTTTGTTAAGGGAAACAATACTCATGATGGATTTAATAAAGCATTTGTTTTCAAATTGTTAAAATTGTTGCTATTCTGTACTGGCCATTAGTGCTTTTATTATTATTAAAGAACAATTTATTGTATTGCAATCTTTGGGAGAATTTTCCAAAGCAATCTTTTGTTAAGGGAAACAATACTCATGATGGATTTGATAAAGCATTTGTTTTCAAATTGTTAAAATTGTTGCTATTCTGTACTGGCCATTAGTGCTTTTATTATTATTAAAGAACAATTTATTGTATTGCAATCTTTGGGAGAATTTTCCAAAGCAATCTTTTGTTAAGGGAAACAATACTCATGATGGATTTGATAAAGCATTTGTTTTCAAATTGTTAAAATTGTTGCTATTCTGTGCTGGCCATTGGTGCTTTTATTATTATTAAAGAGCAATTTATTGTATTGCAATCTTTGGGAGAATTTTCCAAAGCAATCTTTTGTTAAGGGAAACAATACTCATGATGGATTTAATAAAGCATTTGTTTTCAAATTGTTAAAATTGTTGCTATTCTGTACTGGCCATTAGTGCTTTTATTATTATTAAAGAACAATTTATTGTATTGCAATCTTTGGGAGAATTTTCCAAAGCAATCTTTTGTTAAGGGAAACAATACTCATGATGGATTTAATAAAGCATTTGTTTTCAAATTGTTAAAATTGTTGCTATTCTGTACTGGCCATTAGTGCTTTTATTATTATTAAAGAACAATTTATTGTATTGCAATCTTTGGGAGAATTTTCCAAAGCAATATTTTGTTAAGGGAAACAATACACATGATGGATTTGATAAAGCATCTGTTTTCAAAGAGTTAAAAATTACAAAAAGTTAAATAAGAAGGATTATTTGAAGCATATAAAATTAAATTAACTAGAATGGCGAGAAAAAATTTTTAAAAAATAAATAAAAACTTTTATTGACCATTAGGGCTTGTATTATTATGTATTATTAGTATTTACATTAGTGTTTTTATTATTACGTATTACTAATATTTAAATTAGTGTTTGTATTGACCATTACTATTTTTATTATTATTAAAGAACAATTTATTATAATACAATTTTTAGGAAATTTTTTAAAAGCAATCTTTTGTTCTGGGAAACAATACTGACCAAGCATTTAATAAAGCATTTGTTTTCAAGTTATTAAAAATTGAAAAATTTTAATGAAGGAGGATTAATGAAAGCATATAAAATTAAATTAGCTAGAACAGTGGGAGCAAATTTTTAAAAATATATTAAAACATTTACTGGCCATTAGTGTTTTTATTATTATTAAAGAACAATTTATTATAATGCAATCTTTGGATGATTTTTCCAAAACAATCTTTCACAACTTTAAAATTTCCACACATTATATGTACAAACACACTTCAGTTGTATTTACAGAGTGTATCTTATTTTTGAATCTAGTACCAATTTATTTTAATTACAAGCAAATTTTGGATAACCTGGCTCTCGCAGATTCAACAATTGGATTTTCGATCCTGAACAAAATCTCTCTGTTTCTGGACTCAACTGACGTGTTCGTCTGTTTGATGAGAGTTCCCACTTAGGCAAGAGCCACTTCTCCACAATCTATAACCCTTTCATAAAAATTTTTTTCCCACTGTTATCTTCTTTTTTTCATTCTTGCTATTAGCTCACACTCTTCCTACATATATCTTGTTCAAATTTTCAATCGTCATTAAATTCTTTTTATTCATCCACTCACGTTCAAATGCATTTCTTTTTGAACTTGTAGTGGTTGACACATGATATTAATAGAGTTTTTTCTCATTTAATTCAGTAATTAAATTAAATTAATTAATTTTAATTTTTTTTTAGATTTAAGCTGCATATATCTACCAATAGATGGCACCAGATAAACTTAAAAAAATGAATGAAAATTATTTATAAAGGAACTTTCTGCAATAGAGTGGAAAAAAAATAGGAATTGACTTTTAAATTTTTTTTTATTGCTTGTTACAATTTCAATTAAAGATTCGTCCCTTATTTAATAATAATTGTCTAATTTAATCATTTTCACCTGAATCACTGAAAGTAAGAATTTGTTAGGATAGGTGGAAAGGATTAGTTGTCAGGATGATTAGATTGGTGGGATTAAGTAAGATATGATTTCTGCGTATATCGTTTCCTGTATCAAAGAGTTATATTAAATTTTGTATATTTAAAACTAATCATTGTTTAAAAAAAGGTGAAAATAAATAATGATATAAGGAATACGAATCTCCGGTAAGATATTTAATTAAATGATAGTTTTAGAAAAAATAAATGGACAGAATAAATTTTATTTGTATTCCTTATTGTTTCATAATTCCTTCATATCTGCTGCGTTTGTTAACTCAATTTGAAAAAGTTAAAAGAAAGTTAAATATATCTAATAATTGAAACACAGATGAATGCCCTGAAGCAAATATTTCATCAATAGTATTTAATTTTTATGAATATACTTTACACTGCTTTAAATAAGAGATTTAAATGTGTTAGGAGGCGTGTTTCAAAGATACAATTTATATGAAATAATTATTATTTTACTATGTAATTTAATTAATATACTGTGTAACTTTGAGATTTCTACTAAATACGCCATTGCATACTATGAAAGACTCAATACTAATAAAGAAGATAACTACAGAATTAGGCCATCAAAATAAAAGAATAAATCTCTTTTATCTCTCTCTTATGTTTTTATAAAAAGTAAAAAAGCATCTCAGTAGAGACATAATGAAAAGAAATATTGGCTTAAATGTTCGTGATATCTTTTTCGATTCTCGCCTTTGTTCTAAATAATATCAGATTACTACTGGGAAAAATGAAATGCAGCTCCAAGATTACACACACTCTTTTCTTTTTCCATTTTTTTGGTCTCGATAACAAAATATTTGAAGCTTTAAATCCAAATCCTCGTCTGCTGTTTTCGTTCCCTTTGTTATCAGTCCTCCCCTGCACCGAGGGACAGTCTAGAACAAAAGGGATGAAACGCCAGATGTTTTCGAAGCAATATATCGTCTGCTAGAAATAAAGGCTTCGGCAGTGTCTAGACAATAACGCTGCATCAGAAAAGAAAAAAAAATATTCCCGCTCTATGAAGAGAATGAAGTATTGCCCCCAAAAAATGGAAGAAAATAAGGGGTTGAAAGCTCGATAAAAAAAAAATGCAGAAGAACTTCTCATTTTCTGTTGTTTCCAATTTTTTCGACGCTCTTCTCTACCCTCTTCGCACACCCCTGTCACAGTGTGGTGACATTCTAAAAGGGGAGGAGGCAGTTGCAAGAAAAATCCCGATACCATTCTAAAACACGAGAGGGATTTTGAATCGATCCTTTTCTTTAAAGATCCCTATTATAACGAAGTTTTTGCCATACAAGAAAGGGGAAAAAAAGGGAATTCCCGCTCTTTTCCAGATGGAACAAAAATGTATTTTTCTTAACGCATTCAAAAGTAAATTTCTCTGTTTTGAAAGAAAAAAAAAAAAAAAAGGAAAGGAAAGAAAGGAGAAAAAAAAATCGTTAATACATTGAGCGTTTTTTTTTTTTTTTCTTCCGTAACAGGTGTATCTTAGAAGTTTTTCGCAGATCTTTTGTTTTAATTTTCATTCCCCGCTTTCCTTGAATTTGTTTTTTTCTTTTTAGTTTTAAGAATTTTAGTAGGAACCAAAATGACATTTCAAGATCTCTCTGCGAAAATGCAACAATAAGTTAAAGATCTTTTGTTGTAACACAAAATTTTTTTTAATTAAGAAAAAGAAGTATTTTCGTAGAAAGACTAAATCGTGTCAAAAAATGAAATATTGCATTGTATGCTAAAACAATAAATAAAAAAACCTTTATTGCAGGCAAGCTAAAATTATATTAAATAAATTTTTTTGAAACTTGTTTAAAATATAGTCGACTTGTGAAAATACCTTAAAATTCAGATGCAACCTCTTTTTCTGTTATTAAAAGAAAGACATTTTCTCATTTTCAAACAGTATATTTGTTATTAATAAAAAATGGCCTTAATAGTCGAGTGTCTAGCGCTCTGGATCTTTTTGGTACAGGTTTTGGGTGCGAGACCCGGTGGTGCCATGGCTATTTGTAATGGTTCGGAATCCACTTTAAGCCGTAGGTCCCGTTCTCATATGACTGTAGAGCATCACGGAGCCAAGTCAGACTTCTACACAACAGAAACTACCCTCTTTCCATTCGTCCATGATTGAAAATTGGTATATTTTATTTTCTTTCATCATTATGTTTTAATCATTTAAAGAATCTTTATATTTTCTGCTGTTTCTATTTTATCACTAAGATATATTATTCTCGTAACTATGTCTTTCATTTCTGATGACCATTTCCTTTTTTATGAAATACGCATGGAGCCCTAAACTTCATGCAATGCAATGTATATAAATGCAATGAGAATGTGAATGCAATGTGTATAAATTCATTAATTCTTTGGTTGAATATATATATATGTAATTGCTCGAATTTTTTTTATACCGATATGGAATGTTAATTTGGGATGTACAATATGAATAGTTCCTGAAATTTACATAGTTTTGTAATATTCACAATTTAATACGTCTCGATACAATATATTTTATTTCATGATAGTGAAGAAACAGAATTATAATTACCTGCAGGGTAAACACCACCAAACTTAATGTAATACAGATTATTTTCAATTCCTTCTATTAGCTCACACTCTTCCTATATATATCTTGTTAAGATTTTCAATCCTTAATAAAACACTTTTTATCCATCCACTGAAGTTCGAATACATTTTTTTTTAATTCGTAGTGGAAGACACTGGATGTTAATACAGTTTTTTCAAATATTAATTCAATAATTAAATTTAATTAATTATTTATAGTTTTTTTTAGATTTAAGCTGCACATATCTACCAATAGATGGCGCCAGATAAACTTAAAAAAATGAATGATAATTATTTATACATAAAATATTCCGTATTGAAATTAAATTTATCTTTCAAAGTAAACAGAGAATAAATCTTGGAAGAAATGCTGCGTCGTAAATTTGCTGCTACTTCATTAAATTAAAGACTAATAAATTTAGTCGAAGTTTTGAGGCGCAAGTTAATGTTAAATTGATTTATTAGTTCTACAGATCGTTGAAGCACCACGGAGATAAATATTCAGCTAATGGTCGGAAATTGAAAGCAGAATAAATGCATTAAAATATATTGGGAAGAGTTTCAAGAATTTGTTTAAGATATTTTAATCAATAATATATATATATATATATCGCTCTGGCACTCGGTGCCACAAGATTTGGGTTCTAGTTCCGGCAGTGCCATGGATGTCTGTTAGTGGTTCGTAATCTACTTTAAACCATAGCTTCCGGTCTTCTATGATTACTACTATTACATGACACCACATCACCGTGCCTGGAGCAGAGTTGTCCTTTTAAAGTTTGGGAATGATGTGGATGAAAAGTCTGATTGGGCTCTGTGACTCTCATATGAGACCGGGTCTTACGGCTTAAAGTATATTCCGAATTACTACAAACATCCATGCTACCACCGGAACTAGAACTCAAATCATATGGTACCGAGTGATAGTACAAGTAACTCGGCTATCAAGCCCAAAGGTCTTCTATGTCTGTAGAACGTTTTGCGTAGGGCTGACAGCCCTACCTCGTAAAAAAGAAACATCACCTGGATGTTTGTAGTGATTCGGAATTCACTCTAAATCGTTGGTCCATGTCTAATATGATCTTATAGTGTTGTGGGGTTAGTGTTACTCGCGTCCGTAGCATATCTTCAAGTTACACATGCCCCCTGATTGGTGCTAAATGAGCGACAGCGTTCGTCGGTACAGCCCACAGGGAAATGGTTAATACTACCCAGTCCTCGACGTAATTAAAAAAATATATATCTTAATTTTTATACACTTAAAACTAATCATGGTTTATAGAAAGAGAAAATAAATAATAACATACGGATTACAAATCTTTAGAAAAGTATTTAATTACATGATAGTATCAGAAAATGAAAATGGACGAAATAAATATTGACATTCCTTAATGTTTCATAAATGCCTTCGTATGTGCTGCGTTTGTTAATTCACTTTGTAGAAGTTAAAAATATCTTCTTTTACTTTAATAGTTGAAACATAGATGAAAGCCCTGAAGCGAATAACTTTTATGAAGAAGCTTTGCATTGCTTTAATTAACAGATCTAAATGTATTATGAGATAGATGAGCAATTTATATGTAATATTTTTTATTTTGTGTAATTTAATATAAAGATGCTCTGAATTAAGTAATTATTAGTAAAATTTATTTATTTCAATCATTATTTAAGAAACTTCTTAGCATTTGAACGAATTTATTTAAATCGCTTATTTAACCCTTCACATTTGCTGAACTAAATATTTGAAGAATTATGAAACTTAACTTCTACTAACTAAAACATTTTTCAAATTGCTATCATAAATTTTTGGAATACAGATTTTATTTTAACTGCACATCTTGAGTAATTATTTCACATGAATTATATCCTTTGAATAAAACTAAATTCTAACTATCAGCTAATAGTATTAAAAACACAGTAAAATGATAAATAAATTATGAATAAAAACGCTTGTGTTTATTAGTGTCAAGTTCACCTTACTATTGTTCACACCGAAAGACTACTCATCGAAATATAAAAAAAAGTCTCATAGAAGCCATTTAAAAACTATTTATTTTCTTTCAACCGATACAGATATCTTCCAAAATATTAACCAATTATACTTTAAATATCGCTGAATAAATCCTCAAATTCATAAAAAAATCATCGAATTTGGCATCATTTGACAATCTTAACCATGATTTTTTTTTTCCCGTTATTTTCACTAAATGATTTTTTTGTTGATATTTTCGCCATTTTTTTTCCTTTTATTTCTATTGTGTTATAAAGTCAATTTATTAGAGTATTTTTAAGAAGTGTATGTGTTTTTATTGCTTATAAAACAATAAAAACTATATATAATTTTATGCACAAATTAATGTTTAATTACAATGCCATAAATATTAATTTATGGCCTTATAATACCCAGAAAATTTTGAAACTATATTTTTTAAAATCCTAAATAGTTATAGTTAACTACAGATAATTTGTTAAATTTCTACTTCAATTTACAATACAGAATACTTATTGATTAAGCATAGAATACCTACTACAGTTATATATTGTTATAAGTAATATATATAGACCTACTAAAATTATATATATTATAGACTAAATTAAACAGCAAATATTTTACGAAACAGATGATTAATAAAAATATCTAAGTTCTTCTAACAAGAAAAAGTATAGAGTATATCTAACAAGGAAGTATATCAAAGGTGTTAAGTATATCTAACAAGGCTGCTATTAGTTTTGTTCTTTTAGAGTATTTTTGAAACAATAAAGATGATAAAACTTATCAGTATTATTATGCACGTGTAATGAAAAAGAAATTAATTTTCCTTTTTTTCTAGAAATCTTTTAGTCCCTAAGATTAACTGGATTAAAGTTTCAAAGGTAGATAGAAACTTAAAGGCATAAATTTCAGCTTAAAATGTTTCTTTAGAAATTACCTCTTTAATTAAAAATTCAAGTCAGGTGTTTTTTGAAAGGCATGCGTTATCTGTTTGTCATAATAAAAAGAAAGTTTGGCATAATTGATGGCTGGAATATTTTATGTTTGAAAATTTCTTCTTTTTAAAATTACAAAAAAAAAAAAATAAATAAATAAATATTTTTTTTCATGTAAACTTAAAAGGCTTCAAACTGTATAAATGATTTTTAATAATATCAAATAATAAAAAAATACATACAATATACTTAAAATTATTTTTAAAATATTTCGTATCAAAAATATTCGTTTTCCATTAGATATACTTAAATCTTGTTAAGAACATTGATTAAATATCAATGTAATCAAAATTGCTCATGAAATACATGTCTAATTTCTTAAAAAAGGAGTGACACACTCATTAAAACACTGATCACAATTTATTATAAAAAAAATGCTTCATATTTTGTTTTAAAAATGAATTAATTTCAAAAATTCAGGTTCATAAATATTTATATCTTTTTCAATGACTTAACGCTCAAAAACATTTTTAAACCAGAAATGATGAATTAAGAACTTTGTACTGATTGTCGCGATAAATGCAATCACTTTACTAGTAAAGTTATTCATATGCTACTAGCGGAAACAATACTTTATAATTCAAGTGAGAACATGTGATTGACGATAATCAAAGGTATATACATCGACTTAGGAAAAAATTGACGATAATCAAAGGTGGCACAAATAAAATTAAAATACCTTGTATGTTCAAAATTGCTGAAAAAAGCCATTTATTTGACATATATATCTAAATATACATCCTCAAACAACCCAAATACATTCATTGATATTTAAATCGTAGCAAAATACTGGTTAATACACTGGTGTGCAAAACTTAAGCAACAGGTGGGTTTTTTGCCATAACTCCACGAGAAATCATCTAAGAGACATGACACTCAGAAATGCGGGAGAGTATTATGTACGTAAAGGATGACGAAAGCATCGGCGCTGAAAAAGGAATACAATGCGTACGGTATGGAATGAAACAAAAACAAGCTTTATTGAAAGCATAGTATCATGATTTATGATTGTCTATCCAAGAGGAAGAACAACAAGCAGATGTTCCTTATTAAGGGATATGCCCTCCCCTCACTGCGATGGTTGCTTCGCACCGTCTCCGCATACTCAGAACCAGCTGGTGCAACATTTCTTGCCGTAGGAGTACCCCTTCCTCAATCAGCATCTGTTTGAGTTGTTAAGTGTTCTCCGGAGGATGTAAGCGTGCTGCAATGCATCTCTCTAAAGCATCCCACACATGTTCGATGGGATTTAAATCTGGGGAGTACGCTGGCCAATCCATTTGAGTGATATCTTCACTTTCCAGTAGCTCTTCAACAGCAAGAGTCCGATGTGGCCGTGCATTGTTATCCATAAAAATGAAGTTTGGGCCAATGGCACCTCGGAACAGACGAACATGGGGAAGGAGTACTTCCACACAATAGCAATCCCCGGTTACAGACCCTCTGTCGAAAACGTGGAGCTCAGTTCGCCCGTTCAGCAAAATGCCTCCCCAGACAAGAACTCCAGAACCACCATAACGGTGTCTTTCCTTGAGGTTGCTGGGATAAAATTGGGTCCAGACATCTCTCCAAATCAAAACGCGTCGAGAATCACTTCTGGTACAGAACCGACTCTCATCCGTAAAGAGGACACGACTTCATTGATCAGTTGTCCAGTGTTTGTGCTCTCTGCACCACTGTAAGCGGTGGCGTCGGTGGTCAACTTTCAACGGAAGGCAGCGTTCAGGACGACGGGCGAATAGGCTCACTTTGTGAAGGCGTCTGGCCACAGTAAACCGCGACACTTGTGGCCCCCTTGCTGTACAGAGTTGCTGAGCAATGGCGCTTGCTGACTGCTGTCGGGCTCTTTTCGCTTGCAGGACGATATATCGGTTATCCCCTGCAGTTGTCTTCCTCGGGCGGCCACCACCAACCTTTCTAACAGCTGTACATGTGGTTTGGAACGCTTTCCAAGCGCATGAAACTACACTTTTGTTGATTCCGAACTCAGCAGCTAAACTGGTGACAGTACGCCCCTCCTCCAACTTTCCGATCATTCGTCTACGTGTGAAGTCGTCCAGGTGATTTCTTCCAGCCATATTTCACGAACTGACTCACTGGCACTTGCAGCAAATATGTTGAATTGCGTCCCCGTGCTTCCTTTTATTCTACTGTTGAGCTGCGCACGCCGACATCACGCGTTTTTGCGTACTCTCACGTCGCCTCCGACGTTTCGTTCCTGATATTTGCATACTCATGACGTTTATACTGACTTACGTGTTCTTTGTACTGATCTCCATTTCTGCAATTTCATGGCTATCTGCTAAATTTTTACATTGCTGCTTAAGTTTTGCACACCTGGGTATATTCGAGATATACTCACTTTTCAGAGAAATCAAATTTAAAGACCTTTGCATAAAAACATATAGTACATGGTTTCTAAGTGAAAGCCCATTGTTTGTTCTTTAGAACCTTCCCGGTTTTCAAGGGAAATAGTACTTTCTCTTTGAAAATACATCCTTTGGAAGTATTTTTTGTTTAAAATCATCTATATATATATATATATATATATAAGTGTGTATTTGCGCATAACCATATGTATATATAAATATATATATGGTTTTACAAGAAAAGTGCTTACAAAGGATTGACAGTATAGATGGAAACAAGAAAAAAAAGTGTACAGCCAGTGACATTATTTTTCAGCAGTTTCGTACATGAATGTGGTGCATCGTTCCGGAAGATGTATTTCCAAAGAGGAAGTGCTATTTCCCTTGGAAACGAGAACTAAAGAATAGACAATGGACTTTCACTTAAAAAACCTGTGCCATATGTTTTAATGGTAAACTGCTTAGTTTTGGTTTTTGCTGAGAAGTATTTATAGCTCGAATATATTAGACAGCATTCTGCTTTGATTTAAATATTAACGAATGCATTTGGATTGATTGAGGACACAAAGAACACTTAACATTTGAAATAGGAAATCATTCTTTAAAGAAATGCTGTCACGTATTCACAGCAGTTAAGAATGTGCAAGTCTTTAAAAACAAGACAAAGACATAAGCATTTTGTTATTTTAGACTATAATATGCCACACATTTAATAAAAAAAACTTTTTCTGCTTGATTTTATATTCAATGATTCATATTCATTTTTATTTGAGGGTGGTCTTCTTCATTTTTTATGAACAAAATATTGTTAATGTATTCTGATTTTTTTTTTTTTTTTTTTTTGACAAAATTGCGAAGAAAGCTCCAATCCGTATTTATGCTGTACTATTTTTATTTTGCAGTAGCTTCCAAAAATTAAGGAGAAATTAAAATAATAGTGACTGTAGATTTCAATTCCATGGAATAGAATGAATTTTAATCAAAAACATTATTCAAAAAGCACTTCAAAAACTAGTCTGAAAAACCACATTAGACTTATTTTCTCTCTTGAAATTACAAATAATAGAAACATACGAAAAAACATAGTTTCAGAGCTTCAATATGAAGCTAAATAAGCACAAAAACGATGCTACATTTTCAAAATAATGGTGCTTATTAATTCAGTTGGAAGCAAAGCCATTTCTATGTCAAGGCAATCTGAAGATCGTAACAAAAAGTTGGAGAGAACGTGGTAACCAGCGTATATGGACATGAATAAAATTCTCCATAAACTGAGCTCTGTCTGATTTGGCAGTATGATCATGATGAAGGAACTGGATTAAGAATGTTAGTAACAGTGATTTTTTTTAACGCTATATAAGACAACTGGGCATCTAAAGAAGACGCCTGCAGGAACTGGACCAAGAAAATCAGTCAAAATGGTCAGTTAATGGTGAGTCTCTAGCTATGTACAGATCAATAACATTCTTTAAACAATTAACAAACGTAATCTGAACTCATCATTAAAAGGTATAAACTTTTATTAACTTGCATTTCGATTAACATATATGTTTATCCAATTAAATCTCACATTTCGGTGACCTGGTGCAAGATGAATACACAGTGCTGGAATCTAACTTCCTTCGTGAAGCTTTTCGTATACATTTGATCTGAATACTAAGCTTTTAGCTATTACAAGAAAAATATGGGGTGTAGCGATTATGCGCCAATTGTAGTTGTTATATTCAAATAAAAATAATCTGCATGATCATTATTACTCTAGGTCTTTGTCAGCCATAATTCCTAGAAGCTGTTTTAGTTATTAGGAATGCCTATTTTTATACTTTAAATAAGTAAAGGGTTCACATTCAATTATCTTGATCCATAGGGATAGGTTTGACCAATTTCTATTCGCTCGTTGACTAACCATCGTAACTCTTCAATAAAAACTAATACAATTCTCGAATATCTTGAAATTACCCTTCAGTGTTCTTCAAGCAGAAACTGGCAACAATTAAAAAGCCTGTTTTCTGGCACATTATCGAAAAGTTCAAATGACAACAGCTTCATTAACTCCATTAACTTTTTACTTAAACTATGTAATTTTTATGAAATTTACATATTTATGTTCTTAAAAATCGGTGTACAATAAGATAATAAACTGTTTTAACAGGGCTAATTTATATTTTATTAATTAATTTATATTTAAATTGTATTTTCTAAAAATAATCTGGTATGTAATTTAATATTTTAATATACTGAACTATTAATTGATACTTTTTTTATACATATATAAATTTAAATTCATGTAAATCTTACTTACATGTGTCTCGATAAATGATGCATTTAAGTCTTACGACTTAAACACTTCTGTTTATATTATACAAGAAATCATATAGTTTATTATACTTAAAGACAAACATTTGTTTCAAATTAAAAACAGATGGACATTAATCATTTATGAGTATCATGCCATCTCATATTCAAACATCAGTCAATCATAATTAATGGGCCGTATTGAAAATGATATTTAAACCAATATGTACAATTTATATAATTGTTATCTTTCAAAACAATCGTACACTATTTGCACGGGGAAAAAATCATCATTCCAGGAGTCACCGGCAAACCTTTAAATTTATTCACCACCGAACACACAAAAGGTGACTTTCTCGGAATTACTCTTTAATTCTTTTTTCTTCCTAAAAACGACATTCGAGTGCAGGGGGTGGAGATCTACCCTTCGTACAGTGCGGTTATCAGTATTCTGGGCTTCTTCTATGGTTTCTTAGTGAGAACTTCATTGCTTTTGCTTCGGTTGCCAGTTTCCTTAGAAGAGAAAGAAAATGCTACTTCCTCTTTGGTGATTGGCCTTCCGGCACTTTCCTCCGCACCCTACAATGCCCTCCCCGTGTTGATTTTCGCCGCCCGAGTTTTCCTTTCTTCTCCCTGCTCAACACCTTCTCCCGGAATGCATTATCTCCAGAATTTGGTGGAGGAATGTCTCTTGTTCTGAATCGTGATGAGGGACGATTGGGCTGAGAATAGGAGGACACACTGGATGGAATTTCCTCTTTGGGGAAACTGGGTTAGGTTGATACGGATAGTTGGGAATACCTTCCTTTTTTGGTGGTAGAATAAGTGTTAATGCAATGAAAGAAAAAAGTTTTTTGTATATGAACCGTTTCTGAACAATTTAAATGTTTTTTAAATAAAACAATGATCAATATTAGTTTTTAAATTTTGTTTGTCAATTCCATTCACAAAACATTTAGCAGAAACATTTAAGAGGCCCAATTTCCTGTAAGAGATTAATATTTGGCTTTACTTTGTACTTTTTTTTACTTTACTTTACTTATACTATACTTAACTTTACTTTACTAAGCTTTTTAAGTTTTATCTAAGCTAGTTTTACAAGTTAATAACAATCCAATTTCCATGCATAGTTATTGCAAAGATCATTTACAGTATATCAATCATTATTGATGATTTTTTGGACAAATACCTACGAGTAGTGTACTTTTCACTTTAGTACTAATGAACAGTAATGTTATAATACTATATTTCACTAACTTCTTCGGAGTATTGTGTGTAAAATTACATTTACGCTAAATTTTATATCAATTATATATGGTTAACAACGTTCTCTGAAAATAAAATATTTTTGACTTCCATAAGCTAATACAACTATGCGGACTTACCTATATGCTTTTGAGGTAATTCATTCCTTTCTTACGTACAAAGTAATGAAAATGTTACGTGTCAAAGTAATGAACATTTCAGAATCTAGTTTCAGTACATTATTACAGGCACAGTACATAGTACAGAGTTCATTACACAGTACTTAGATCATTTACAGGACATTATTCATTATTGATGACATTTTAGACTAATACCTGCGAATAAAGAACGAGTAATGTTTCCACTTTAGTATTAACGAACATTAATGCTTTAATACTATAATATACTGTCTTCTTAGGTATATTTTGACTAAACGTACATTTCCTCTTTTATAAGTTTATATCAGTTATACGTGGTCAACAACGTTCATGATTCACACAGTCCGGAGAATAAAATATTTTTGATTTCCTTAAGTTGATATTCAAAAGTTTATGTCAGTTATATATGGTTAACACAGTCACTGAAAATGAAATATTCTTGACTTCCACAAGTTGGTAAAAAGTTTATATCAGTTATAAATGGTTAAAACCGTTTACTAAGAATGAAATACTTTTGACTTCTATAAGTTGATAAGAAGTTTATATCAGTTATGTATGGCTAACACTGTTCATTAAGAATGAAATATTTTTGACTTCCATAAGCTAATACCTGTAGCGGCTTAGCTGTAATTGTATGTTTTTGAAGGAATTCATTCCTTTCAAACATAGATGTCAAAGTAATGAAAATGATTTATACAAAATTGAAATTTAATGAAAAATGATTGAGTGATAATAACTTTATACAAAACTAACAAATAATTATGCAAAAAATAACTTTACGTGTAAATGTAATCCTTTGTGCGTAAATCCTTAGATGTAATGTAATTTCATATTGACAAGATATATAGTTGTGTTGGTATTTTGGTAGTTATCAAAATAAGAATCATTTAGACATTTTTTTATGGAAACCTGGCATAATATTTTTGGATAACAATTAGAAAGCCGGTTGAAAACTTTTAATTAAAAGTGTATGTTAAAATTAATGGATTCTTTAAGAAAGTGCCATTTAATAAAAACCTAATTTAAAAATTGTGAGAAAGATATTGCAAGTTATATCGGCATATTTGTTGAATCTTTAAAAAAAATCTGTAATTAGTAATACTCATTAGTAATATTTTGCATTTACAAGAAAAATAATTAAACAAACATTAGCCACTTTTATATGATTCTTTCATAAAATCTGATTCTTATTCAGTTTTAAATAACGCATGTTATTTTTATTTAACTAAAATTAGTAAAAACATATTTTCACTATGCTAAAAAGAAATAAAATATATGTTGAAAACTTTATTTTGTTTATATCAAATCATTATAGTTAATTTTTGTGCAAGTAACTGCAAAAGATGTTGTTTACAACTTATCAAATGTACACAAAATCAAATCACTATCACTATCAATCAAATCAATTATCACGTTTTATTCTTGTAATGCATAAATAAATTTGTTATACCTAAAATATCTCATGTGATTGAAAGAAAAATAAAAATAAAAGTTACTAAAATAATTGAAGTTTAACGACTTAATGTAAGCATTTCTGATGGAATAATCTTGTGATTTACAATTATCTCATAATTTTGAAAAAAAATTAATTCTACTTTTACATTAATTATACCTCCGCTTCATTCTTTCATTAAGTACATAATTTTAATTCATCCCTGTAAAACTTTTCAATAAAAGAATGATTAGTTTTCATAAAAAGTAATTATGTGAATATATTTAATGTTTAAGAAAAGAGAAATGAATTGATTATAAAAAAAAATTTATTATCCTTCCCAATTATCCTTTCTTTATAATCAAAAGAATATAAAGGCTGAAGTGATTAATTAAAAATTCTTTTCTTTTGAAACTCCAGATAAATGACACAACCTTTTTTTTTTTCATAAAATTCGAAAACAAATCCACAATGCTCTGAAACAAAAGAATTTTCTACCCATCTACTTAAATTCCTTTATCTTTCCGAATACTTAACTAAAGTCATTTGAAAAGCAAAGGACAATTTCTTAAAAGTTCAAACTAATGCAAGATTAAAAATAATTTTATGAATTATAAATGCACCGAATTTTGACCGAAAAAAGCCCTTCTTTTTTTTCACGATCGCAAAGTAAATGGGGTAGTTAAATATTAAAGAAAAGGAGTTATTTGCTTTTATAGAAGTGACTTCACTATTTCTTAAATTTTTTTTTCTTCCTTTTTTTACTTACTGTAATGGATTCGTAATTCTAGATTCTTACAATTTAAAACATTTCCGAGCTCCGTTTTTCTTATAAAAAGGTTTAAGTGAAATACGGAATCTTTATTCATTTAATGCGGAGTTTTTTTAGTAAAATCTACCTTTTTTTCTAACATTCTCTTTTGTCAATCGTTTTCAGTGTATGTATTTAAACGAGGTAAATAAATCACTAGTCAATGTGATAGCATAGAAGCTTGAATTTTTCTCCAAAATTAAATACTGAACATTTTTATAAAACAGAAAATGAGAGTTTGATCAAATTTATTACAGTAGAATGCTTGTTGTTTCCCTTTGGTAGACAGCAATAACTAGACCAAGTAATAGAACCCGTGTGGTCTCATGTAGGGAAGGATTTTGGTTTGGTTAACTCTACGGTCATTTTCTTACATTAAGTACATAATTTTAATTTATCCTTGTAAAACTATGGAATAAAACAATGATTAGTTTTCATAAGAAGCAATTATGTGAATATGTTTAATGTTTTAGAAATAAAAAAAAAAATTAAAAAGTTACTAAAAAAGTTAAACGAAATTAATGTAAGCATCTCTGATAGAATAATCTTGTGATTTACAATTATCTCCCAATGTTGAACAAAAATGAATTCCACTTTTACATTAATTATATCTCAGTTCCCTCCTTTCATTAAATATATAATTTTAATTCATCCCGGTAAAAACTTTCAATAAAAAAAATTATTTGTTTTCAAAAAAATTAATTATGTGAATGATCCAATTTTTTAGAAAAAAAATAGATACTAAAAGAAGTTAAACGACTTAATGTAAGCATTTCTGATAGAATAATCTTGCAATTTAAAAATTATCTCACAATTTTAAACAAAAATGAATTCTACTTTTACATTAATTATATCTTTCATTAAGTACATAATTATAATTCATCCCTGTAAAACTTTTCAATAAAAGAATGATTAGTTTTCATAAAAAGTAATTATGTGAATATATTTAATGTTTTAGAAAAGAGAAATGAATTGATTATAAAAAAAAAAAATTTATTATCCTTCCCAATTATCCTTTCTTTATAATCAAAAGAATATAAAGGCTGAAGTGATTAATTAAAAATTATTTTCTTTTGAAACTCCAGATAAATGACACAACCTTTTTTTTTTTTTATAAAATTCGAAAACAAATCCACAATGCTCTAAAACAAAAGAATTTCTTCTCCATCTATTTAAATTTCTTTATCTTTTCGAATACTTAACTAAAGTCATTTGAAAAGCAAAGGACAATTTCTTAAAAGTTCAGACTAATGCAAGATTAAAAATAATTTTATGAATTAGAAATGCACCTAATTTTGACCGGAAAAAGCCCTTCTACTTTTTTTTTCACAATCGCAAAGTAAATGGGGTAGTTAAATATTAAAGAAAAAGAGCTATTTGCTTTATAGAAGTGACTTCACTATTTCTTAACTTTTTTTTCTTCCTTTTTTACTTACTGTAATGGATTCGTAATTCTAGATTTTTGCAATTTAAAACTTTTTAAGTGAAATGCGGAATCCTTATTCATTTAATGTAGAGTTTTTTTTAATAAAATCAACTTTTTCTTTTCTTTTCTTTTTTTTTTTTTTTTTTTTTTTCAAAATTCTCTTTTGTCAATCGTTTTCAGTGTATGTATTTAAACGAGATAAATAAATCATATGTGATAGCATAACAGCTTTTTTATTTGAAATTAAATACTCAATACTATCAACAATTTTATAAAACAGAAAATGAGAGTTTGATAAAATTTATTATAGTAAAATGTTTGTTGTTTCTTATCCCATTTGGTAGACAGAAACATCTAGACCAAGCCCAAGAACCCGTGGGGTCTCATGGAAGGAGGGATTTCGGTTGGGTTTGTCACTCTATGGTCATCTTGTGCACTCGAAGACTAAACTGAGCGGGTCTTACAGTTTAAAGTGGATTCGAACCTGAAGCCGGTGATATCAAAGGCCAGAGCCCTAGCCACTTGGCCACCAGGGCGATCATGACAGGATTGAAGGAGGAGACAGCTTTTGTAATGGAGCACCCGCAGGTAGAAGTCTAACTGGGCTCCGTGACGCTGAAGAGGGAGACAGCGCCTTCCGGGAGGACTTTTAGGAGAAACTACCTGTATTTGCGTATCGTCTGGTAGAAACCCCCCAAAACTTCCACAATGTAGTCCCATTAAAAAGGGGCCTGAAAGACCGAGTGTCTAGCGCTCTGAGGCTCAGTACCGCAGGTTTCGGTTTCGAGTTCCAGCAGTGCCATAAAAACTTGTAGTGGTTCGGAATTCCCTTTAAGACGTAGGTACCGGTTCCCTATGACTGTAGAGAGTGACAGAGCCCAATTAGACCTCACGCACATTATTCCGGAACTATAAAGGGGCAACTCAAGTTTAGGCACAGTGATGTGGTGGTATTGTAGTAGTCTAACGAGGCTAGATGCTGAACATAATAAACGTCATCCAGGCTCCTCTTTTATTGAAAGTGAACCTACGCCCAAATGCTCACCAGCGACTGAGCCACGAGTCGGGCCCAACAAAATGTAACAAGTTATAATAAAAATGAATTAATTATAAAACTATGAATTATTAAACTACCTCTTTATTTATGTCTTCCTCTTACGTACCGGAAAGAGCTTCCCATGTGGCATTCACGAAAAATTGTCAGTTGGCCTGTAGACTTTCACCAAGAGAGGAAGTATATTTGGCACATTCTGCGCGTATTGGACTTTCGGGTTTTCGGCCTAAAAGGGTAATCCTTCCACGAATGTATATTATGTGTCTTTAAATGTGTTAAATGCTGTATATCTCTAATTGTATATGTGAGGTGTTTATGCGTCTGTAAATACTGTGACTTGTCCAAACTGTGCCTCAAATATCTCAACCCAAATACACCCAGTTACAATCTGGTTGCCTAACCTGAGCATTACATTTATGATTATATTAATTACTTAATTATTATAATAATTACTTAATTATTATATTAATTATTTAATTATTATAAAAATTACTTAATTATTATATTAATTACTTAATTATTAATCATTTACTAATTTATTACGTCTAAAATTAATTTTCCAAAATGCCATTAAATTCTTTTATTATTATTATATGATGAAATATTAAAGATGTTGATATTATGATGAATATAAAAAAAAGAAACTGAACGCCCACTAGTGATGTTAGAGCAGACTTAAGTTAATTAACATAATAATTAGCTCTAAAATAACTCTAGCTCAAATCTTAAAATAACTAATTAACTCTAAAACATAATTTAAAAACACAATATTCCAAAAAAAAAAATATGCATGAAAATAAAATCCAAAATCCGGCATTATAGTTATTTTTTTTTATTGAAATTATTTAAATAAGTTTTAAATTTTTATTAATCGATATTTCGAAGTTGTTATGATCGCAATCTAATATTCAAATTAATAAAAAAATAAACGGTTATTTTGGATTTATTTAATATACATTTTATCTAGTTAGGTACTTATAAACTGTATTTATACCAATGTTCAATATATAAATCTCTATAGTTAATTTTATTTGAGAAAAAAATTCATATCTGTAATCTAGCATATATTAATCTCTAAAATCATTTGGCGACTTAAAACATTTTATTATTTCTTTTTTATATAAATAATATTAAAATTAAAATCAAATGGTCATATACTAATTAACATCTGCTGTTAATTATACTAATTACATACTGGTTTTTAAAAATATTTTGCGATTTTTTTACATCAAAAAATATTAAAATTAAAATGGTTTTTTGAACCTCCAATACAATTATATGATCCTTCATATACAATAATACAACAGTAAAAAAAATCAGATATAAATAAAAAACACTGTCCCCGTTGATCAGATATAATTAGTATATGATTCTACTTTAAGTCATATACTAATTACATCTGTTGTTAATTATAGTAATTGTATATTGTTTACACAAAACATTTTTTCATTTCTTTTTTTTACATAAAAAAAAATATTAAAGTTAAAATATATTTAGTTTGAACCGCCAATACAATATATTTATTTTGAACCTCCAATACAATTATGTGATCCAATACGATATATTTAGTTTTTACCTCCAATATAATTATATGATTCTTCACATTCAATAAAACGATATATTAGTAAAAAATTTCAGATATACATAAAAGAAAACACTGTCCCTAGTTGATTAGATATATTTAATATATAATTCCTACTTTAAATCATATACTCATTGTTAATCATAAATCATATATCATCTGTTGTTAATTATATTAATTGTATATTGTTTTCAAAAAACATTTTTTCATTTCCTTTTTTCTTTACATTAAAAAATATTATTGTTAAAATATATTTAATTTGAATCTCCAATAAAATTATATGATCTTTCACAATCTATAATACAGTAGAATAGTAAAAAAATTCAGATATAAATAATAAACACTGTCCTTCATTGATCAGATATAATTAGTACATGATCCTATTTTAAGTCATATGCTAATTATATCTGATCCAACAGGCGACAATGTTCTTTTGTTTATATTTGAACTTTTTTACTATTGTATTGTATTATTTTTTGAAAATTCTTTTATTTCTTTTGGATAAAAGCAATTACATCAAATAATTTAATTTATTCATTTATTTTGATGATAAGTATTGTCATTTTCTAAAGAATAATTTAATAAAACTTTAAAATGTTCAGTTATATATAAAAAGATCTTTCAGCTTCTATATTTTACTAAGAATTCACAATTTTGTCAATTACATTAAGCAATTGCGCACTTGTAAAGAAAAAAAAAATATTTTTTCAAATTCTATTATGATTTTCTTAAAACTATATTGTAATTTAATTTTAACCTTGCTATGCATTTTTTAGAGTAAAAAATTGTCTTAAAAATGAAATTATTAAATTAATCTAATAACTGTAGATTCATTTGTAATTAATTCATCGTAAGAATAAAATAAAGATATAATAATTTAAAAATGAACTATTTTAATCCTTTATTAAATGAATTTGATGGTTAAAATAGAATGTGAAATAATAATTTTATTGCTGAAATAAATTTATTTAATTAATGAATTTCATAAAATTAAGCTAAAAGCACTTTATAAAGTTATTCATAAAATAAAAAATACATTTACAAGGATTATAAATGTGTTATAGTTTTTTCAACAAGTATTAATATGATTCATTTATTTATTTTTAGATAAGGACTTTAAGCTGTTATTCATTTTCATACTGCTTTTGCTTATAAAATAAAATATTGCTGTATTAAGTATATCTAAAGAATTTTTTCATATATTATCCAGTATAAAAAATTATTTTCATGTATAATGTGGCATCATAATTAATGAAATTCATTATAATAAATCGATAGCTGTTGCTTATAAAAAAAATGCAAAGTTAAGTACTAAGCACACACAATATGCTTACAATGATATAAAAATAAAATATAGACACAAAAATTTAAAAATAACGTATTTTAATCATCTTTACATAAGATTAATTTACTTGAAATAATTAGAAATATGTTACTTTTTTAATAAAATCTAATTAACTTAAATCTGTTAATTATATTTCTTTATAATTTAGTTTTTCTGTAAGGTTTATTATAAAGAAGAGTACTAATTATTCAAAATGCGGATTCAAAACTCTTTTCAATCTATAAAATAATTCTTTTCTTTTTCGAAAAAAATTTCTTTTAAAGAAATGTATATAGCTTAAAATTATTTCCTGTCTGCAATGATGCTTAAAAGGAATTTAAATGATTTTATTTCCTATAATAATATTTTTACAAAAATGAAAAACTAGTACATCAGTACATGAAAAAATCATTTACTGTTTTATTGAAAACACACACCCAAAAATGAATTTTATTAATTGTCACTGAATTTTAATAAATAGATAATAAATAATAGCAATAAATTTTAATAATTGGCACTATTACTCACAAATAATTTTAAATATACTTATAAATACAAAAGAAATCTATCACATACATATTTTCTCTTAAGTTTATATTGTTAACTTTTTTTAATGTGAACCTTTGTACGAAAATCGTATTTTTCATAGAAAACCAAGGAAAGTTAAGAAAAAAAAAAAAAAAAAGTTTAAAAACCAAAGCTAGATTCTTTAATTTATGTTAACTATAATTTAACTATTAATTTAAAGTATCATTCTTTCAAAAATTTAATTTCATGAAGTCATTATATGAACCTTTTTAAATTTTGGGTTTTATTTCGTGATAAAATAAGTCTAGAGAATATAAAGAAATAACCTATTAGTTAAAATTAACTTTGAACATTTTTTGCAGCATTTATATTTAATGTCGTTAAAACTTTTGCCTTATATGGCTTGTTGAACTAATTATGTTTAATATTTGCTTATAATTTAAAAACTATTTAATTACTCCATTTGTGTATACCTGTTCTTATAATTTTTATTGAAAAGTAATTAAAACTAGTTAATTTTTTATATTAAGGAAAAAAATAGACTTTTAATAAGAAAATAGTGGTGAATTGATTATTTGATAGATAAAGATTGATTGTTTTAGCCCCATTTTCTGAAGTCATTTTATCGTTCTTCATACTTATATTTTTGCTCTGTCTTCAAAATAAATTTTGAAAAATTAAAGTCTGAGTATATAACCAAAAATTTGAGTTGCCACAAAATTTATCAACTTATTAGTTTATGAGATGTTTTCTTAATATAGGATTATTATTTTGTTTTTAAGTCACTACATTTTTTTTAAATCAGTACTTTTCTTTATGTATAGACTTTTATATTAGAAATAACCGTGTCATATTAAATATTCTGTACATTGAGTGAATTAAGTTAATTTTATTTCATTTAGAAGTAATTTTGAAATTAAATTAATTGACTTTTGAATCTATTTTTCAACTATTAAATTTGAATCATTTGTTGTTTCAATTATTATTTTTTTTAAATACAAAATTCCTTTTATTAATCAATAAAATATTCAATTTTGTTGAAATCAAAAATAATCAAAATGAAAAACATTAAAAATATGCCAAGAAAAGTAATTAATATATTAAATAGGAAAAAAAAAATTTTTTTGTTGAAATATAATTTTCATGTAGAAACTTGAAGGGATTCTAAGATATAAAATTTATTTTATTAAACTTAGAAATATTTAATTTTGTTAAGATAAAAACTATTAACAAAATTAACTATTGCATTTCATCTGAAGATTGTTTACCTATATTATATATAACTAGTATTTATCAAAGAATTTAATGAAAACCCCTGTTCTTAAAGAAATAGAGAAAAATGCCATTTAAACTAAAATTTCTTTGTTACTGAACTGTAAATGAACAGATATGAATGTTTTAATTATAAAAATATATGATAAATAACAGTTGAATTGTTAGCCATATTTTTAAAAACTATTCGCTAGTAAAAATTGTTTGTTTTGCAATGTCTTCCTTCTATTTAATGTTAATTAATTAATTTATTTATTCACGTGGAGTTTTATTACTCGTTTAAATGAAATCAGACTGAACGAATTGAATTGATTTGATTAATAGATTTATGGATATAAAAGTATTGTATTACCCCAAATTTAGATATAGTACATAATGACGAACATGATATAGTTGGACTTCGATTAACAACATATTTATTTGGCTTTTTTTAATTCCATTTCCTAAATACTCTTGGATTTTTAATCTTATTAAGGTACAAAAGTACTGTAATTGATAATATTAAGATGATATAAGTAGAAGCCTGGATTAGAAAAGGACAAAAAATGTCTATTTATGCTCACTCTCAACCAAAATAATATATGGTAAAACATAGGTTTCTGCCTATTTTGCTACTATTAATTGGGGCTATAATTATCCATTAGTCTATTTCAGAAACCATATTAAGACATAGTTTCCAAAATAGGCTAATGGCTAATTATAGCCCCAATTAATAGTAGCAAAATAAGGGTATAGAAAAGCAGTATAGCAACTACGGAATTCATAAATTTTAGAAAAGAAATTTAATGATTAAACAATTAGTTTTAGATTTAGTTTTCATTTCTTAAAATTTAATTGGGCATTATATTATCTTTAGTAACATAAAGAAAAATAAACAGTAAAAACATCAAAAAAAAAAAAAAAAAAATCAGTTTCATTTACTGAAAATTTGAAAAAAAATAATTTGGTATATTTATTTAAAAAGCACATTTTTTATTTTAAATTTACAAAACTAAGAAACAAATTTGCATTTAAAACTAAGTTGTAATTTTTTTTTTGTTAGAAGATTTCCATTTACCTTTTATCAATCGATCATGATAACTGTAAGAATTTTACAATTTGGCCATATTTTCTTAATAATAAAAACCAATATTTAAACTTTAAAAGTACCAATTATTGATATGCTTAATATGTAATTCAAACCGGAGAAGTTTTCGTATTAAAATATGAATCTCAAATATTTTCTCACAATAAACATTAATTTAAATTATTATCTTTAAAATTTTAAATTTTTCACTTTATTATTTAAACACTTGAACTACACAACAAACAAAACACAAAATGAAAAATAATTATAAATTTGCAAAAACAAAATGAAAAAATTGTAAATTTGTATTTAAAACTAAATTGCAATTTTGTTTTTGTTGGATGATTTCCATTTATCTTTTATCAATTGATTATGACAAATGTAAGAGTTTTACAATTTGGACATACCTTTTTAGCAACAAAAAAAACAACATTTAAACTTTAAATTTATCAGTTATTGATATGTTTAGTATGTAATTAAAACAAAAGAAGTTTTCGTAAATAAAATAGGAATTTCAAAATATTTTCTTAGAATAAACATTAATTTAAAATATTATCTTTAAAACTTTCAAGTGTTATTTAAACACTTAAACTACACACATAACTGTAGAATTTAAATATTCTAAATAATAAACTCAAACTTTAATATATTACCTGTTTACATATTAAAATCTCCGTTTGAATCTGGGTTGGAATAGTCTTACTGTGGCCCATGCTTGTCGTAAAGGATTAAAATGGGTGCACAGTGGTGTATAACGCTTGGGATAAAGTCATTCTCCCTTTGTGTGCTCTATGTCTTTGTGCCGATAGGTCAAGTAGAAAACGAAACTGCATTGTTTACCCTTTATCACGGCTTTTCGGTTTTTCTCACGGATTCATGGATTTGATTTAGATGTTGCTGTCGACCAAGTGGGATAAGAATCAACGAAATTCAAACAAATAATAAAAACGCAATTTTTCGACAAATTTACAGTATTATTTCGACAAATTTACAGTACTTCGACAATTATACAAGAAAAATATGCACACTTATTCTTTTCAAATCCCAGGTAATATAACTATTCATAAAAAAAAAAGCAAACATACGAAACAAATTTTAGTTTCTCCCAATCCTTGAAACTGTCTATAGTACCATTAAAATTTCAAATATAAGTATTTAATTTCTAAAGAAAACAGCCTTTGCGAAATCTTTAATAGTGTTATATTTAACAATGTTTAAGTCCTTGTCATCGATATTCTATTAATTGGACTTTCTGAAGATGTTTATTCCGAAAATAGCTATCAATACATTTCAGCAACTTATTCAAGAATCCTTCATCCTCTTAACGGCGAATGCATCCTCTTTCTCAAGAAGTCCATCTCATTATTTTTCAAGGCGTCCTTTTTACAAAGAGAGGGGAAGATCTTCCAGTTTCAGAGTATTGATGCGTGACTCATTTAAATAAAACGCTGCCGAGCTAATCTTTACTTCTTGGAGAATCGGAATAGGCCATCCAATGGAAGGGAAGCGAGCGACATCAATTAGAGCTCTTCTAATGAGCCCCTAAAATAATTAGTTCTCCAACACATCGTTCATGCCGGAAAACTTCCAGTGAGTGAATTAACAGCCCAAGGAGGGAGAAAGCTCGCCAAATCGAGCTAATTCTTAACGGTGTCACTGAAAGATGAGCATTTGTATTACTTGAATGAGGAAGCGTTTTCTATGGCACTGTAAAGGGATTCTCACAGTCTATTTCATTTGTGAAGACAGTTCACGAGTGAATGAATTAGGACACACTCGATGAAATGATTTTTTAAAATAAAATTAAAGAGGGACGTCGAAAGGATATTTCCGTTGTGCATGATGGAGATTATTAGATTTCTTTCACAAGAATAAAGATTTTCTTGTGAGAGACAGAATAAAATTCCAAAGAATTCACTCATTATTATATATATATATATACACACATTCAAGAGCCAAAACATTATGAGCACCCCTACATTTTGCAATGCAGTCGCCTGGATGACGTGGAAGGCACGTGATCAGTTGGAAGTGGTATTTAACTGGTATTAAGTGGTGGTATTAATCCATGCCAAGGCGGGTTGAAGCTGTGTTGCGCGCCAAAGATGGGCTAACTCGTTATTGACAGGTGGTCATAATATTTTGGCACTTGAGTGTATATATATATATACACACATATATATATATATAAATGTTGAAAGCATACTGATGTAAAAATCAGTAGAACGCGTATAATATATAATCAATGAAAAATGTATTGATCACATGAGTAATTATATTGTATATATATAAGGCCTGATGACCGAGTAACTAGTGCTGTTACTATATATATATATATATATACCAAAGGCCTGTGAGCGCTAGTCTCTCGTTCATCAGGCTATATATATATATAGGGCCTGATGGCCGAGTAACTAGTGCTGTTCTGTTGAGAGATCAGAAGAGTAAATTCCTTTCAGATGCCGTCTTTCGAATGCTCCTTTCAATTTCTGATAGTACAATGGGGTGTAGTGTATTAAGTACAGAATAGTGCACTATGGATAATTCTCATTCTATTTACATGTATTGTTAGACTTAATAGTGACTTTGATTGACTCGGCATACAGAAACAACATATTATTATTATTATTCTACGTTGGCGCAACAGCCCCATGGTGGACCAAGGCCGTCTGCCTACTAGCAGATTTCGAAGAGATATTTTTTTTTCCGGTTAAAATTGTCAGCCAAATGCCTAACGCTCTACAGTTATATTACATCAGGACCTACTGTTTAAAGTAGATTCTGAACCATTACAAACATCCATGGTACCGTCGGGACTCGAGCCCGAAAGCTGTAGCACCGAGACCAAGAGCGTTAGCCCAAAAAGAACATATTACAGTATTTAAACTCAACCTTGGTATCACAGAAAAAAATTAACAAAATAAATAATAATTAATCAATTATTATCATCTTATAAACTAATTCTTTAAAACTGAAAATCTTGAATGTAATTTGACTATGTTGCAATTGGATATAAATTTTTACTTTAAGATATATAACTTTATAAAAATGTTTCGTATATAGTTGTAATTATTGTGTTTATATTACTGCAATAGGTTAAGATAAACAGTAGGTTTTCGCACTTCATAATCTTTTAGAAAAAAAATCAATAGTTATAATTGTTGTTTATTTGTAAGGATAATTAATCAATAAACATTTAATTTAAGAAACACAATTAATTTATTAATTAAGTTGCGTGAAAAAAATTATATTTAAATAAGTTATGTTTTTTTAAAAATAAATATGTATTTTGATTCTAGGCTAATCAAAAGTTGACGAAATGAAATAAATTTTTACTATTTTAATATTAAATTCATAATTAAAATATTTTAAAAAGTTTAAAAAAATTAATTTTAAAATATTCCTCAAAAAAAAACTTTATATTTACATTTCAGACTTAAACCCTTTTAGTAAATTCAACGAACTTTTAACACAACATTAAAAAATTCCAAATACAATGCATATAAAATCATTCATACTCCACCAAATACTTTATAAGTCATCTGACAGACCACATTCATTAAGAAAATCTCTGCCAGTTGCAAACTAGAGTCAAAGTTGCTTGTTGTGAACGATGTCAAGGAATTGAATTCTTTTTTACTTTATTTCTGTTTCGCTTTGATTTATGGCAGCAATTAGAACTTGTACAGGAATAATTTTTTAAATTAAATCTTTCTAGCGCATGTATAATGAAGACGGAAACCATTCCATGGATTACTGATGTAGAGTTTAATTAATTCAAATACACTCTTGGTTCTTTGTTTAGGGAGGGGGGTAAAGAATTCTTTTCTTCGTGTTCTTGGATGAAAGCAGAGAACTTTCGCTCCAAAGAGAATTTCTCCACAATGTATCCAGTACAAATTAACCAATGTCGGTTTAATATTGTGAGATACAGGATATCGCCAAAAAAAAAGAAAAAAAATGTAGGATATCGTCTTGATTAAAACAGATCCTGGTTTCTGGTGGAAAAGGATGTTCAAATGAGATGATACAATCGATGTTATTTGTTACTGATAGCAAGTCTCAATGTGGTTGAAACCAAGGCGGATTTTTCTTACGGATACAACGAAGTTGTAAAGCAGACATTTTAATTTAGAAGAACATTTAAGTTATGATTAGCAAAATGAATAGCGGTGCAATTCTGAATTTATTTCATTTTGTGCTTATTGTTTTCGTGTTTTGAATTAATATAAAATGTATGTTACTGTTTTATGCTAATATTTAAATTAAATATTCGAAATTCTATCAAAACTAACCTATAAGCACAAAATTCTGACATTTCTTTTCTTTTAATCTTAAGCTAATTTACAATGCAAACTCCGATTCTTCTGAATTAATTTCTGAATTCAATTAACTTCCTTCAAAGATTTTGGGCATTAGGTATTTGGGGATATTGGGAAACTTGGGTATTTTTAAAAGTTCCTATTTCATTTCAGTATCAAATGAAGCTTCTCTGTGTCTTTTTAGGTAGTTGTCTCTGACTTACTATGAAGATATCTCTAATATATAAATATATCAAAGTTATCTTCTCTCTAGAACACTTTCTAGAAAAATATTCACCATATTTTTTTTAAAAATCCCAAACCATTGCATCTTAGCCACTTCAGATAGCTTTCCAATAGGTAGCAATCCAGATAAAGTTAATTATATTCCACATACTGACAATTTATGCACTATAAAATGTGTCCCATACAATGAATAACTTTCAATCAATTCTTGACTGTGATTAGCACATATGTTTAGAGTGAGCCAATGTTACTGTCATAGCCTCGTGATATAGTGATACGAAGGATATTCAATCCTTTTATTTCACCCTGAGATATTATAGGTCATTCATGCTGCAAAAGATAATCAAACAATTGGACGATAAATCTATTTTTTAGAGTTTTTGTTTTAAACTGCTTGATATAATCAGAACTATAAAGGTGGTCATAGATCTTTTCCATGAGGGAAAGTACCTTCTTTAAAAAACCAATGAAATAGTTACCTTTAACCTATTCTTTTTGTTCTTTTCTTCTGTTAATTAACCCATTTATTTTTAAATTTTATGTTAGAATAAAAATTAATTCATCTCCCAAATTATTGTTTTTCTTAAAAATTATTTTGTCTTCCATTTTGTTTGTCGTCATGGTGTTTTTAAGATGTTTTAATATCTTTCCTACTCCCAGTTAATTCTCTCAAATTTGAGTCTAGCCTAAATCCGAGTTTTAGTAACATTAATCAATCTTTTAAAATTTAAAAAGCAACCGATATGAATTCAAAATTGACAATAATTTTAAAAATATGAGTAATTATTTATTCTTCGTCTTTGTTAACCAAATATTTTGGATAATATATATGTAAGCAATTCAGGGAAGAAAACAAAAGGAGTTAACTTTTTTGCTAAATTTTAAAAAATACAAATGAAACTTTTCGCTAATATTTATCATAATTTAATAAAATAAATATAATTAATGCAAAATCCTCAAAATACTAACCTAAAGGAGTCGAATTTATGAAACAAAACTACTTCTAACGAATTCTTTAGCCATGAAAGACTGTTTGATTATCAACTTACAAACATTTTCTAATGATTACACATGCAACTTCATAAATTTGGCGATTTTGAGAGGCGTGTAACGGAGAAAGTGTTTATCTTCCAAAACTCTAATCAAGTATAAGGGCTGTATAACTTTATAGTATAACGTTAACTATTATATTATTAAATCTGTTATATTATTTATAGTATAACATTAACTTTATAGTAGTTCAAGAAAGTCCTGCCATATGAAGTTTGATTTTGACCTTTTCGTTAACGTTTCAAGTAATATGTCCTACCTTGCGTCGCTGTCAAAGCGATATATTTTTCAGAAGCTATTCCATAATAATTGCTTCTGGTTATCTTCAGAAAATACATGGTTAAGTCATGGCGAGATTCATAGACGAACAGAATGATTCCTCACTGATTTATGCATCCAAAGTCGATGTTCTCCGTAGAATACTAAAATGACTCTCATATAAGTGAATGAGACACAAACAGCAAGTTCCTCTTGTAGACAAACCTGTCTCGTAGAGACACATGGAAGCAGTAGCATTTGAAACTCGGGTTCATCACGAGAGAAATGAGAAGCTCTTGCACCCCTGTTCCCCTCACTGTAACGGACAAATATCGACCTTCATTACTCATTTTGCCTCTTGACTATGCCTCCTCTCAGTGGATATAGCTTCACATCAGCGTTTCCATAAGTGGAATGTGACGCTGATCACTACATTTAAATCTGTAGTAGCACTTTACACTGCCTTGCTTCCAGTCTTTCCCCGATTCGTCATTTTATTCCACCGTATAAATTTTTATGATTACTCATAGTGAGTATTTTCTTTACAATTTTTCTAAATCTTGCAAAAAACGGAATAAAATGACGCTCTGACCAATATTAAAACCGCTCAAAAGAGAACGGTTTTAATATGTGTGTGTACCAGCCATATTTATATGTCCCGTATTCGATATGAATTTGTATCTTTCTTTGGAAATATTCGTGTTTATCGACTATTTATTATTAATATCGACTATTTATAACTACATAATAAAAAAAAAAAAAAAAAAATACAAGATAAGTAGTAAGAAAAAAAGTGTATTGAAATTAGAACTAGTGTATAAAATTAGTGTAAGAAAAAAAGTGTATCGAAATTGTATAGTTCTTGAATTTAATTACTAATATATATATAATTATCTTTCTTCAACAATGAATTTCTTTCTTAATGTCAGTAATTTTCAAAAACAAAAAAAGGATTAAAGACATTATTTTCTCTATCTAGTTTAGTAAATCTAAAATTTTAATTGAACTCACTATCGATTTTCGTTTAAAATGCTTGCAAATTATGAGAAATACAAAGCATAAATTTCCAAGTCTTGCGCTATGAATAATATGCATGGAATTTTTAATCTTCCTATCCCAGAATATAATACAGTAGCCCATCGATGTCCAATGTCTTGTTATATGGTACATTCAGATATTTCGCATATAGTCATTACCACCTTGGCGATAAAATTAGAGGCTGCTGTATATGACATGTTAGATTTCTCGTCAGTTCAGCATGCTTTTAAAGTATTCGACCATGTTTCCTAGCGATCAGTGCATTCATTTCATTTCATACCACTTTCTCGATAGGCCAGTTCTGCTGCAGTAAAATATTTGAAACTCCTAATACAAATCCCACATTTCTAAAATCATAATCTCCGGAAAACTTTTAAGGACCCAAATAGAAAACGGTAAATGATATTTTCCTTTGCATGACATTTCGACGAATGACTGCCTTTCGGTTTATGTATGCGAGAGATGAAAGTAATGTCTTAAAAGAGACGTTATGGATTGCAAAGAGAGGAAACGCCATAAACCCAGATCCAGCACTCACTTTTGAACAGGAACAGCCATCAAATGCAACCAACCACCGAATTTGCCGACGGATGCACTTCAACTCTGGCGAATCATCCTGGCCTGGCCTTTTTGTGCAAACGCACTCGCTACGTTGCAAAAAGTGAGAATACGATATTTCATTTTATAAGCCTCTTGCAAATAAAAATTCATCCCCCTCCCTTAGCTAAAGCCATGAATTTCTTCGTAAATTAACATATATTTTCTCCCAGCCAGCGTTTGAAGTTGCTTTTGTTTAACCATCGTTTTTTGGTTGCGCGCAATCGCCATTTTTTTCATTTCTCTTTCGCTGTGCTCTTAGCCCATAAAAGGGTCTGCGGGCCTTTTAATATCCTTTACTTTTGTACCGCCTTTTGGCAACAGCGGTTGACGTCCGCAGCATCGCCAAATGGCGAGAGATAATGGCGGCATAAATCAACCCGACCGCTATTTTCCCTCACCCCCCCCTCAACCGATTTCCCTTATTTTTTTTCTTCTACTTCTTAGAGTAGTAACGAAATCGTCCTTTCCTGAGATGATGCCATTGAAGGCTTAATAAATTCCTGTTCCGTTTTCTCCGCCCTATAATTTGCTTTTTGCACAATGTCCGGATATCTGTCTTGTAAAACTCCCTGCCCCCCCTTCGCAGATTTACCACCCTCACTCCACGTCGAATATTTATTCTTTCTTATCGTTCAGGAACATCCAATGTTTGAACAAGGAGAATAAGATTGAGGAACAAAAATGTCTTCTTTGAAATATATGTAAGCACCCTCTTTCATTTTATTTCTTCACTGCTCCATCTATAAGTGTTTTATTTTCTTCTTTTTTTCTTTCCTCTCTGTCAAATGTTAGTGAATTCTATGCATCAAATGTCGTCCGAATGCCTTTCTTGAAGAGTGTATTCGGCATTTTGATTTAAATGATGCATTCTTCTTTCAAATTTTATGTCCATGGAGAATACATTGGCTAAAAACAATTTTCGAAAAAGAAAATCACATGCATATCATAAAAAGTCCGTTTAGAATTATGAGCTGATTCGACTCTATTTGAAAATCGATTATATAATTTTCATGATTTATATCTAATTTTATTTTATGGGCTTCCCAATGTTTTCTTGTTTATTTAGACTATTCAGGTAATTAGTAAGTAGTGTTGTTTTATGGCCAAAAAAAAAAAAAAAAAAAAAGGGGAAAAAAAAAAAAAAACGTTTCGGCCAAATAAGATATGAAATCTTATTTGGCCGAAACGTTTTTTTTTTTTCCAGGACACAAAAATTTTCTATGAGATTCATTTATCTCTATGATATTTACTTATAATTTTGGTATAAAAATTTATAATTTGTAATCCAAAAATTACTAGGGTATAATTTCACCATGTATGTTGCATTGGTTCTTTAAAAGCATAGCTGTTATTTATAAAGTACAGCTAATGTATAATGTTACAAATCTGATTAAATGATGATTGAATAATAAGAAGTAACTGTATCAAAGTATTGGAATTAGAAAGATAGATGCCTTAATATCTTTCAAATTAATAGAAGTAAAGAATTCGTATTTATAAAGTATTTAAGGCTTCCCTTTTGATACGACTTATCTCAATAATAGAAAAGATCTTTTGTGCAAATCTGTGAGGAAAATGACGAAGACGATTTGAAATTGAAGAAATGTATATCGAGAATCACCGAGTGGAAAACAATCTAATCATAACAATAAAATATAGTAATTGCTAATGGAATTCGATTCTTCGGCATAAACGCTACCTAGAATACATCATATACTAGTATTTGGAATCCATCGTATGATACCATCATCCATCCATATATGACTTAGCTAATGAGTTATGAAATATAGTTGCTTAAATAATGATTGAATAATTAAAATTAACTGTATCAGGCCATTGGAATCAGAGAGATGGTTGCCTTCATATCTTGCAAATTAATAGAAGTAAAGAATTCATATTTATACAGTGTTGAAGAACGAGTGTCTTTATTTCAATAATAGAAAAATTCTTAAACCTATGAGGAAAATGATGAAGACGATTTGAAATTCAAGAAGTGTATCTCGAGAATTGCCGAGTAGAAAACAATCTAATCATAACGATAAAAGATTGTTATTACTAATGGGATTCGATTCTTCGGTATAAAAGCTACCTAGAATCCATCGACGTACTAAATATCGGTGAAATGGCAATTTAATGCAATTTCGAATTCGAAATCGAAGCTGTTTCACAGAAGTGAAAACCCCTCGTCGAAATGGAATGCGAAAGAGAGCGAGAGAACCCTAAACGAAAATTTTCTTTTTCGAGTACCCAATTTGCACTTCCTCGCTGATAAAAATCATTCCATTAACATGAATATTACTCGAAGAGAAGATGTTTTGTCGTGCTTCATTAACTCTACAGATCTCGGAGAGGGCTGTTCGAAGAAAACGAATTTGTTGCCATGGCGACGACGCATAAGACACAGCGAGAAGCAATTTTCAGAGCAGAAAACTGTAACTGAAACTGTTATTTCAAGAAAACATTTAACTCGCTGCTGCTGCTGCTGTTATTACGGAGTTGGCACGATCTCGGAGGAACATTTTCCTTTTAACGTCATGATTCCATCTGGAGAATTGATAGATAGAAGTGGAGGGAAAAATATGAGGTTGTTTTGAATGTTTACGGAGTGAATGATAGAACACAATCGCGTTAGCTCTTAGAATTGATGTTTTTCTTGATGGAGCATGGAATGTTTGCTTTTATTGTGCATTTATTCATTTATTGAAGAATGGACGGAAAAACAATGTTAACTTAATGTGTTTTTAGTCTTTGAGGCTGTTTTGCTCCTTATTTATGACGACGCCTTTCTTCAGTGCATCGTAGTTTGCAGTAAAACACCAAATCACTATTTTTTTATCTTTAAAATTCGAACCGTATTATTTGGTATGTATCAATTGGTACCAAGAAATTTTACATCTGATTAAAATATTAAATTATTTAGATGTTTTCATGTCTTTGCATTGAATTGAATTGATACAATTTAATGCATAGACATGAAATTATTATTAAAACATATTATTAATTATTTTAAAAGTATATGTTTCAACAACAATATTTGAGACAGTGTATTACATTTTTTATTAATAATAATTCAATTTGAAAACTAGCATTACTATTGTTTTTTTTAATTTTAAACGACTATTTGCATCAAAAATTCAAAGAGAATTTAAAAAAGTAATGTCACAACAATTATCAATGAGTATCTTTAAGACGTATGCACTATAATTATTAAGTAGAAAAATAGATATTGTTTATCTACTGTAAAAATTAATTACATATAAAATGCATATCTATGTTCAAATACTTAAAATTCTGGAGTTAAAAAAGTAAAACTTTGAGCAACGCTTACTATCGAATGAGATATATTCATTCTTTACAGTAAAATCTTTTCAATTATTCTATTTACAGTGTTGTAATATTATTACAGTTGCATAGGATGTTTTCCTTCAATGTGAAAATATAAACTCTTTAAAATTAATTAAATAATAGATAGAAATGGAGGGAAAATATGAGGTTGTTTTGAAAATGTTTGCTGACGGTACATTTACTCATTTATTGGAGAAGGGACAGAAACATGTTAACTTAATGTTTTTAATATTTGAGGCTGTTTCCCTCCTTACTTATGAAGTCGTCTTTTTTCAGAGCATCGTAGCTTGCAATAAAACGACAAATCGTTAGTTGTTTATCTTTAACATTAGAATCGTATTAATTGATAAAAAGGCTAATAAGTTAGAAATTCTACATTTGATTAAAATATTAAATTATTTAGTAGACTTATGTTAAATTATTCAGTAGTTTTTATGTTAAATTATTAAGTAGTTTTCATATTAAATTATTCAGTAGTTTTGTCTAGGCATTAAATTAATATTAAAGCACATTGTTAATTATTTTTAAAGTGCATGTTTCAACAACAATACTTGAGACAGTGTTTTACATTTCTTATTCATAATACTTCAATTTAAAAAATGACATTAGTGTTAATTTTAAATTTCAAACGGCAATTTCTATCAAAAATTCAAAAAGAACTTAAAATTGTTCTGTCTCAAAAATATTATGAAATGTATGTTTTTAAGACGTATACACAATAACTATTACGTAGCAAAATAGACATCTTTTATCTACTATAAAAAATAACTACATCCAAAAAGCACATTTATGCTCAAATACTTAAAATTCTGGAATTAAATAAATAAAGTTTCTAGCAACGACTTCTGTCGAAGGGGATATATGCAATATATTCACTCTTTACAGTAAAATCGTTTTAATTATTCTACTTTCAGTGTTATAACATTATTACAGTTGCATAGGGTGTTTTCCTTCGAAGACAAATAAAAAACTGTTTCAAACTGATTTAGTAACTATACCATAAAAGATTCAGAAAAATTGGTAAAGTAGTAAGCATATCATTTTTCATTGATTTACTTTGAAGTTCTTAGGTGGGCGTTTTACTAGTTTTTCTCCGTTAGATGCGCAAATGTACGGAAGTTCACTCTACACTTGTGTATTGTTGCATAGTTATTTCTGAAGCTATTTTCAACCTTTCTCGTAGAAAGTAACATGCAAAATATTTTCACTAATGTTTCCAAAATATAAATGAATTTTATCAACCTAGTTCTGGAAAACGGGGACTGATGGCCGAGTGATTAGTGCTCTGTAGCTTGGTATCACAGATTTCAGGTTCAAGTCCCTGGCGGCACTATTGATGCTTGCAGGGGTTTGAAATCCACTTTAAACAATAGGTTCCTGGTTAATATTACTACAGAACGTTGGGAGTAAGACTGACTACCCTACCCATACAAACAAACATTTCCTTTCCAGAAATCTGCCAGCAGGCAGACGGCTTTGGCCCACCATGGGGCAGTTGCACTATTGATGATGATGAGTTCTGGAAAAAGCAAACATCGAACCCTGAAATGTGTAATCCTCAGTGTCCTGCTTGTAATGGGACGTAATATAAGTATCCTGCATATTCATGGGACGGGTATCCCATGAGTATTCGGTCTACTCATTGACGGAGGGAAAGGGACAGTTTCTGCTGTGATGGAGCGCCAATGGGTAGAAGTCTGACTTGGGCCCGTGTCGCTGAAGAAAGCGGCAGTGTCTTCCGGGAGGACGTTAAGGGAAGGAAAAGGAGGGAAACTAATACACATTTGAGTATCGTATGGGAAAAAACCCGGAAAACTTCCTCTAGGTAGTCTAACTAATGAGGCAAAATGCTGAACATAACAAACACCATCGAGTCTCCTCGATTTTTAAACACCAGCCCCACTGGACCTCAGGTCCTAATGCTCACCAGTGGCGCACATTGCCACTGAGCCACAAGTCGTTGGGCACTGAAAATATATATTAATGATTCAGTAACAATAGTTCTGAAGTGGTCAATTAATTTTAGCACCACAAACATCGCAAATCATATTATTCCATAATGGCCTATAAATCCCAGCACTTAACCAGTCCCCTTTCAACTATATATATTTGACTTTTTTATTAAGAATATGATTTTTCGAATTAAAGTTGTCATTTATAAAAAGCGTGATCAACAAAACAATATCATATATTTTAATTTTTTTCCTGCAATTATTATCTATTTATTAAGAAATACATTTATAAATTTATTATATTACATAATGTATTCCATTACAGCGCAATAAACAACTTATTTTATTTTTGAGAAATGTTATCTTTTTAATCGTCTACCTCTAAATTTTATTTTAATACATACTTTAGAACTCAATTACCATCTAGAGAAGCGATATTTACCTTTAATTATTCTAATAATAGGATGGAAATAACTGTTTACTCAATGTGTATTTTTATTAGTTTGTGATATGGATAATCTACATATATATTTAATAAATACAGGGTTTTAACATAATGAAGTCCAAAGTTCCTCATATTCTTTATTAAATCAGTATTTTCTATTCATATTTAAATTTACTTCGTATCCTATTATTTTGTTGCTAAATCAAGATATTCGATATAATAAAGTCACAATATCATTCATAAGATAAATAAGAACCATTTTGTTTGAAAATGCTAATCTATTTATTCTTACATTAATTTTTTTTTTAACTTTATCATATCTGGTGGAATCAGCTAAATATTTGTCAAAAAATTAAATTATTTATACGGATATTGCACATATTACTCGCATAATTATACAGACGAAAACAAAATATCTATGTCTAATTTTAATCACCATTAAAGCTCTGTTTTTCAAAAATTGATTTTCAAACATAGCGGCTTATAAGTCTGTTATACAGGATTGTTATGCAATACAAGAATGAAAAGTCTGACAAAAAATATATAAAATTATTATATGCTAGACTTGAAATTTATTAATAAGATATAATGGAAAATCCATGTTTACAATTAGAAAAACAAAAAAGTAGTTTACATGAATATCTAATTATGTTAAAAATTGGCTAGTGAAACCTAATATAAGCAAAGAATTATGAAATATATTTTATTCTTACAATATAATCTACTAGAAATGGTTGATACTAGCTGAAGTAAGTCTTTAACAAGTATTAACTCGGTATTTTGAAAAAAGAAGGGAAAATATTTCTATTAAATTAATAAACATAAACAAATTAAAATTTTATTAATAAATTTAATTAGAAGTATTATAAATAACGTCAAGAAATTGTTTGTCACATCGTTAAATTTAATTTTGTAGACCAAGAAAACTTTTGCAACGCATGGTGTTATGGGATTCTTCTATGAAAAGGGTTAAGATAGAGTCTTCAGTTCATGCAATTTGTTTGTTTATGAAATGAAAAATTGATTCTCAAATAAAGTGGCTTTTATGTCTCTTCAAAGTCTGTTATGTAATGTTAGAGTAAATATTTTGGCATGGCAATTATCCTAATTTATTATATACAGTTTATTTATAAAGTATAATGGAAAATCCGTGTTTACAATTAGAGAAATAATATAATTGTTTACATGAATATCCCATTAGGTTAAGTGGCCAATAAAATCTAATATAAACGAAGGATAATGAAATATATTTTATTCTTCAATAAAATCTATTTCAATATTATGTAATGCTAAAATGAAAATTCTGACATGGTAACTGTCCTAATTTATTCTATACTAGACTTGCAGTTTATTTATTAAGTATAATGGAAAATCCATGTTTATTAAAACTAAAATAATAGTTTATATGAATATCTAATTATGTTATAAAGTGGCTAATGAAATCTAATACAAACGAAGAGTTTTGAAAAATCTTTTATTCTTACAATAGTATGTACTAGAATCTACTAGCTGAAGTATGTCTTTAGCAAGTATCTCAACTCGGCATTTTGAAAAAAAAAAATTAATAATTAATTAATATTCGTGAAAAATAAATTATTAATTTTTATTAAAATAATAAAAATAAACATATATATTTTTATTTTATAAATAAATTTAATTAGAAATACTATATTTCTTTTAATAATAAATCTGCTTAGTATTGCAGCAGTAATTGACAAAAAAGATAATGCTCTAATTTTTGAAAATCTGAGTAAATAAATTTGTTGATCATGCTGTATATTTCCATTACTTTCTAACATCCCTGATGTAATAAAAGGGTTACTGTATGTTCATCCTGATTGCCTTTTTCAAACGGAAAAGATTCAATATATCCAATTAAATTAACGTAGGCAACTAATTCTAAGTTAACTTAATTTTTTTTTTTTTAATTTTTGGACTGCATATACACTTAAGCAACTGTGCTCCAATTAAGTCGATTTGTACGTTTTTGAATTTGTGATTATGTTTGCATTGAGTTAATCAATATTTTTTATTAATTTTTTCAGATTAGAGAAATGTGTTATAGATGCTCTATAAGTTTATTGAAGGTTTAATACAACTATTACAGATATTGTTTTTGTAGCTCTTGTCACTAGAGATTGGCTGTCAGAAGGATTATGGGCTGTTTGCTTTAATTTCACTAGGACTCTAATCGAGGATAGCATTATTAGATTGCACTAAATTCATATTGACTTTTTATTTGAAAATAGTTTATTCTTATTATTCTGTCTTTAATAAGGAATAATGGGCAAGATTGTTTATTAGGCTAATTTTAATTCTATTCTATTAGTTATTAATTCTATTGAGTATTGGGAGATACTTATTTTTCTCCACATTCTTATCCCATAGTTAGAAGACAAAGAAGGGATAAAGAAAAATTCTTACACCTTCTAATCTAAATCCTAAATTAACGTTGCCTTTTTATTTTCATAATAGTTTATTCTTATTACTCTTTCCTTAAAAAGGAATAATCCGGATATTTAACTAATTTTAATTCTATTCTGTTAGCTATTAATTTTATTGAGCAGCAAGAATATGATGTTTCGTAATTTCAGAAATTCACAAACTATTGTGGTACAGTTTCTCTTCAAACCAAATAACAGGAAATACTTAAGGAAAGATACATTCACTAATATCTTACTTTAAGCTTTTATTGGGCAATTAATATTATTTCCATCACACTGGACAACAATGATCACTAAATAAAAGTAGAAAACCACCTTCAGCATAACATTTTTTTTTCCTGACCTACAATATAGGACCAATCCGTCTCTCATGGGACATCCCAGCAGAAGGATTCAATCAAGGCTTTACCCTCTTTAACCGCTTGAAGGAGTAGGAAATCAATCGCGGACCATCATCGACTGTTGTTAGACGATATAAAGATGAGTTATTATTTACTTGGAGATACTTATTTTTCTCCACATTCTTATCCCATAGTTAGAAGACAAAGAAAGGATGAAGAAAAAAACTTACATCTACTGATCCTAAACTCCCATTGCCTTTTTTATTTCAGAATGCTTTATTCTTATTATCGTGTCCTTAATAAGGAATGATCAGGATTGTTTAGTTGGCTAATTTTAATTCTATTCTGTTAGTCCTATTGAGCAACAAGAAAATATGCTTCGTAACTTCTGCAATCCATAAACTACTGTGGTATATTGTCTCCCTCAAATTAGATAATAGGACATACTTAAGGAAAGATACATTCACTATCTTACTTTAACCATTTATTAGGAAATGAATATTATTTCCATCACACTGGGCAACAATGGTATTTTCTCTCTAAATAAAAGTAGAAAACCAGCTTCAGTATAACATTTTTTTTCCTGACCTAGAATATAGGACCGATCTTTCTCTCACGGGACATCCCAGCAGAAGGATTCAATCAAGGCTTTACCCTCTTTAACCGCTTGAAGGAGTAGGAAATCAATCGCGGACCATCACCGACTGCTGTTAGAGGATATAAAGATGAGTTATTATTTACTTGGAGATACTTATTTTTCTTCACATTCTTATCCCATAGTTAGAAGACAAAGAAAGGATAAAGAAAAATCTTTACACCTACTGATCTAAATCCTAAATTCCCATTGCTTTTTTTTATTTCAGAATAGTTTATTCTTATTATCGTGTCCTTAATAAGGAATGATCAGGATTGTTTAGTTAGCTAATTTTAATTCTATTTTGTTAGTCCTATTGAGCAACAAGAAAATATGCTTCGTAACTTCAGCAATGCATAATCTATTGGGGTACATTTTCTCCTCGAATTAGATAACAGGGCATACTTAAGGAAAGATACATTCACTATCTTACTTTAACCTTTTATTGGGAATGAATATAATTTCCATCACACTGGAAACAACGGTATTTGCTCGCAAAATAAAACTAGAGGCTTAACCAGCTTCAGAAAAACTTTTTTTCCTGACCTAGAATATAGGACCAATCTTTCTCTCCTGGGACATCCCAGCAGAAGGATTCAATCAAGGCTTTACCCTCTTTAACCGCTTGAAGGAGTAGGAAATCAATCGCGGACCGTCATCGACTGTTGTTAGAGGATATAAAGATGAGTTATTATTTACTTGGAGATACTTATTTTTCTCCACATTCTTATCCCACAGTTAGAAGACAAAGAAAGGATGAAGAAAAATATTAAAAAATGTTTATATTTCCAACCCGATCTTTTTCAAGTCATACATCATGTCGCTGTTGGGCGATCGATCCCGAAAATGGGGCAAAGGCGGTGAGGGGTCTTCAATCGGAAAATACCACATAACCTTTTTTTTATCTTATATTTTTTCCCATGTGGGTCTTATTTTTATTTTCTCATATACGCGGAAGTAAGATTGGATTTTTCGGAGCCTTAAATTTCATCGATTATCTTTAAAGTCCTTCTCACTGTACTCAATTTTATTTTATTATTTTATTATTTTTTTTATTTTTGTGGGAGTTTTTTTGTTCTTCTTTTATGGTGCGGGTGTGGGACTCTTTTCATTTTGGGTTTTCTGTCTCGTTTTTATACTTACTTGTGGGCTGCCTCCTTTGCCTCAGCTTTTACTTTTCCCAGAAAAAGTTTTTCCCGAGAGGCAGAATAAGAAGAAAGAGAAGATGGTAAATAAATAAATAAAAAGAGCAGCAGCATCCCAAGAAAAAGTTTCTTCCGCAGTGACCTTCTTTTTCCCGGAGCGAATCTGGACGAAAAATTTCAAAATGTGATTTGCTTTTCTCGATTTACGAAACAAGTTGAATTCACAGTGAACGGGTTTGGCAGCTTTTAAAGTGCTAGATCTTTTCTCCATTTTGTCTTAGTCTTTCACGTTATTCAACCTAATTTGTTTCAGTAAATATAAAATTTGAGAGATTATTTGGCTTCTTGATGATTTCAAAGATTTTGAGCCCGACTTATATCTTCCAACTTTATTTGAGATCATTTGGCTGCTTAATTATTTCAAATATTTTGAGCCCGACTCGTGGCTCAGTGACAATGATGAGTTTCTGATGAGCATTAGGGCGGAGCTTTAATCCTCTGACATTTTTTTTGTATACACTGTTTCAAAATACGAGTAGACTTAATAGTGTTTGGGATGTTCAGCCTTTTGCCCTTTTTGTCAAACAACCTGGTGGAAGTTTTAGGGTTTCTTTAATAAAATATGCAAATTCGGGGTAGTTCCCTCTAAATTCTTCTCGGAAGGCCATGCCCTCCTTATTCAGCGTCACGGCGACCTGAGGGCCAATTGGATAGCTCTCTAGCCTTTGGTACCACAGGCTCCAGGTTCGAATCCTGGCGATGGCAGGGATGTTAGTTAGTGATTCTGATTCCACTTTAAACTGTAGGTCCCGGTATGTTTAGCCCTCGTGTGCACAAGATGACCGTAAAGCGACAAACCAAACCAATCTTCAGCGTCACGGCGCTATGTCAGACTTATACATATCGGTGCTCCATCACAACAGAAGTTGCCCTCCCCTTTCCCTTCTTCCACGAGACCATCGGTTTTTGAAGTCTAGATGTTGCTGTCTACTAAGTGGCATAGGGGAAAAAAGAGAAATAAAAATTTTGAAAATTTCGGAAAAATAATAATAAGGAATCTTTGAATTTAAAAACCAATAAGTCTCTAAAAATTTTACACATTATAATCGTATATGCTTATTTATATAATAACTGTATGTAGAAACTCAATTATCATTAAAATTAAAACTTCGTTCTTAAGTATTCTGAGTCACATTATTATTTTGTTAAAACTAATGTTTGCGATAATGTTAACTATATAGGTCCCACTTGAATTTTTAAAATGAAATCTTCATAGAAATGTTCATGTGATTTAATCATATTTTAGAATATGATTAAATTCGGGTTCGTGCTTCGGGTTCGTGCCCCTCTGTGCTACAGGCTTCGGGTTCGTGCCCCTCTGTGCTACAGGCTTCGGGTTCGTGCCCCTCTGTGCTACAGGCTTCGGGTTCGTGCCCCGGTGGTGACATGGATCTTTGTAGCTATTCGGAATTCTCTTTAAATCCTTAGCTTCCAATCTAACATAACCGTAGAGCATTGGGCTGATAGTCCTACCCCGTAAAAGGAAAACATCTCCTGACTTGAAGTCTGCCAGTAGGCAGGCGGCCTTGATCCACCATCGGGCTATTGCATCAATGAAGAAGAAGAATCCTGTTTGAAAATACGAATGTTAGCGTACTGGGCCTGAAGACCAATCGAAACAGCTTTTATTTCCACTAGTTTTAAAGATGCGTTGCAGTTACTACTATTAAAAAGCATGTGATTGAGAAACTGTGCATTAAACTTCTCGCTTGCTTCAGATTTATGTGCCAGATGTTATTTTAGAAACACGTTAGAGAAGATTTATCTAAGAATTCCTCCGGAATATATTGACCTCTATTCTCTAAAGTTCAAGGATTAAATATGTGGCATATTGCATGAAATACAATGACATCTAATTGAATGCTTTTTTTCATATTAATAAAGAAATGACATTAAAGACGAATAATACTTATATTATACACTGAATTGTGAAGTAAAATTTTATTCATATTGTAAATATACCTTTAAAGAAATCAGTTATTTCAAGAAGAAATAACAAATCAATCAATTTCTAGTAGAAATATTGTATTGATACTATTTTAATTGCTAAGGGTATAAATGCTTTGCAAAATCGATATAAAAGAGATTAAAATAATAAAAAAATGGCCAGAAAAGCTCCAGTTTAACAAGTTGCAAATTTAATGCAATGCTTCAGTTAATTTAATGCCGATGAAACACTAAACTTTTTAAATGAAACATCCGACTTTGACATAACTTATTGAATCTCGTTACATTTCCCTTATAAATTTTCGTTGTTTCTTTTGAAATTGTACTGTGAATGATTTATAAAATCGTGACCATTTTTACATTTAGAAATTAAAATATTATCGTTTTTTGGCGAACTAATATACAATAACCATAAACTTGAATAACTGTATAAAAGATAAATTCACTTACGCTTAGTAAACCTCGCCAACCAAACCAATCAAACATTTCAACAAAATCTGATCATTTCCTTTTTTCTTGATCGCTCTTATAGGTCTGTTGGCCAATTGGCTAGCGTTCCGTCCTTGGGTACCGCAGGCTTTAGGTTCGAATACTGACGGTAGTATGAATATTTATCAGTTGTCGATATCGACGTAAAATTGTAGGTCCCCCTCTAATTGACGTAAAGTGTGCGCAAAGTGACTGTAGATCAGATCAAACCAAAACTGTTTTATTTTTGTTCAGTTATGGGAGGACCTTATTTTTCTTTATGTTTTTATCCCTTGATGACTTTTTAATAAATATATAAAATTAATAGAACAAATTAAGTGGGCTAATATTAGTTCCCTATTGAAAAAAATAGTATTTTTCTGGAATGTAAAAGTAAAGTCCTCCCTTTTCAGGCCTGACTGTCCCACAATTTTCTGTTGGAAAAAAATTCAGAACAACTAATCAGTCCGACTATTAATGTGACGTAATCTATAAAGTTGTAACTGTAGTTCACAACCGCTAGCGAGTATCCAAATGTTGTCTATTAGCCTGCTTGCATGTGCATACTACTTTTTAAGTTTGTCGCTCTACGGTCATTTTGTGAACACTTTGGGCTAAACAGACCGGAACCTACAGTTTAACGTGGATTCTGAACCACTAAGAAATATCCATGCCACCGCCAGGACTCGAACTTCAAGCCTGTGGTAAAACCTAGTGCTAGCCAATTTGCTATCAGGCCACACTGCTATTTAAGAGACAAATTTTGTTAATTTTCATTTATAAAGAAGAAGATAAATGGAATTCTTTCAAAATATTTAAAGTGCTTGATATTATTTGAATACAGCATAACAACAAGTAGTTTAAATGGCATACATTACGACATTTATTCTACAACATTACCCATGTGAGTCTGGGTTAGAATAGCCCCACTGTAGCTGATGCGTGTCGTAAAAGGCGACTAAAATGGGTACCCAGTGCCAAGGGGTATAACAGGGTGGGGAAAAGTCAGACTTCTCCCTTAGGGTGCCACTTGTCTTTGTTCCGCAATGTCAAGGAGCAAAAAGGAGCTGCATTTTATCATTCTTTATGATAACCACGGATTCGTGGACTTGGTGCAGATGTTGCTGTCAACCAAGTGAGATCAGGAATAACAACATTTTATTTTCCCAATGCAAATAAATTTTTGTTATTAATTATAATTCTGGTTTGGAAAGAACTTTGCTTATTCATTTACTACATCAATTTGAGGTGAATGGACGACGAGCATATTATAAACCATGTGGAAAAACCAATAAAAACTTATTTTATTCATAAGGAGGAAGACATAAATTATTTCTCAGATTGAGCGAAATAATGGTATAACTTTAATGATAATTCGTTATTTTTTTCTAAAATGGTGTGGTTTCAGATGACAGTTCTTCTACACAAATGATAATGATGACATTAATTTCATGATGGTTTTAAATAAAATAATGAAATTTAGATTTTAGACTTTTTCTTTGTATGCTAAAAAATTACTGGAATTTTTATTATTAATTTGTGTGTTATTAATAATTATAATTTTATTGTAAGTATTTTTAAGTAATTAGTACACTTTTAAGATAATATACAAGTTTAATGATTTTCTTCTATAAAAATCCTACTCGACTATTTAATTTTTTTTTTAAATAATTTATTTGAATTATAACTACATTTTATGCTTTAATTATTAATAAAAGACAATTTTGACAGAAATTCAAACATTTTTTAAAAATAATTGTATCAAAATGGGAATATTCTGAATTTGGAATATGAATGAAAATATAAAAACAAAAATAATTTGAGAATTTTAACAAAATAATACAATTACCCTTTACACTCTAAAATTTGTGTAGTGAATATATTAAGACATTTCTTGCAACATAACATAAATTTTATCTATGAAATGACCCTCAAACTAAGATACATTTGCAGCCATTGAAAAACTAGAAGTGAATTTGCATGGAAATATAAATATCAACATTAAATTAATTTTTATTCAAAGCCTAAAACAGATGTAATAAAAAAATAGAGATATAATTAAGTCTTGGTTCATTCTATTCACACTATATTGAAATAATTTGTAGCAACTTTCACAGTGTTTTTCTTTAAAAGATTTTTATTCATCACGTAAATGGTATAAGTTTTTATGTGAAAAATGCATTTAAAGATTATATTTCGTTTAAAAAGTAATTTCTCATTGCCAACGGCCATGCCATGCTGAATATACCGGTTCTCGTTAGATCACCGAAGTCAAGCATCACTGAACGCGGTCAGTACTTGGGTGAGGGACCACCTGGGAACACCGCGTGCCGTTGGCATTCACAAATTTGGGACCTGAATGGCCGAGTGTCTAGCGCTCGGTACCACAGGTTTCGGGTTCGAATGCCAGCGGTGCCATGGATGTTTGTAGTGGTTCGGAATCCACTTTAAGCCGTCCCATGACTGTAAGAGCGTCACGGAGCCAAAGTCAGACTTCTACCTACGGGGTGTTCCATCACAACAGAAGCTGCTTCCTTCCCCTTCAATCATGAGTACGTATGGGCTCGTGGGCTTGGCCAGCCAAGTGGGATGAGAAACAACAAAGTAATTTCTTTTATTAGAAAATTGTTAAAAACTTTCACATTTGTAGTTTATGCATTCATTAATTTTTTTTTTTACTGGATTTTTTTCTTCTAGTATCTTGAAGTGCTTTACTTTTTTTTAAATTTTATTTGAATGCAAAGAATGTCGTTCGTAGTCACTGATACGATCTTTATCGATTTTCAAGCAACCTTGAGTTGTATAATGATCTGGGGTAATTCCAAAAGCTTTTAAAATGGATAGTACATCTTTCGCTCCATCGTTGAACTGTAAAACTGCCAAAGAAACTCCTATCTGTAAAGTTTATAGTTCAACAAATGTGGTTTTAGGAAATATTGTCCATATGATACATTGAAACACTCGTTAGCATTTGTCGTCACCCAGTTTCATATAAGATGGTTTTAACAATATCATTATACTGGCTGGAAACAATTATGGTTTTTTCAATGTAAGGTTTACCCAAAGCTTGTGAATTTTGGTATTTGCACCAATATTTCTTGTATAGGCACTGACCATGCCTGTTCCTTTTGGCACTGGAAAATCAGTTTAAAAAAGGCAACAATAATAAAACTTTGCATTTTAAGCAGATGTGGAATATTACTCCGAATCGAAGTACCTTAGTAGTTTTGTATTTGTTAGCTTTCCCTAAATTTAACTGTAAGCAATCTTTTAACCCTTATTCCTTTATTTGCTTTAATCCTTCTCAGATGAGTGCCAACACGTTTCTGTACATGTCTAGTACATTACAGTACTACATGTATTACTTACACAGTACATTACAGTGTCTTCAACAAAGAAGTTTTTACTGTATCAAACCCTTTAGTATGTCCATATCCATTGTATTGAGTGTATTTCAGCTCATTTATTAATTAAAACATTTCAAATATTCATAAGGGGCAGGTTCGAATGAAGGTCCTTTTGTGGCTTTGATGACCCTTTGTGGCTGCGACAGGTTTGGATGAAGTTCGTGACATATCTTTAATATCTTATATTTTACCAATATCAATACCAAGTCATTTAGTGAACTAAATCATCAACATTATCATTTAGTGAATTAAATCATCAACATTATCATTTAATGAATTATTCATCTGCATCAAAATAAATTGCAACTAATTATCATTAAGTTGAAAATCCTAAAATAACTATTTTTTACTGCAATAAGTTAGTAGAGATATTAATTTAAGTAATAGATTAAAAGTTCCAAAATTTACAGTGATTTATTTTTTTCGAATACGTTAAATCAATTGAATTAAATTGCTCAATCTTAGTTGTAAATTTTGTTAAAATTTTCAATTTAACATATTAAAGATATTATTACTTTCTATCAACATTAATAAATAATTATTTTGCAGTTTTTATAAATACTTTAAATTTTAATTAATTCACAAGGACTACTTTTAATTAAGAAAAATAAAACGATAAAAAAATAAATATTGCTGTTCCCATTATTGATTACCGAAACAGAGTCCTGCTATTGAATTAACTTCTTCTTATTGAACTAGAAGCAGTATCTCTCCCAACTATGTAGCAGATAATTCAATTCAATATTGAAATGATTTAAATATTTCAATAAGTAGTTAAAAGCGTTTAATTTTTTGCAAAATCTTCACAAAAAATTAAAAAGAAACATTCATTTATAAAAGCTTCTATGAATCTGAATAGGTAAATGAATAAATAAATATTTAAAAGGTTTTTCTATTAAACATTCGCTTAAAACCTAATGGGAATTTTAAAATTTAAAATTTTCGACAGATCTCTTTTTTAAAGTGTTATATTAGATAAAAGATAATATTACATTACAGATTTGAATAGAAAATATACATTACATTGAAGAAGAAAAAATTTCGTTCATTTATTATTTATTTATTAATTTATTCTTTTTTGAAGATGCCTTTTTATTGAAATAAAGAAAAGCACATAGCTTTTAGGAGTCAATAATAAAAAAAAAATAACTTAGCCAATTAAAATATGCTTTATATCTTGCTCTCGCTATAGATAAAATATTCAATATGAGAAAAATACTTACAAAATTTTGATACAATTTATGTCTTGTTATTCAAATATACTATTGAATATCATCTCAAACAAATATTTTGCTTTTACATGATTACTTAAATAGCATATTTTCTAGTTTTATCAATCTGATATTGGAATGACAAATTGATAAAACTGGTATTCCAATACGAGATTGATAAAAATAAAAAATATGCTTTATAGAGAGCTAAGTATATATTTATAAGTATAAATATGCTATAATAAGTGAATATTTAATATAAATATCTATAAATATTGTTATTGTTGTTGTTTCGTATCCCACTTGGCAGGTCAAGCCCACGAGCTCATACGTACTTATGATTGAAGGGGAAGGAAGCAGCTTCTGTTGTGATGGAGCACCCGTAGGTAGAAGTCTGACTTTGGCTCCGTGACGCTCTTACAGTCATAGGAGACCGGGACCTACGGCTAAAAGTGGATTCCGAACCACTACAAACATCCATGGCACCGCCGGGATTCGAAACCCGAAACCTGTGGCACCGAGCGCCAGACGCTCGGCCATTCAGGTCCCAAATGTGTGAATGTCAACGGCACGCGATGTTCCCAGGTGGTCACCCACCCAAGTACTGACCGCGCCCAATGATGCTTGACTTCGATGATCGAACGAGAACCGGTATATTCAGCATGGTATGGCCGTTGGCAATAAATATGCTAATTATAAAGAGAAGAGGCTTTCTATTAGAAACTATTAATAAATATTTTTAAAAAATTATCAGCCAAATCATAAGCATGAAGTATTTCAGAAAACTTGGAAATATTTTACCATGCATTTCAAGATGGGATGAAAAGCTTTTTAAAATCAGAAACTCATCATGATCAGAATTAGCAGAAATCAAAATCGAGTCAATGCTGCTTGCTTAGAGGTTTAAATTCAAAACTGAATGAAATTTAAATTGTTATTTTGGATTATTGTTATTTATCTATTGTTTTTTGTTATTTATCTATTATTAATTGTTATTTATCTTAAGAAATGTAGTGTATATATAAAATTATTAATGAAACATATTTTTTTATAAAATTGTGAATAGACTTTTTAATCTACATAAATTAACTTTTTCATTAAATTTTTATTGAGAATCTTGAATAATTCTGATATATTTCTATGTATAGTTGTCAGTTGTCGTCATAAAAAAAGCAAACGAAAGTGGTCTAAAGTTGCACTTTCTTTTGCTTTTTTTTATGATGACAACTGACTATACATAGAAATATCAGATGAAATCGTAGAAATGCTCATCTGTCAGTCTACTTCTGAAAATTTTTTTTCTAAGGTTCATAGTCGAAAACACTTGTTCACGTATATAAGATGAAGCAAACATAGCACTGATTTTCTGGGCGTGAGATATTAAATTTCGGAAACTTACTTTCGATAATGATTTGTAAAACTCTAACTTGTTAGCGCCAATCTACAGCTATATAACACTTGACCGATTGAAAGCTTCTATGCTAGCTATTTCCGTCGATATTATGTAACAAAACAAATCATCAAAATGCGCTTGTTTCATGTTTTCTTATGCATCCTGTCGATTGTAGTGCAAAATATGCCACCGTTCCCATGAACTAAGCCAGAAATGGACAAACCTTTTCGATCGCTGGCCAAAAATCGAAAAAAATGTTTGGTGAACCAAGATTAATTTTTCTAAAATTAAAAAAAAAAAAAAAAAAAAAAAAATAGGTATTACAATTTAAATATGTTAATGAAATGAATGAAATTGAGATTTCCCTTTTTGAAATTTCCTTGTATTGAGTTTCGAGGTGGGGCCTGAATGGCCGAGTGGCTAGCGCTCTGGAGCTCGGTACCACAGGTTTCGGGTTCGTGTCCCGGCGATGCCATGGATGTTTGTAGTGGTTCGGAATCCACTTTAAACTGTAGGTCCCGGTCTAATAGGATCGTAGAGCGTTGCGGAGGCATTGTTACTCCGCGTCCGTGGCTTATCTTCAAGTTACACGCGTCCCCTGGGTAATGCAAAGTGAGTACGCCTGTGCAGCGCTTGCCTTAAGGCATCCAAGACCAAGCTGTCTGTGTTTGCCAGCTGCATTAGAAAGAAAAAAAAAGTTTCGAAGTGAGATGTACTGATTCTAAGGAACGAGGCTAAATGCTCATCTGTCAGTCTACTTCTGGAAAAATTATTTCTAAGATTCATAGTTGAAAACACTTGTTTACGTATATAAGATGAAGCAAACATAGCACTGATTTTCTGGGCGTGAGATATTAAATTTGGGAAACTTACTTTCGATAATGATTTGTAAAACTCTTAACTTGTTAGCGCCAATCTACAACTATAACTATCAAAGAACTTCCGCTTTTAACACTTGACCGATTGAAAGCTGTCTGTGCTTGCTATTTCAGTCGATTTATGTTTTCTACAACAAAAATAGAGAAAGTAAAAAGATCGTAAGTCTTTTGAAAAAAAGGAAGAAAAAATATCTAATCAAAGTTTTTTTTTTCTGTCTAATACAGCTGGCAAACACAGACAGCTTGGTCTTTGGATGCCTTAAGGCAAGTGCTGCAGAGACGTACTCACTTTGCATTACCCAGGGGGCACGTGTAACTTGAAGATAAGCCACGGACGCAGAGTATAACAATGTCCCCGCAACGCTCTACGATCCTATTAGACCGGGACCTACTTTTTAAAGTGGATTCCGAACTACTACAAACATCCATGGCACCGCCGGGGCTCAAACCCCGAAACCTGTGTTACCGAGAGCCAGAGCGCTAGCCACTCTGCCATTCAGGAACTATTTAATCGCAGTAGAAAAGGAGATGCATATATATAATATATACACATGTATTTCTTTTAATTGGTCTCGGACCGGCAAATTTAAATTTTGTCCGCCGGCCATAGTTTGCCCATCCATGAACTAAGCCCTATGTACAAGAAATCAAGGACATCAAGGAATTAAAAAGCGGAAGAAAAAGGATGATTCTACCAAGCAAGCAACCATAAAAGAAATATCGATATGGCGTCAGGAAGTGAAGTATTATCTGAAGAAGAAAAGCAGTAACTGTCAATTGAAAGATGTTAAATTAGATGTTTGTATGCACACTATAATCTATATCTAATCATTTGAACGCCAAAGATGAATTCTATTGATTCGAATTTTATTTTGTATTTTACATTCAAGATTGGCTAAACTGTAACCGCAACCAAATATTATTATTAATTTTTGTTATCCAACATCTAGTAATTCTTCTTTAATTATAATATTACAATTTACAATATTCTCTAATGCTAAATTAACACAATTTGTTTATTTATGTTGTGATAGATATGCAGGAGAATAATGTTACATTTTTTTGTTGTGAGATATGAAGGAAATATAAAGAAAATCGTTTTTGCAGTTATTGAAGCTGGTTGCAGCTTAAAATTAATATGTTTTTTACTTATTCATAATTTTAGTAACCTGCATTAAAAATTCATTTATTAATTTTTTAAATTATAAATTGAAGGATACAATCATTAAAACTGCAACTAAGGGTTTCATTTGAATTTAAACTAATTTTAATTTATTTACCTTTCAATATACCTACTTCATTAAAGTATTAAAATAAAATTAATATATCATAACTGAAAACTTAAATCAAGTTAAAACTTTCTTGAGTGCTATTAAATTAATAACCAGTGTAAAAATTTGTTACAATCCAATTAGGATTTATGATTAATTTTCTTAATATTGATCCACTTAAGGCAAAAGTTATGTTTAGGAAACGCTATTGTTCTTAAAGATGTATATTGTTTTCAGATTGGTTTCAATTGGTTTGGAAGAAGATTGGTTTCAACAGATCTATGACGAAACAATTTATATACTACTTAGGGAGACTTCTGCTTTCAATATGGAACCACAAGCTTCAGATTCAAATCCTAGCTGTGGCATGGATATTTGTGAGTGGTTCGAAATCTACTCCAAACTGTAGGTTTGGCTAATTAGCCTAAAATGACCGTAAAGAGACAAACCAGTCTCCAATGTTTACAAGGTAAAAAGCATTTTTAAATATTCATATTTTATCTACTTATTTATTTTAGCTTACTCGTTGCCTAGTGCTAAAGTATGTTCATTCAATGTTTAAAGATATCCAATACTTACGAACTATAGTCATGGCATTGAAAAAAAAGATTTGGTTTGTTATCTACAGTCATCTTGTGCACACGATGGCTAAACAGACAGGGACCTACAGTTTAAAGTGGATTCCGAACGACTACAAACATCCATGGCACCGCCGGGACTCGAACCCATAACCTATGATACCGAGGGCCAGAGCGCTAGCCACTAGGCCATCAGGCCCCTTGAAAAAAAGAGGAAATATGGTGTCGATTATATCAGAAACATTAAAAGTAGCGTTTGGAATCGAAATGTGGAGTTGAAATTCACCAATTTTTCTAAAATACAACACGAAATATGAGACATACCTGTCCACCCACACCGTTGCAGGTGAAGAAGGTGACATACCAAAATAGCTTCTTCTTTAATGGAGCAACTGCCCCATGGTTGGCCAAGGTCGTCTGCTATAATGAGAAATTAATGTGATAATGAGGAATGAACTTATTGATTTCTGATTGTACTCGTAAAATATTTAACAGATGGGATGCCCAGGTATTCAAAGAAATCATTAAAAGATAATTATCAGTTTTAGTCTTATGGTAGTGGATATTAATATTTGATTTAGAAATAATTTTTCTAATGCAGCAAAAATAATATTTTATTATCTTGTTTAAAGTCGAAAAAAATTTGCTATGCAGCGTTATTTAAAATTATTGTTTCGCAGATACATAATTAGCAGATAAAAAGAACTTTTAGTAATAATTAGTTTTTTTAAGAACTTGGTAGCTAAAATAGTATAACATTAATACATAGATATATAGCTTTTTGCATTAAAAATTAAAATTGAATTTTTTCTTCTGGTCAGTAATTTCATTTGCATTGAAATTAAATTTGATGTTTTACTTTAGATAATTAATTGCATTCTTCATTAATGTTGCAACAACCCAAGGTGGGCCAAAACTGTTTGCCTACTGGCATGAGATTTTTTTTATGTGGTATGGTTGTTAGTCCTACACAATAATAGACTGGGATCTATGGTTTAATGTTGAATCCGAACAACTACAAATATCCATGGCGCTGCTGGGACTCGAGCCCGAAATCTGTAGCGCCGAGTGAAACAGCGCAAGTCACTCGGTCATCAGGTCTCTATATGCTATCATTATATCTCAATATACTATATTTCACTATAATATTATGCATAAAATATTCAATTTACTAACTATGAGTATTAAAATATATTCTAAAAATGATAATTTACAATCAATTTAAGATATAATGTATATTTATAGTATATAAAGTATATGTAGTATATCGCTACAGTCTATATATTAGAATTTTTTTGTTACTCTCCCATCAGGCCCCAAAATGGCTTGGTTCGAATCCTGGCGGTAGCATGGATATTTGTAATTGGTTCGGAATCCATGTTGAAATGTAAGTCACTGTAAAAGCCAAAATCCTAGCCTAAGGCACTAACCTAAAGTGTGCATAAAATGACCATAGAGCTACAACCCAAACCAAATCAAACCAAAATGGCTTCTCCCCTTATTTAAATTTCAATATGCGTGAATATAGAATCTTGCATTACTACGTACTGAAAAATAGAGTTTTTATTTAACGCTAAAAACGCTTTTATTTAACGTTAAAAAATGTCGCTATGATATATACATGTGTTTCTATTAATATAACAAAATTTAATAAGGAGAAGTTAAATTAAGTCCTAATCTGTTAAAAGGTTTTTCGAAAAATGTAAGCGTTCTGTGAAAAATCTTATATTAGATATAGAAAAAGAAGTATAAAATGTTTTTTAATTGAATTTGTTATCCATTAATGGATTTTGGAGAATTATTTTTAAAAGAAATTCGCTTGTATATTAGCTAAAGGCTTCACTTCAATTCTCGAAACTACGGTTTACTTTATAAAACTGTTTTTTTTCCATAATTTTGTCGTACTTGGAAACTGATTATTTTAAAGTACATTGTGAAAAATAAGTTATTTCTAATAAAATTTAAAGTGGTATTTCGGGCATAAAATAATTTCTATGCCTGAAATATCATTTTTCATACAAGGCTGATTTTAATCATAAGCATTAAATATTTTTTTAAACTTCAAATGTGTATTCCAGGAATTTATTAACTACATAAATAAATAAAATCGAACGAAGGTAATATGAAATTTACGTTTTCTAAGTTCTTAGGAAATTTAATATAATATAATCGAAATAGGTTATTTTTTTTTATGTTATACCATTAAACATATGGATTTTACGATATTTTTTAATAAAAATTTATTTTATTTTCATATTTTTTTATCATTTTATGTTATATAAATATTATTAGGTAAGAAATTTATTTTAAAAATAGAAATATCACTGAATAAACGATTTATATTATATATTACACTAATTTAAAAAGTTCTTTTATCAAAATTTAAAGTGGTTTTATTTGAAGAGGTTTTTTTTTCTTCAAAATATATATTACTTTGCGATATAAAATAATTTTTCATGTATGACATAAAATCATATAGTTTTTATGTATATGTATTAAATTTTGGCATAATGCAGAAATTGTAGAATATCTTCTTAAAATTTACAACCTAATTTTTGATTTAAAACCAAATTTTAAAATTTTTTATTATTATATCTAATTTTACATTTAATTAATTCATTAACTAATTAAAATTTTAACTTTTTTATTATAGTAATTATTTATTTTTAAATTAAAACCAGAATTTAAAAATAGCTTTCCTGCTGATGGACATTTAGCAATGTTTCTAATTCGTGCTAAGATGCATAGAAAATAATTTGAAACCGATATTCGTTACATAAATAGTTAGTTGAAAGAATTCCCTCTGTTTGGAACACTTAAATTTTTTTTATTTTTATTTACAATGACAAACGTTTACGAGATCAAAACAGTGTAAAACACACACAAAAAGAAACAATAAGATCAAAAAGTCAATGTCTCATCAGCAAAGTTGTAGCACTTCAACATTTTTTGACACGAAGTCCAAAGGCAATGCCGGGCATCCTGTTACTTCTACTACACCACACCACATCATTATGCCTAGAGCTGAGTTGCCCATTTACAGTTTGGGAACGATGTGGGTGAGAAGTCCAATTAGCTTCTGTGGTGCACTACAGTCATAGGAGACCGGGACCTACGGCTTAAAGTGAATTCCGAACCACTACAAATATCCATGCTATAGCTGGGACTCGACCGTGGTACCGAGCGCCAGACACTCGGCCATTCACGTCCCAAATTTTTGAATTCTAACTGCACGCGGGGTTTCCAAGTGGTCACCCTCCCAAGTACTGACCATACTCGATTATGGTTGACGTGGTGATCGTACGAGTACCGATATATTCAGCACGATTCGGCCATCAGGACCTTAAACTGAAAATATTATCATATAAATTTACAATTGATAAACTATGAATATTAATATAATTTATTTCAATGGCGGCCAAGGTCATCTGCCTGTTTGCAGATTTCGAAACAGGACATTTTTTCTTTCTTGGTCGGTCATCCTGCTATATGACGGCTGACATGAACTTGTCTTTCCCACAGAACGGGCAATTTGGGTTATCAAAAATTCCAATGAGGTGCACGTGACAACCAAACAACATTTTTAAACATTCAACATTTTTTGGGCACCAAACAACATTTTTAAATATATAAATACATTTTTATTGCCCTTATTATATAATTATACATTTTTATTCCCCTGTGGAATTTAAATAAACGTAATAATACATTTTATGATTGCTAACTTGAAAGCACATGTGAAAACTTCGTATTTACCGTTAAACTGTGTTATTTAATTTTTAAAAGTTATGCAAGGTTCTGCACCTAATCCGCCAAGAGAAATGATCGAGTAAACCTGAATAGTTTTACCCATTATCTTTACTTTATCCATAGAAAATTTCTTTTCATGTGCACAAAAAATTAATTGATTTCTTTTTCAGCCTTAAGATGCAACAAAACTCGTCTTCCCCCCTCGGTCTACTCTCCCATATCTCCCAGATCAGAGCATCCGAGATTCCACCCCCGAGTATAATATCAGCCTTCTTCAGGAAAGAATAAACCGTCCAATTGCAATCGATAGCCAGCCAGGAGTCTGATTGCGATACTTGGCTAATGCCGCCACCAACTTATTTAATGCGATTAATTGGTAGCCATTCGAACACGAATCGAAGGCCTCGAGAGACCTTAACCACCCCCTAGGCATCGTACTGAGGGTGGAGTGGGTGGGCTTATTAGAGATTCTGAAATTGCACACAGACAATATGGTCTTTCATTCGGATATATTTGTCTGGGAGATCTTTATCTACTATTTAGATAGGTTTGGAATTAAATATGATGTTTGGAAAGTTTTACTGCATGGAAAATCTTCAACTTAAGGCACATCAGCTAAAAATATTCTTAGTGAATGAGAAATAATGTCAATGCTATATTAAGTATTATTTTATATTAAATAAAAATAATGGATTAGAATGGACAGATAAAATAAATGTTATTTAATATTGTATCGGAGCAAAAAGAAACTTTTGCAAGAACACTTTTTTGAAGCTATTCAATGACAGATTTCCCAAATTGTTCATATCACCAGTAAAAACCAGTTTGCGATCGAAATTCCTTTTTCGACTGTGTGTTCTTTAAAGAAGTGGTCTCCAAATTCGGTACGCAAAGTGGTACGTGAAAGATGTAGATTCACGTAAACTAGACTTAGAATCTGATCTTCGAATTGCATTAGGACAGGACATCAAAATAGTTTAAGCCGATATTACTAAACAAATGCATTCACATTGTTCACATTACATTCTAATTCAAAATGAAAATTTCTCATTTAATTAGAATGCCTATGTACATTATTTTAAAATAAATAAATGCAAAATAATTTGATTTTTGGCCAACCACACACACACCATATATATATATATATATATATATATATGCGAAACTAGATTGTAAATGGGTGTGGTGGGTAGAGATACTTGATACTTGAGGCACAGGTTGGAGAACTTTATTTACGCACGCATAAATATCACACATATATTATTTAACACATTTAAAGACAGATAATTATAGATTCGTGGAAGGACTCCACATCTGAACAAAAAAAACCCGAAACTCGGCTACGCGCAGAGTAAGCGAAATTTACTTTTTCTCCAGGTTCTTAAATTTACTTTTTCTCAAATTTACTTTTCTATAGGTCAACTAATACACAGGGTAGCTCTAAATATATTTCTTCTCTGGTTGAGAGACAGTGGTTGGCCATCACTGAACCAGACGGCGGACTCTCCGGTGAGAGTCTGCCGTCCAACTGACAATTTCCCCTGAATGGTACCGGGGGGGGCGCTTACCAGTATGTAGGAGGAAGCACGTTTACAAGTCTACTAAATTGATGAGTTTCAGTTGTAACTTGCATAGCTAGCATGCAGTAGGGCTCACGCAACACCTTCTAGATACACAGGAGGAGGTATTGGCCCATGTCATATATCAACATGTTTGTTCAACTGTGTGTGTTACGATTTGTTATTGAAATTTTTACATTTCTGAAAGTGTTTTAAATTGTTTAGGTGTTTACTGATATGTGTTTTATGTGTTCTGAAAGTGTTTTAATAATGTTTATCGTTTAGGTGTTTATTGATGTGCGTTTTACGTGTCCTGATACTATTTTAATAGTGTTTATCTTTTAGGTGTTTACTGATGTGTGTTTTACGTATTCAAGTGTTTTTATAGTATTTATAGTTTAGATGTTTACTGATGGGTGTTTTACGTGTTCTGATAGTGTTTTAATAGTATTTGTCGTTTAGGTGTTTACTGATGTGTGAAAATCTGAAAGTGTTTAAGTTCTGTAGATGTTTACTGATAGAATGTCCCTGAGTTTCTTGTCCACCGTCAGTAACATCTGGCGAATTATTCAGATATAAAATTAATCTGCGTTTTAGGGAGAAGGACAAATAAGATCGCGAGAATTGTCCAAGTGAAAAAAATTTCCTATTTAAATATAAACAGACATGATGCATGGGGTTCGTAACTTTTTCGTTGTTTGATTTTGGTTGAAGAAATGAAGGGTGCCAGAGTGATGATATGCAAAAACAGCTTTAATATAAATAAATAATAAAAAAAAAAAGGTATGACCGTACCGTAACCCACCCCTTTTTTTTCTAAGGGGAATTGGGAATCATTTATGCAAGAAACTTAGGTTCACTTAACTATCACTTTGCTGAAACTGTACCTTTATTTGTCAACAACAACAAATAACTGTACTTCAAATAATAACAATATAATTGTACTTGTACTATAACAAATGCATCAGCATATAAAATAGCTAACAGCTTTTGTTGATTATAATAATTTGTGTTAATCGTATGTATAATGCAAAAATAGCCAGGCACTTAAAAATTTTTTAAATTAAATATCATTTTTCGCATAACTTTAAAATGACTTTATTTATAATTTGAAAGGAAATTTTCATAAAATAGAATATTCGTACTAAGTGGTGTATAAAAGAATATAGGAAAAAAAGTACAAATAAAATTGAGTAACCATCTTTTTTTCACTGAGAATTTAATAGTAAAAAGTATTATATGAATCCAAATTTGTAAAAAATAATATTCAATCCTCTATAATATTGATAATACAATGATTTGAAATTAAATAAAAAAATAGTTGATAAATGTAAAATTGTAAAAATAATGATAATAATAATAAAAGTATAGTTTATTTGTCATTAACTTTTTCAAACTCCAAAACAAACTCCATTCACAATCTTATTCTTTGTAGAGATAATAAATTTTTCGTTTTAAATCATAAATATGGATTTATTTAAATCATTTCTCGAAATGCTAGAATGATAAATAATTTAAATTTATTCATTTATTTGTGAATAGCGATAAAAACAATAATTATTTTTTAAAATAGATAAACCATTTTTGAATTATTCATTATGTTGCAAATTGTAATAAATTTTTTTTAATATATAAATAATTTTGAAATAGTTCTTTATTTTTAAGAATAATTATTATTTTCCTGAATTTATTTAGGTTTCTGAAATTGTAATGATTTATTATTATAATATTTAGTGTCATTCATGTGTATATATATGTTACAAGATAATATGTGCATTCAAAATTGATGATCGTCCAGCCTATAAAGCGTATTTAAAAATGGCTGCAAAGCGATTTTTAATACAAAATTTGATCACAGTGTAATTTGCGTGTAAAATGATGGATGAAAAGAGTTTTATATACAAAGTTTAAATTGATTTTTCAATTCCTTCTATTAGCTCACACTCTCCCTATATATATCTTGTTCAAATTTTCAATCGTTCATAAAATACTTTTTATCCCTCCACTCAAGATCAAATACATTTATTTGAACTTGTAGTGGATGACACTGGATGCTAATACAGTTTTTTTTTTCAAATATTAATTCATTCATTAATTTATTCATTAATTCATTCATTAATTTAATTTTTTTTAGATTTAAGTTGCATATATCTACCAATAGATGGCGCCAGATAAACTTAAAAAGATGAATGAAAGTTATTTCTAAAGGACTTTCTGTATCATAGTAAAAGAAAAGTTGGAATTGATTAAAATTTTTTTTCTTTATATTACTTGTTTCTAATTAGTTTAGCAGTGCAATTTCAAAACGCCCTGCATTATAAGACATTTTAATTCAACTTTGATGGATCTTTAACTATAATTTTATGTTGTCGTGTGCAGGTTGGACGAAACTGGCTGTGGTTGTGTTGAGATACTTGAGGCACAATTTTGAGAACTCGCAGCTTTATTTACACATGCACATGTAATTAGAGGCCTACAACATTTAACACATTTTAAAGACAGGTAATTATAGATTCGTGGAAGGAATCCACTTTTAAGCCGAAAACCCGAAACTCCGATAAGCGAAGGGTGCACGAAATATATTTCCTCTCCGAGTGAGAATCTGTAGGTCAATTGACAATTTCTCTTGAAAGCCACAGGCAGTGCCTTCGTCAGTGGGTAGGAGGGAACATGGTTACGCTTCCTTTTAAAGTAATTACGAAACAAACCGAAAACAATGAAATATCACTTTACCACCATGCTGCTGTGGCGTCAACCATCAAATTCGACGAATATCACGACAGAAGCTGCCGCCCCCTTTTCCTTCCTTCCATGAGATCACACGGACTCTTGGACTTGATCTAGATATTGTTATGTACTAAGTGGGATAAAAACAACAACATAATGTATTATAAATGAGTCAGTTTGACTCATTTACGTCATTCTGTTCAGTCAACATTGACTTAGGAAGAGAAAGTTTCGCATTTAAAACAAAAATGTCTTTCAAATTCCTGTTTAAACAATTTCTCGCATTGTGTATTTTCATCAATAACAACACTCATGTTTTGTTTATAAATTTCATTGTACCTTATATGCACTCCTCCACATTGTTATGCTTAGAATGTTTAAAATGGTTCAGCCAAACTATGTTACAAGCCTTTCTCATAAATAAATTGAAACAGAATGTAATATTTAATGATCAATTCCTATTATCGAGGATTATCCACGAAGAAAAGTTGACATGCCCTCAAAAATGGAAACTTAAACGCTGACAAATGATGGTGAACTGAAAATTTTCTGTGCTTCAGATTAACAACACCAAACACCTAGGTGCCAGATGCGTCTGCTTTATAAAGCAGTTACAAAACAAACCGATAACAGTGAAAAATCACTTTACCGCCATGCTGCTATGGCGTCAGCCATCAACTTCGACGAACACAAACACAAACTCCAATGGCACATAAAAAAAATTCTTTTTTTTTTCATCTACTTCAACTGAGTGAGTGATAAATGTTTGCTCCAGCATTAATCTTTCATCGTTTTTGATAAAAAGGTTAAAAATACATAAAAACTTAGAAGAAAGAATAAAAGTTCGGGATGAAATATTCGTTCGAGGATTGGAGTTCTCGGCAAGATGGCTTTTTTATATATTAACGATGAGTCTAGGAGTGATTCTGTGAAATAAGTATTTTCTTCATCGAGTTTAAAGATAAAGAATTGAGGTTTTAGATTTTTATCTTCATCAGACACATTCGAAGTGCATTTGAAAGAAACAGTTTATTAGCATCTCCATTGATTGTTGGCGGTAGTATTTCTTTTCATGCATTAGTTCGATTTTGAAGAGAGAGAAAAAAAATGGTATTAATCTCTTTTTTGTCAGAGGTCAGATAATCTTTTTAGAGATGATATTAATTTGTGTTTATTTTGTTGCTGAAATATATATTTGTAATTTTAGTATAAAAAAATGTAAATATGAAGAATGAAACACTAATCTTCTTCATTAGCGCAACAGTTCCATGGTGGGCCAAGGCCACCAGTGCCAGTGGGCAGATTTCGCGAAAGGAGATGTTTTTTTTTTTTTTTTTTTTTTTTTTTTACGGGGTAGGTTGTCAGTCCTACGCTCAAGTCACAGCAGTCATATTAGGTCTTGAAGCTTGATGGCCGAGTATCGAGCACTCTGGCACTCGATATCACATATTTCGGGTTTGAATCCCGGTGGTTCCAGGGACTTATGTAGTGGGTTGGAATCCATTTTAAGTCGAAGGTCCCGGTCTTCTATGACTTTAAGGCGTCACAGAACTCAATCAGACTTCGCATCCACATCATTTCCAAATTTTAAAGGATCAACTCAGCTCCAGGCACAGTGATCTAGTGTGGTGTAGTAATACTAGTCATATTAGACCAGGACCGACGGTCTAAGGTAGTTCTAAGGAAGTTCCGAACCATAACAAACACCCATGTCACCCCCTTGTGTGAACATTTGTGAAAGGATGAATAAACTCAGGAATATGCCAATGTTTAATAATGCACGAGATATATAAAGGAATTGATTGGAATACTATAAGAATGGCCAAATTCAATAGTCACAGAAATATAGCAATATTGAATAGATCAAGAACTTCATGAAGAACGAATTGTTGAAGAATCTCTGAAAGAATATACAAAAGTAAGATAAATGTCGTCGTAAATGAAGAATGAAGTATTCCCAATTCTACAAGAAACACTATATTCAATAGCGAAAAGAATATATCAAAGTTTGAAAATATTAGTCGTAAATGAAGAATGAAGTATCCAAAATTCCACAAGAAACCCTATCACATACAATACCCAAAAGAATATAGCAAAGTTTGAAAAATCTTGGCATAAATGAAGAATGAAGTATTCCCAAGTATTCTCACAAATACAATGAGAAGAACTATACAGCTCCATAAGCATGGGAAAATGCCAAAAGTGATAAATGGGAAATTTCAAGAAGAAGGAATTTATCAACGCATTACGAGTACTTATAGCTATTGGATATACAAATGTTTAAAATCCCAAGCCGAAACGTGAAAAGTGCTTCAATACTACAAAATTCAAATACTCCAGAAAATTCCTTAAGATTAACGTTATTCATGAAGCATTTCAGGGGCCCAAAGTACTATTTACCGCCAATATTGAAAATGTAGTTTTATTTGCTTGGCCCTCATTTTCGGATAACGTAACAAATTCCTAACCAGGACAACATCATGTTCACACAGGATAGCAAAAAACAAAAGAATTTAAGATGATGGTAATTTTAAGAAACTTTTCCTTGATGATTCTTACTTCCTCTATGATTACTATTTTATACATCACGTACCTTGATAAACTACCACCTCGAATCACCCCCATTTCTTCCAATTCCGTAATGAATTCTTTCGAAGGAAAGGGATATGGAATGTAAACACGTTTAAATCCGTGTCGGCAAAAAAGAAATAACCTGGAAACAGTATTTTGTTGAACTTCCACGCAGGCAGCTCCTCCGGGAAAGAATTTTCCCCAAGGGTTTTTTCTCGAACAAAAAAGTGCATTTTCAAGTTGCCGGCTGGTCCATTATTCATAAACCATCAGAAGGGCCGTCCATCCGAGTTTTAATATCTGCGGACGGGACAGATGGGAGAATAATAACGGGGCCCTGTTCCAAGAGAGGAACAGGAAGTAGGAATGTTTTAAAATTCCAATTGCCAGACGGGATGTGGGGGGATGGAGGGATTTCCACATTTCAAAAGTAGATATCCGCCTGAATTTTTATTTCCTTTGCATGGAACTTCCAACAATTTTTTTTTATCATAACCATTTTTATATGATGTTTTGATCTATACGAAGAGCGAGTTTTTTAGAATGATATTTAGTGGAATAATGCGCTAGTGGAAATTGAAATTGCTTGTAGGAAGTACTGTAAGAAGGATCTTTGGTAAATAGGAAGATGTAATAGAGGACTCTTTATTACAAAGTAATAGGTGAATCAACAAACATGAATTCAATATTTTACCAAGAAAAGTAAGTTCCAAGAAAAAATACAAGATAAAAATAAGTAAATATTTATTTTGTGTTGTTGGATGTATAAAAATATTTTTGAATGCGTAAATGTGCATGTATGTTATTGCTTCTTTGTGTATTTATTTTGTTACTTCCTTTAATATCTTCTTCTTAAGTTCCAAGAAAAAAATACAAGGAAGACAAAAATAAGTAAATATTTATTTTGTATATTTCAGTATATACATATACATTATATATGTGCATCTAGGTTATTTTATGTATATATATTGTAACAATATATTGTTACTTCTTTTACTTTCTTCTTCTTCTTTGCTGCAACATGCCTATCCCTAAGGTGAGGCAAGGTCGTCTGTATACTGGCAGATTTTGAGACAGAATATGTTTTTCTTTTTGCAACCCTATGTCCATCGCTCTACAGTCATATTAGACCGGGACCTACGGTTCAAGGTGGATTAAAAAATACTCCAAATATCCATGGCACAGCCAGGACTCGAACCCGAAATCTGTGGTACCGAGCGCCAGAGCGCTAGCTTCTCTGCCATTCAGTTAGAAATAAATAAAAAACAAAAGAACGAAGTTTTCCTTGTATCCTATGATTACTATTTCATTCCCCACGTACCTTGATAAACTGCAACCCTGAATCACCCACATTTCTTCCAATTCCGTAATGAATTCATTCGAAAGAAAGGGATGTGGAATGTAGACACGTTTAAATCCGTGTCGGCAAAAAAGAAATAACCTGGAAACAGTATTTTGTTGAACTTCCACGCAGGCAGCTCCTCCGGGAAAGAATTTCTCCAAAGGATTCTTCTCGAACAAAAAAGTGCATTTTCAAGTTGCCGGCTGGTCCATTATTCATAAACCATTGGAGGGAGGGGGAGATCGGTGGGCCGTCCACCCGAGTTTTAATATCTGTGGACGGGACAGATGGGAGAATAATAACGGGGCCCTGTTCCAAGAGAGGAACAGGAAGTAGGAATGTTTTAAAATTCCGATTGCCAGACGGGTTGTGGGGGGATGGAGGGATTTCCGCATTTCAAAAGTAGATATCCGCCTGAATTTTTATTTCCTTTGCATGGAACTTCCAACGCATTTTTTTTTTCTTTATCATAACCATTTTTATATGATGTTTTGATCCATACGAAGAGCGAGTTTTTTAGAATGATATTTAGTGGAATAATGCGCTGGTGGAAATTGAAATTGCTTGTAGGAAGTACTGTAAGAAGGATCTTTGGTAAATAGGAAGATGTAATATAGGACTCTTTGTTACAAAGTAATAGGTATATCATCAAACGTGAATTCAATATTTTACCAAGAAAAGTAAGTTCTAAGAAAGAAATACAAGATAAAAATAAGTAAATATTTATTTTGAGTTGTTGAATGTATAAAAATGTTTTTGAATACGTAAATGTGCATGTATGTTATTGCTTCTTTGTGTATTTATTTTGTTACTTTCTTTCATTTCTTCTTCTTCATTGCAGCAGTATCCTCCAGGTGGGACAAAGCCGTCTGTCTACTGGCCGATTTCGAGACAGGGATATTTTTCATTTTGCTGTGTATTGTTGTCAGTCTTACGCCCAACAATCATATGAGACGGGACCTGCGGTTTAACGTGGATTCCAAGCCAATGTCAAATTTGGGACTCGAACCCAAAAACCGTGGCACTGAGCGCTAGATAGCGCGCACAGAGCGCTGAGACTGTGTTTAGATGTTGCTGTCTACCAAGTGGGATAAAAAAAACAACAACACTGTTCTTTGATTCGTAAGTTCGATTTCTTTATCTTATACCTTACACAAAACTGCGGACACCTGATTTTCTGTTCCTCTATTAAATACCATAAGTAGTCTATAAGCTACAATACGGAAATCATTTCTTTGGTGTATGAATTTAATGGTCCCCTGCCCACTTTTGCATGATATGAGAGAAAATCCTGATAACTCTCACCATAACTGATTGTAGATAAAGATGCTTTGCAGATCGTATACTCAAATTTTATTCTATCCGTGAATGAATAACAATCAATAAAGGATATTAGGAGCATTATTTTGTTAAAAACAATTTTTTTACTATTTCAGTACTCAAATCTATTGTTCTTAGGATATAAGATTGACCACCCTTTTATATATCACGTCTTCAAAATGCATAGGATCATCCCTTTAATCTGCTAGCACTGTCACTTTTGGCAAGTGATCAAGAAGATTAGGAAGCACGCTAAATCTTTCACATGCGATCGCGTCGTTCGACTGGGCAATGTTTGAATAGCTTATTAGTAAATTTCCCTCTCTTAGTCACGGCCCATGCGTTGAATTGGTCAGAAATGCGTCTGTTATCTGCGATTCTCTAATGAAGTCTGACTGATGCTTTTAAAGCGAAACCCCGAAGGGAGGTCACTTTGGCATGGTGTCATATCCTGTGAAAGAGAGATTTACCTGATATGTGATAAATTTAACACTTCAGAAATATGGAGACATATGTGAACTCTTAGCTTTATTAGGAAAAAAAATGTAAAACAATATGCCTGAAATATAAAATCAGGCTACAGTGAAAAAAACAAAAGAAAGACGATACCGTTATATCCATATATTATTATATGCCATTATATCCATTACATATGCCATTATATTCCTTATATATGCCATTATATCCATTACATATGCCATTATATTCCTTATATATGCCATTATATCCCTTATATATGCCATTATATCCATGTCATTATATGTTTACTCTATTCAGTATCTTAAGTCATACGCACTGTTCTGCACCTAAAAGGCTCATGTAGTACCGAATGGAAGTTGTGAAATTTTATCTCTGGTGATTATTCTTCCTCTTTGTGCTGCCTGATGGCCAATTGGTTAAAGCTTTGGCCTTCGATGCTACAGGTTCGAATCCTGACAGTGATAGGGATGTTTTTAAGTGCTTTTTTTATTAGAAGTTTGATTCCATTACTTTAACACCATATACAAAACTTCCGATGAATGATTTTCTGCTCAACTAATAAATACCATAAATAATCCATGAATCATGATATGGAAAGCCTTTCCTTCGTGGAGGAATTTAATAGTCCCCGGTCACTTTTGCGTGACTACCAAGAGAAAATCCTGATAACTCCCATCATAAAAGATTGTTCATAAAGATGCTTTGCAGATCATACAATCAAATTTTATTCTATCCGTAAAGTTTACTAGGTAATTTATTTTGCTAAAAAAGATCTTTTTTACAGTTCCAAAACATAAATTTATTGCTTTTAGGATACAAGTTTAACAGCCATCTTATACTATATATCACCTCTTCAAAATGCATAGGATCATCACTTTAATCTGCTAGCACTGTCTTTTGGCAAGTGATCAAGAAGATTACGGAGCACGCTAAATCTTTCACATGCGATCGCGTCGTTCGACTGGGTAAGGTTTGAATAGCTTATTAATAAATTTCCCTCTCTTATTCACGGTCCATGCGTCGATTTGGCCACGAATGCGTCTGTTATCTGCGAATCTCTAATGAGGTCTGACTGATGCTTTTAAAGCGAAACCCCGAAGGGAGGTCACTTTGGCATGGTGTCATATCTTGTGAAAGAGAGGCGTGCTTGGTATGCGATAAAATTTCAAACACTTCAGAAATATTGACATATGTGTGAACTCTTAGCTTTATTAGTTAAAACAAGTAATATATATTTTTTTAAAAGTCAATTTCTAGTTTTTTTTCACTCTATTGCAGAAAGTCCTTTATAAATAATTTTCATTCATTTCTTTAAGTTTATCTGCCGCCATCTGTTCGTAGATATATGCAACTTAAATCTAAAAAAAACCTCAAATTAATTGATTAAATTTAATGAATGAATTAATATTTGAATAAAATGTATTAACATCAAGTGTCATCCACTACAAGTTAAAAAAAAAATGTATTTGAACTTGAGTGGATGAATAAAAATTATTTCATGAGCGATTGAAAATTTGAACAAGATATATATAGAAAGTGTGTGAGCTAATAGAAGGAATTGGAAAAAAAAAAAAGAAAAACAATGCGCCTGAAATATAAAAACAAGCTATAAATATTAAAATAAAACGAAAATGATGCCATTATAGCCATATGAAGTATTATATTGCGTCATATGTGCCATTATAGCCATATAATATGCCTAATGGCTAAGTGACTAGCGCTCTGGCGATCGGTACCACAGATTTTGGGTTCCAGGGATTTTTATAGTGGTTTGGAATCCATTTTAAACCATAGGTCCCCGTCTAATATGGTCGTAGAGCGTCGTGGGGAGTATTGCTACTGACGTTCATAGCATATCTTCGAGCTGCATGAGTAACAGTGGTACAGCCCATGCTTATAGCATAATGATAACTGTCTGTACTGATAGCTGCATTTGAAAATATATATATATATATATTGTTCGTCTTTATTAATGGATATGACACGTAGCTATGTTATACTGAGGGCCTGATGGCCGAATGACTAGCGCTCTAGCTGGTGTTCGAGTCCCGGCGGTGCCATGAATGTTTGTAGTGGTTGGAAATACACTTTAAACCGTTGGTCCCGGACTACTATGATCGTAAAGTGTTGTGGGGGAATGGTTGCTCGCGTCCGTAGCATATCTTTAAGCTACACGTGCCCCCTGGGTAGTCATAAATGAGTAACAGCGATGCAACCTTTGCTTATAGCATGAAGATTAACTATCTCTGTATTGCCAGCTGAATAAGAACAACTACAACAAAGCCATGTAGTTATTCTATTCAGTGGCCTGAATCATACACGCTGTTCTGCGCCTAAAATGTACATGTAATTCCACTGAAAGTTGTGGAATTTAATCTCTGGTGATTATTCTTCCGATTTGTCTTCTTTTCCGTGATTATCATAATCCTGACAGAATATGTTTCGTCTGGGAGAGGTAGTAGTTATCAAGTCGAGAATTTGTTTCTGCATTTATTTTTTTTTTTTCTCTTTTTGATATCGTTCAGAATTTTTAGACAGACTCCAAATTTCAACTGTATGTCTATGTATAGTGATATATTAAGATATAACTGTCTCAGCATACGGTTTCAGTGAAACGAGACATCACATGGGAATTATAATTTTTTTTTTGTATTATTAAAACAAAGAAGTATAAAACATTTTTTTTCCTACCAGGTGACAGTTGTTCGGCATAATAATTATTCTTATTTTTCATATAAAAAAAATTATTAAAAATTATTCAGAAGTAATGTTTTAACTAGTAAAGCATAATGCAGGAAGAATTATTAGCAAAATGCTTCAATTCCTGTGATATCCATGATTTTGTGAATCTATGATTTATAGTTCCTTAAAACATGTTAATATAATATAAAACAAACAATGCTCAGTTGATAATATTAATCATTATTTTCAATACACATTATATAAAATGAAAATCATTAATATTTTATATAATGTGTATAAAAAATATTTTTGTGTGTGCTACAAATGTAGCAAAACATTTCAAAATTATGATTTACATTATTGACTTTTATACCACTGAACATATAAGTAATTATTATAAGTTATTTATCTGTGAAATACAATACATATATATATTTTTAACAATATTTAATCAATTTACTATTTTTTAATAAATTTCCCTTTGTTAAATAATTTAAAGAACTGATAAAGAATGTTGTAACAGCTGAAATAGATTGCTATTAAAATCGATAAAACTAAGTTCCATAATTATTTATTTAAAACCTCAGCTGTAACGAAAAAAAAAGATTTTTTTTTCTTTTATATTTTCTTTTTCTTTTCGTTATTTTGGATGCACAAATTTAATCATGAATATTTTTGAGCAATAAAAATAGCTCTAAAATAGAAAGAAGAAAAAAGGACTTAAAAAGGTAAATTTAAATTGAAAATGCATTCCTTTTTTTTGTGTGTGTGTGATATTCTACATATCAATATCAGTTCTTTAATCTTAGATTTTATTCTACGCGCAAAAACATATTGCGTGTAAATCCTCAGTATAAATAATCACACCTTTATCGCAAACATATCAATATTCCAAAGCAATTCATTTTACGCTTTGAATTCTAAATAATAAATGCAAAAAAATCTATTTTGTTGTTTTTCCAATTGATGTTACATGGATAAAAAAAGTAAATTGCGAAAGAACATTTGATATCAATGGTTGATATTTATTTTTATACTTATCTCGAAAAAAAAAGAGCTATAACTTTATGTATATTATGGCGATGCACGAAATATCTTTAACATTTCTTTTTCTTTTTTTTATTCCTTTTGATTTTAATATCTTACGCAGAGGAGATTCCTTTAGCTAAGCTTTGTTATTGCATAATATTGTATTTATCAAAAAATATTAAAACTCGCTACTGATTCTCGCTATCAAAGAAATGTAATCTTCAGAATATTTCAATTTAATATTTGCTTAGGACTACAATTTCTGACTCGATGCGTATATAAGTTGTCGTATTTTTTATTCCAAAAAGATCACTTTAAAAAAAAGTTAGTGGTTCTTTTCAAATTCATTTAACCATATGAGATGTTTATGGCGCGCCTACTAGTAACAATTTTATAATTTTTTACATAAAGTAACAAATGTTTTGTTTTTGCTTTTCTAAGTTAATAACTTAAATCTGAATTCTATAATTATCTATGACTCATTACTATATAATAATAATTTATCTATTCAATGCAATATATAAACAGTATTTTCTCACATTAGTTACTTAATTTATTTTTATACTTCACTTTGCTAATTAATTTAAAGAACTAATAAAGATTGTTATAACAGCTGGAATAGTTTACTATTAAAATTGATGAAACTAAATTCCCGTATTTCTCACATTATTTAATTAATTTTATATATATATATGTTTCACTTAGTCAAATAATGGAAATAATTAATAAACAATGTTATAACAGTTGAAATAATTTGCTATTAAAATTGATTAAACAAAGTTCCATAGTTATTTATTTAAAACCTAAACTATAACGAAAAACATTTTTTTTCTATTCATTCTTTCTCATTTTATCATTTGTTTGATATCTTAGACGCACAAATTTAATCATGAATATTTCTGCGCAATAAAAATAGCTATAAATACAAAAAAGAAAAAAGGACTTAAAAAGGTAAATTTAAATTGAAAATGCATTTCTTTTTTTGTGTAAGATATTTTCCATATCAATATCAGTTCTTTAATCTTAGATTTTATTCTACGTGCAAAAACATATTGCGTGTAAATCCTTCGTATAAATAATCACACTTTTATCGCAAACATATCAATATTCCAAAGCAATTCATTTTACGCTTTGAATTCTAAATAATAAATGCAAAAATCTATTTTGTTGTTTTTCCAATTGATGCTACATGGAGAAAAAAAGAAAAGTCTAGATCACCCTTAAACATGCGGAATTTTTTTGATATCAATGGTTGATATTTATTTTTATATCTGAAAAAAAAAAGAGCTGTAACTTTATGGATATTATGACGATGCACGAAATATCTTTAACATTTCTTTTTCTTTTTATTTTATTCCTTTTGATTTTAATATCTTACGCAGAGGAAATTTCTTCAGCTAAGCTTTGTTATTGCATAATATTTTATTTATCAAAAAATATTAAAACTCGCTACTGATTCTCGCTATCAAAGAAATGTAATCTTAAGAATATTTCAATTGAATATTTGCTTAGGACTAGAATTTCTGACTCGATGCGTATATAAGTTGGTGTATTTTTTTATTCCAAATAGATCTATTTAAAAAAAAAGTTAGTGGTTTTTTCAAATTTATTTAAACATAGAATATGTTTATGGCGAGCCTACTAATAAGAATTTTATAATCTTTTACCTAAAATAACAAATGTTTTTTTTTTTCACATTTCTAAGTTAAATAACTTAAATCTAAATTCCATAATTATCTATGACTTATTACTCTATAATAATAATTTATCTATTCAATGCAATATATGAACAGTATTTTTTCACTTTACTTACTTAAAAGTTATTTTTTTTATATTTCACTTTGTTAATTAATTTAAAGAACTAATAAAGAGTGTTATAACAGCTGAAATAATCTGCTATTAAAATATATAAAACTAAATTCCATGATTATTTATGACTTATTACTTTATAATAACTATTTATATGTTCAATGCCTTATATGAACAGTATTTCTCACATTATTTAGTTAATTTTATATATATATATATATTTCACTTAGTCAAATAAAGGAAATAATTAATGAAGAATGTTATAACAGTTGAAATAATTTAATATTAAAATCGAAATATCTAAGTTTAATCATTATTTATTTAAAACTTAAAAAAAGTTAGTGTTTTTCTCAAATTTATTTAAACATAGAATAGAGGCCTACTAGTAATAATTTTATAATCTTTTATTTAAAATAACAAATGTTTTGTTTTTTGTTTTTCTATAACAGAAAAAAAAATTCTGTTCTTTATTTTACTTTTTATCATTTGTTTGATATTTCAGACGCACAAATTTCAGCATGAATATTTCTGAGCAATAAAAATAGGTATAAATAAAAAGATCGGAAAAGGACTTAAAAAGGTAAATTTAAATTGAAAATGCATTTCTTTTTTTTTTTGTGTGTGTGATATTCTCCATACCAATATCAGTTTTTTAAACTTAGATTTTATTCTCTCGCAAAAACATATTGCGTGTAAATCCTTCGTATAAATAATCACACCTTTATCGCAAACATATCAATATTCCAAAGCAATTCATTTTACGTTTTGAATTCTAAATAATAAATGCAAAAAAATCTATTTTGTTGTTTTTCCAGTTGATGTAGCATAGGATAAAAAAAGAAAAGTCTAGATCACCCTTAAACATGCGAAATAACATTTGATATCAATAGTTGATATTTATATTTATACTTATCTCGAAAAAAAATAGCTATAATTTTATGGATATTATGACGATGTACGAAATATCTTCAGAGAAGAAATGCTTAACATTTCTTTTTTTATTCCTTTTGATTTTAATATCTTACGCAGAGGAAATTTCTTCAGCTAAGCTTTGTTATTGCATAATATTGTATTTATCGAAAAATATTAAAACTCGCTACTGATTCTCGCTATCAAAGAAATGTAATCTTCAGAATATTTCAATTTAATATTTGTTTAGGACTAGAGAATTTCTGACTCGATGCGTATATAAGTTGTTGTATTTTTTATTCCAAAAAGATCTATTTTAAAAAAAGTTAGTGGTGTTTTTCAAATTTATTTAAACGTTGAATATGTTTAAAGCTGGCCTACTAGTAACAATTTTATAATCTTTTACATAAAGTAACAAACGTTTTGTTTTTGCTTTTCTAAGTTAAATAACTTAAACATAGCATTAAACCAACATAACTAACATTAACCAACATAAACATAGCATTAAACAAACATAATAATTAAAAATTATAATAATTATAAGCATTTAATGATGGATTTGTTGTTAGTTATGTTAGTTCAATGTTATGTTTATGTTAGTCATGCTAATTTAATGTTATTAATTAAAAAAAGGCTAGTATTTTTTTAAATTTATTTAAACATAGAATATGTTTACAGCGGGCCTGCTAGTAACAATTTTATAATCTTTTATCTAAAATAACGAATTTTAAATTTTTTTTCTACGTTAAGTAACTTAAAATCCATCATTAAATGTTCATAATTAATATAATTATTAATTATTATGTTAGTTTAATGTTATGTTTATGTTAGTTATGTTAGTTTAACGATATTAATGTTATGTCAGTTTAATTATGTTATTTTCTGGCTCGATGCGTAAATAAGTTGCTGTATTTTTTTATTCTCAAAAGAACTATTTAAAAAACCAGTTAGTGGTTTTTTTTTCAAATTTATTTAAACATAGAATATGTTTTTGGCGGGCTTATTAACGATTTTATAATCTTTTACCTTACTTAAGTAACTTAAAATCCATCATTAATTGCTTATAATTATTATAATTATTAATATGTTAGTTTAATGAGTAAAGTATGTAATTAATACGATATGCATACATTTAATGTCTTTTTTGGAATTATTTTAATTTTTATTAATTATTTATTTTTAGACATATCAGCCAACAGCTAAGAAACCTATTAAATCAAAGTAAATAAGAAAAATTAAAAAAAAACAAAACCAAATTCCTGTTTATAACACAAAAACCATCAAGGAATCCCAATTTATAATATGTAAACAGGTTCTGTCCACCAGAATAAATATATATTAAACTTCTTCATTGGCGCAACAGCCCATGGTGGGCCAATGCCACCTGCCTAAGGTCAGAATTTGAGACAAGACATGTTTTTTTTATGGAGTAGGGATATTAGCCCTCCATCCACCCTTTACATTGATATTTGATCAGGATCTACGATTTAAAGTGAATTTCGAACTATTACAAACATCCATAGCACTGCTGGGACTTGAACCCTGTGGCACTGAGCGCCAGAGCGCTAATTACTAGACCATAAGGCCCCGAGTAAACATATCGTATCTCTCTAAATAACAAAAATTATTCAAAAATAATTCAAATCAGTTCAGAATTATTCAAAAATAATTCAAATCAGTTCAGAATTATTCAAAAATAATTCAAATCAGTTCAGAATTATTCAAAAATTAATTTTTTTACGGGGAAGTGTTGACAGCCCTATGTTCTACACTCATATGACAATAATATCAACAATGGCATCGCCGGAACTCGTGCCCGAAACCTGTGGCACCCAAACGATAGTCACTCAGCCATCAGGCCCCATATATTAAATTAACACATAAAATATTTTCCTTGTGAGGCTTTGAAATTTTGACTCAACCGTACTCATGCCAGAATTAACATATTCAAACATGATGTGATTTTTGAGTGTAAATATGGATTATACATGATTGAAAATACATGAATATTATCTATTGAAGTTATTTGTACAACCACGTTATTTTTAAATAAAATTAAATTCTTTCAGAATTTAAAAATTAATCCTTATAATTAGAATAAGACATTAAAATAATTCTCTTCTATTTATAGAAAGAAATATTTCCAGTTGTTTATTTAAAAAAGTATTTTGTATTTTAAAATTCTTTTTTTAAAAAACAAATTAAGTATATTGCACCTTTATAAAAATTGTTTTAAAATTAACAATTATGAGAAACATATTTTGATTAATATAAATGTGTAGAAAAAATTTAAAGAAGTCAATTTTTCCGGATTTAACCTCACAGACAAATAAATTGTTTGAATTTTAAAATTATTTATATTTAAAGTCTCAAAAGGAAAATGTAATCGTTTCTTAAAATAATTTCTAATATATTAAATGTTATTTTATGTGAATATAAATACTAATAATCAAAAATCAAACGTAATGACTTTCACCTAGATAAAATTTAAATGTAAATTCTTTGAATATTTATTCTTTATTCCCTGACAATTCTGCTTCTTTGTATCCAGTTTTATGATAGAAGATTTTTTTAATTACTAAAAGCACAAACAGTACATTAATGAAAAATACATTTTCAAGTCAAAATTATATTTGCATTTTAATAACTTAAACTGGTTTTGAATGTAAAAATTCTACTCCAATGCTTTGCTGATAATGTTATGTTTTGCATGTCATAGACAAAATAAATTGATTTTTCGCTTTAACCTTTATTTAGAATTTTATTTCTGTTTCAAAATAAATAGTTTGAAACAATTTAAAATTTGCCAATTTAAAAATATTTACCTTTTTTAATAGTTTCATTTATGTTTCTGTATGTCCAACTTGTGGCTCAGTGGCAATGTGCGCCCCTGGTGTACATATACCTACATAAGTATATGTCTACCTCAGAGGAACTTTCACCGAAGTTGACCTTTCTCAAATTTAAGGAATGGAGGATCATATAGCAGCTAATAATTTAGTAATGCCTAGCAGAAAAACGTTGGAAAAAATATTTTTTTTCTTTCTAATGCAGCTGGCAAACACTTAGACAGCTGTCTTGGATGCCTAAAGGCAAGCGCTTCACAAACGTACTCACTTTGCATTACCCAGGGGGCGCGTGTAACTTGAAGATAAGCCATGGACGTGGAGTAACAACGCCCCCGCAACGCTCTACGATCTACGATCATATTAGAACGGGACCTACTTTTTAAGATGGATTCCGAACCACTACAAACAACCATGGCACCGCCGGGACTCGAACACGAAACCTGTGGTACCGAGCGCTAGCCACTCGGCCATTCAGGCCCTGGAAACAATATCTATAACTCAAATAACTTTGCGAAATACTATATAGAACAATACTCATTTATCATAACTTAGATAAGAACATTGTTGTCGTGCTATATAAACTTGAATTTTCTAACGATGTTGAAATTTCTAATATGAATTTCTAATGATGTTGAGATTTCTAATTGTAATTTCTAACGATGTTGGGATGTTGCTAACAAGATTGCGATTATATAAAGAATTGCGATTCTCTGGTTCTTTTCACTTTAATAATTCGAAGAAGAATAAGTCTATTACTGGGTTTCATTTTCTGAATTATTTAGTATACCAAGCAATCAAATATATATCGGATTATTTATATTTTCTAATTATTTGTTTCATTATGCGTATCAATAAATTATTATTCAGAAATGAAACGATAATTGATTGTATAATTAATTCTAAGCTTACATGATTGGGATCCATCGAGAACATATCAAATGATTCAGAGGGATTTGGTTTGTTGCTCTACGGTAAATGTTTTGCATTCTTTAGGCTAATTAGATCAGGACCTACAGTTTAATGTGGATTCCGAATACATCCATGCCATTCGAATCTGAAGACTGTGGTACCAAAGACCAGATAGGTAGCCAATTTGCCATCAGGCCGATGTTCAGAAGTAAAAAATCTACTTTGAAAGGCTTTTCTGGTTAATAAATAAATCAGAACTTTTCTGATATTACATAAATGCAAGTTGGATTATTTCAAGTTATCCTCTTTTCTTTCAATTTAACGATTTAAGTTTTGATCCATGTTAAATAGGAAGATGTCAAACAAAGCTTAACAAAAGAAAAAAATTTTTTTTTCATAAAACATACAATATAATTTTAAATTCAAATCTAAAGCTATTTAATTATGTTTGCATAATTTTCAAGAAGACTTCTCTGCATTAATCATAAATAGGCTTTCCTATTGAGTCTTTCATTAAGAATGTGCCATCAGTGGAACTTTTTTTTTTTTTAATTCTTGGCAATGGCTTTATCGCAGATCGTTCTGGTACATTCTCCAGAGACAAAGGCAGGGATTGTTTTCTTTCAAGCCAAACAGTGTCACTTTAAATTAAAGTAAATGAACTTCGAGAGCTAATTAAGGGTTGCTTAGACAGGTACTGTAGGAAAAGGTATGGGCAAAAACCTAAGAAGGAAGAAACTTTCACAAACAAAACAAAAATGTTCGATGCATGAAATGAAAGGATTGCTGCAATGTTGCGCGAATTTTTTTTTTCGCCTCCCTCAGAGAGATAAGGTTTCAGTTAAAAGTAGCTGTTTTACGAATTGTTTACTGTGCGCTTGAGTAGGCTTAAGCAGGCAATCTAGCCAGCAATGTCTTTGTATATTTAAATGTTTCTTCACCTTTAGGATGATGTTTGTTGCGTAAACAAGAGAAAACGATCGATATGTAAGTTAGAAGAAGAATATGTAAAGCGAAATGTTCTCCATAAATAAGAATATAAGTTCTTTATCAAAAAATTCCTTCTATTAATATTAAAAATTTTTTATTTATACATTTATGGTTAGTGACAAAATATTATTTATATATTGAATAAGCATAACTTTTGTTTTAGGATTAACTACAATGTTGTTTTGGGAAATATTACGATAAGCATGTAATGCAGTGTAAACGTCCAGAAAAACTTTAAAATAGCTTGATACATAATTTTATATAGTAAAAATAAAAGGATGTTAGCAAAAACTCATAATATATGTGCATTTATTTATTCTGTCCCTAATATGTTAATAAAATTGATTTTTTTATTCGTTTTTTCTTTTAAATTCACTTTTATAATGCAATGTGTTATTTACGTATTCGATGAACATTTACAGTCTAAATTAATTACCCATAACCATGATATATTCCTGAACTTGTGCAACACCCATTGCACAACCATTGCAACAACCATTGAACCACTGCACAACTAGCATACAGAAGAGCAGATGTTTGAAACTACTGGTGGTATTGTCCTTCATTCCTCAACTATTTCTTCGTGGGATATAGATGGCGCTCAACGAAGGAAAAAAAACCATGATAAATCTAAAAATTCATTTAATCTAAACATATTTATTTGGTAAGCATTTAACCAAGATAAAATTGGAACCATTGTTTATCTAAAAATTCTTTTTATCTAAACATATTGATTTGGTAAGCATTTAACCAGGATAAAATTGATAAGACACCAGATAAATACATAATATTATATTAATATACATATACATAATATTAATAATATTAATTACAGCATTGTATGGTTTTTTTTATTGTTGTAAATTTTTATTTTATATTTTAAAAAAAAATCATACAATTCTTCTCACAGAATATATCCCTTAAAAAAAGTCACGATTTTAGTCCAAAACGGGTATTTAATTTTTCATAGATATTTCATAAATAAAAGGAATAAACATAGAAAAATGTATTGTGATAGAAAAGCGTTATAAAATTCGTCTTTATAAAACTGCCTTTCAAAGGCCTGACAGTTTTGTTTGGATTTTGCCACTTTTAAAGTAAATATTAAAGGAAAATCCTTTTCCTAGTTGGCATAACTTCATAGCATTTTTATAGCCTATTCAACAAAAATAGAAAGCAATAAATGTAAACAGGATATAAAATTGTTGTTGCTCTTTTCGTTTTATTGTATAGAGTTTTTTTATTTATCATCATTCAATTTCCTGTATTTAAGTATTTATGTTCTTTGTTTTTAATGTAAGACCAAAGAAATTTTTTCCAACTTGTTATAAGCAATACATTTTAAGAAATACTGCTATTTTTCGAAAACGCCTTTGTCAGTCATTTCTAAGAAAATCGTATTTTATTTTACAAAACAATATTATTTGAAACGTATTACACATGGGTAAAGCTATATATTTTTTATCTTTTCTTTCCATTTAAGTGTTCTGCTACAAATAGGCTACACTATTAATATTAAAAGTGATTCTGTAATTTTTTTTAAGTATTTTGAATAATTTTTTTAAATTCATCAATACTAAATAAATTTTGACGGAAGAAATTCTACTTTTTTTTTATTTTTATTTTTTCTGGAAACTGTCTGGTTACTAAAGTCAACTTAATTTAAATTATGATATTTGTTAGAATATAGAAATTTATACAAAAAAGATATATTTTTAAATTTGAAATATTTTCATAACCAGCATATTTTACAGAGTACTTTATTTCTAGACTTCTTAAGTCTTATAGTTACATCTGGCAATTGTTTCTTTTATTTACTTTGAATCTCCAAAAGACATCATTAAGTCGAAAAAATACTCCAAAAAGCCATACATCTCTTTTGGACTTATAATCACTAAATGGAAATTTTTTTTCCAACCAACCTCCCATTTGGAATCGTGCTTTCCTGATGCATGGATCAAGTATCTACAAGTCACCTACAACATCATTTCCGTGGAAGTCTGTATGGGGCACAGATCATTAATGTCGAAAGTGGGTCGATTCCACCAGAGATTGATCGGAAGGGTTCACCGCTCGGGAACACAACAAGCAATCAATACGGGACACTACGCAATGCATTTCACAAACAAACAAAGCGAGGAGAAAAGAGATATGGAAAAATGTTAACAATCAAATTCATTCCAGCGTGCCGCAGTAAAACTCTCTTGGCGAGCTTCCAGGGGCGCCCCCATATGTCCGGAAGACAGGGCGCCAAGGGCATTTCATCTCTTGGTTCGGAAAAGTTTAATGCCTGTCACGGGGCGTGAATTGAAAAGTTGGTGAGTAATTAAGATTCGCGCCAGGAGGAGGACCGTTTCGCGGATGGCCAGTTCTTTGCCAAGATGGAAATGGATCTTTCTTTGTACAGGGCGGAAACAAATAGGTGCATTTCTCAAAGGGGGGATGTATTTTTGGCAAAAGGATATTAAAACGACTCAGTATAAGCCAGGGATTACAAGTACTTTATTAATCCCTCTTTTAATATAAATCGATGCTATTTAATTATTTTACTTTGGCGTAAGGAATAAATTTATATTTACATTAGCAATAGTTTATCGAGTTTTAAATGGAACATTGCGAATAGAACATTGCATAGAATTTCATCGCGATGGAATTCTTAAATAAATCAATTTGTTTCTTTGGTATTGATATTATTAATTTATTCTGTGACAAGATCTAACATCGAAATATAATTAATAATTTTAGAAATGTGTAATAGTAACTTAATTAAATTACATAGAACAATAAAGTTACATACTGTGTTTGTTATAAGAATTAAAATGCAACTTAAGGAATCATATAGATTCAAATTTATTCTGCTGTAATAATAAAGCCATTGGAATAAATTTATATTTACATTAATATTAGCGTTCAATTTTATAGGACAAGTCATTCCAATTGATTCTTTTATGGAAAATTGCATAGAATTTCGTAGTGACGAAATCCTGGATTTAATCAATTTGTTTCTTTGGTATTGATATATTCAATTATTAATTTACTCTTTGAAGTATATCTAACAACATCAATGTATAAATAATAATTTTAGAATTGTGAAATAGTAAACTTAATTAAAGTGCATATAGTGATGAAATTACGTTCTGAGTTATAAAAATTAAAATACAATCCAAAGAAAGAATCATGAAGATTCAAATTTATCCTTCTGTGATAATAAAGACACTGGAATAAATTTATATTTACGTTAACATTAACTTTTAATTTTATAGATAAGTAGTTCCATTTGATTGTTTTATAGAGCATTGGATGGAATTTCGTTGCTATAAAATTAATGATTCGATTAATTTGTTTCTTTGGTATGGATATATTGAATTATTAATTTAATTTATAAAGAAGATCTCATATCACAAAATAGAATTAATAATTTTAGAAATGGGTAATAGTAGCTTATTTCAATTACATAGAACAATGAAGTTGTTACATGATTTGCTATAAATATTAAAACATAACCTAAGGGAAGAATGATACAGATTTAATTTTTTTTTCTGTGATAATAAAGCCCTGTTTCTGCTTTAAATAACGAAATTTAAATTTTATTTTATTATGTGCATAAGGCAAAATTACATCACCAATCAACAATTCATCAATAAAAAAATATATCATTATACTTATATATTACCTTAGTAATTTAAAAATAAACTTTGTATCCTAAATATCTTTAATTTATTATTAATTTAAATAAATACTAAGGATATTTAATTAAAATTTATTATACAAATTATAAGTAATAAAGAAAATTTTATTTTATAAGCTTTTTGAATTAATTAATAACTAATGCATAAAAATAAATTCATTTGTATTTTTTTTTTAAATTATATTTAAAAAAACTTGAATTTGATTTTATAGTTAATTTTAAAAGAAATGTTGAATTGAATTAGTTTTATTCTTTAATAATTCTTCTGATATTAAAAAAAGTCAGTTGAGTAATATTTTATAACTTACAAAAATAAATTCCAAACATAATTGAATAAAATTATTATTATATCTTGCTGACCCGAAAAAATTAATATAATAATTAATAACAATAATGATCGTTATTATATTTTTCCGAATAATAATACGTAAATTAACATTAATATATATATATTATTAGATTATTCGGAAAAAAAACTGTATTTACAAATTTTCATTTAAATTAAAAAATTTTTAAATACTTATGTAATAATTAAACTTTATTCGGAAATTTAGCATGTTAGTTTACTTTCCTACACCGTAAGATTTTTGTATTGTTTTAAATGTGATTTAAATTATCATTATGAATTTATTAACAAGAACGACTTTTAAGAAAAAGTCAAAAATGGTTCATTATTAATTGTATTTTGAAGTGTGCAAGTGTATTTTTCAACTTAATTTTAAGAATTAAAACATTACAAAAATGTTTTTCCATGATACTTAATGATGTTTATGTAACTTTTGATAGAATCACTTCGAGCAATATATAGTAATTTATAGGGAAAATACTTTAACTTGTAACAAGTTGTGCAGCTATTGCATTTCAATAGTTAGAAAATATTTATTATTATAAGTAATATAAATCGTATAATAAAAATTGTTTAACAATCTTAAATAAGAAGGAATATAAATCATCTTGCATTTTTTTAAAAAACTTTTTGAAACCAGATAAATTTATTTTTACTCGACGAACATTTTTATCTTTTATTCTTGAAGTCATCATTATTATTATGACTTTATTAAACGAAACGATTTAATAAAAAACCCTTACAATGTTTCATAAATTTTATTTATTAATATGTCAACATTGAAAATGTAAAAATTATTATTTACATATGAAATATTTTAACTATCATTTTATACGTACTGCGAAATATTTTAATACGCATTTCACAGCAAAAATCACACCTCTGCAGATTCAAATGCAATCACTACAGCTATTATATCGTTAATTCAAAGTGCGGGGTATGCAAAGTACACGCAGATCAAATGGCTAGTATTGATGTATTATTTTCATATGAAAATATTTTAAATATAGTTTTATATGTACTGTGAAATACTTTAATACGCATTTCATAGCTAAAATCTCATCTCTGCAGAATCAAATGCAATCATTGCAGCTAATATATCGCTAATTCAAAGTACAGGGTATGCAAAGATGAAATGGCTAGACATTGCGTTACCTATGTATTGATGCATTATTTTCATATAAAATTATTTCAAATATCGTTTTACGTACACTATGAAATACTTTAAGACGTATTTCACATCAAAAATCACACTTCTACAGAATCAAATGCAATCACTGCAGCTGATATATTGCTAATTCAAAGCACGGGATATGCAAAGTACGCGTAGAAAAAATGGCTAGATATTACGCTCCCTGTGCATTGATGCATTATTTTTATATAAAAAGTTTTTTAAGTATATTTTTATATATACTGCGAAATACACATTTCACAGCTAAAATCACACATTTGCAGAATCAAATGCAATCACTACAGCAAATGCAATTACTACACTACATCACTAATTTAAAGCACGAGAAATTCAAACTGCGCGCAGATCAAATAGCTAGACATTGCGTTACCTATGTATTGATGCATTATTTTCGCATATAAATATTTTAAATATATTTTTATATGTATCGTATCTAGCTATGATCGTATTTCCAGATGCGATATACTTTAATATGCATTTCACAGCTAAAATCGCCCTTCTGCAGAATCAAACACAATCACTGCCTCTAATATTTCGCTAATTCAAAGCGCAGGACATGCAAAGTACACATAGATCAATTGTCTAGACATTGATGTATTATTTTCATATGAAAATTTTTTAACTATCTGTTTATATTTACTACAAAATACTTTGATGTACATTTCACAGCTAAAATCACACCTCTGCAGAATCAAATGCAATCACTACAACAAATGCAATTACTACAATATATCACTCATTTAACACACGAGAAATGCAAAGTATGCGTAGATCAAATGGCTATACATTGCGCTACCTATATATTGATGAATTATTTTCATGTAATATTTTTTTTAAATATTGTTTTATATGTACTGCGAAATACTTTAATACTCATTTCATAGCTAAAATCCCCTCTCTGCAGAATCAAACGCAATCGCAGCAGCTAATATATCGCTAATTCAAAGCGCGGGACATGCAAAGTACGCGTAGATCAAATGGCCAGACATTGCGCTACCTATGTATTGATGCTGGGCTGTATTGTGTCTCCAATAAACTGTTCTAATGAGGAATCGCTTTAGCGAAAATCAATATCCGAATGCGTTTAGGAGGATGTCGTTTGGTTGAATGTTTCATGACGGAAAAGGGGTGTTATCTACATGCCAGAGTAGAATAATTAAGATGGCCCCCTTTTCTCATTCGAATGATATCCGGAGAGGGGGAGATGCCTTCTTTTGATTCCACGGGGAAGGAAGAGGAACGCGCTCTTTCATTAACGCTGGCGTCGACTGGATTCCGAACCGTACTATATGTGGAAAATTCATATTCTACTGAATTGCTAGTTGCATGAGTATCGAATTTAATATCAATTATTTTACATCAAAAAGCTAAATTTAATTTTTAATATGAAGACACGCACGTATTAGAAATGTTTTGACCTTATTGTTCTCATTTGTAAAAAAATTTCCAAGACATTCTCTTAGCATTTTCTTCTTTTGACCTCTTGGTTAATCGATTATTTTAAATCAAAAAGCTAAATATTGTTTTTAGTATGAAAAACACGCACGTATCAGAAAGGTTTTGCCCTTATTATTGTCGTTCGTAAAATATTCTCCCAAGTTTTATCTTAGTATCTTCTTCTATTTGGATAATCAATTATTTAATCATTTTAAATAAAAAGACTACATCTAATTTTTAATATGAAAACACGCACATATTGCAAAAGCTTTGATCTTATTATTGTGTTTTGTAAACGATTATCCAAAATGTTTTGTTAATATTTTCTTCTTTTGGCTTCTTGGATAATCAATAATTTAATAAATTGTTATAAATAAAAAAATCTAAATTTTGTTTTTAAAATGAAAACAAGCACATATAAAAAAGTTTTGACCTTATTATTGTCGTTCATAAATGATTCTCCAAAGTTTTATCTTAGTAATTTCTTTTTTTGGCCTCTTGGTTAATAAATTATTTAATCAATTATTTTAATTAAAAAAACTAAATTTAGTTTATAATATGAAAACACGCACATATCAGAAAAGTTTTGATCTGATTATTGTCGTTTGCAAAAGATTCGCCAAAATATTCTCTTAATATATTGTTCTTGTGGCCTCTTGGACAATCAGTTATTTAATCAATTATTTTAAATCAAAAAGCTAAATTTAATTTTTAATATGAAAACAAGCACATATCAGAAAAGTTTTTACCTTATTATTATCATTTGTAAAAAAATCTCCAAAATGTTTTCTTAGTATTTTCTTCTTTTGACATTTTGATTGATCTAAGAATAGAAATATGCTTATTGTGTGGCAAGTCAAATTGGTGTTTCGACTACAACATAAATAGATGAAAAAAAAATGCCAGCTTTTCCGCGGTAGGGAAAATATTTTGATGCTAATTGACACATATTCTTTTACAAACAATACAACACACAAGAAGCGTTAAACAATTAAGTATTTTATTAACGTTTTGTGTAATTTTTGCTGAGGGTGAAATAATTAGTTGCTTATTATTGGAATCATCATTTGTAAAAATATACATGCGATGCCTTATTTAATTCTTATTATCCTCTTATTATTATCTTCTTATGTGGCAAGTCAAATTGGTGTTTTGAATGCAATCTAAACTGGAGAAGAAAAAATAGAAGCTTTTGGGCATAGGTAGGGAAAACATTTTGACGCTAATTGCCACGCATTATTTAACAAGCAATACAACACATAAACAACTTTAAATAATTAAGTACTTTATTAATGTTTTATGCAGTTTTTTGTTGAGTGTGAAATTATTGATTGTTTATTACTGACATTGCCAGTTGTAAAAATATGCATAAGTATGTTATTGTCGTTTGTAATGGAAGTAATCAGTTTAGATCGTCTTTTAGAAGCAAATGAAATACCGGGAATCTTTTTACTTTAGAAAAGTTCAGCACAGTTATGTACAAGAAGATGTTTTTAAAGTCATCTAACGAAAACACCAAAAAGGCTTTATTAGAATAGTTTACAACTCAATTTTAACAATTAAAACATTAAATCTTTCTAAAAATTGTTTTTCCGTGATATTTTATGATGTTTATGCAATTTTTGATCGCTTCCAACAACATATAGTAATATATAGGATATATATTTTAGCTTGAATTAAGTTGTGCAATTATTGCATTTCACCAATTAGAAAGCATTAATTGAGAGTTATTAAAGTTATTATGTGAAGTAGCATATAATTTAATCGAACTTAATTATTGTTAATGTTATTATATTTAATAGTGTTATTAAATTAACGATTAATTACTGAATAAGAGCTATAAAAAAAAAGAGTGTTACCAAGAAAGATTGTTATTTCTATTTTGTTTTCATCAGCTCATTGCTAATAAATGCATATTTTTGAAAATCGGTGGCAGATTAACAAAATGCTTGCATTTCTTCTTCATTAACTCAACAGCCTCATAGTCAGTCAAGGCCGTAGGCAGATTTCGAAACAGGAGGGATTTTCTTTTTATAGGGTAGGGTTGCCAGCCCTACGCCTTACGCTCTACTGTCATATTAGACCGGGGCCTAAGTTTAAAGTGGATTCGAACCACTACAAGCATTCATGACACCGCCAAAACTTGAACCGTGTGGCACAGAGCGCTAGTCATTCTGGCCGTCAGGTCACAAAGTACTTTTACTAATTCTGTATAAAAAGTTAAATAAATAGCCCAGAGAATTGATTCATTCCGCTTATACGAAAAAAGAAAACTAAATAAAACTAAATAACCCATGCAAAATATGAAATATAAAATTATTTAATGAATAAATTTCCACTATTTTCCATTTATTCCACTATAAAGACTTCTTTTGCTTACAAAATTATTTAAGCCTTAAAATTCAAACTTATTTTTAATACATTAATTTTTTTTTATGAAATTTCTAGTTGTTTTGTCAAAATTTAACACTTTTTAACAGTTTTTAAATGCTTGTTTTCAGTTAATGATCGAACATGAATTTATATTACATACAATTAGCATTTTGTACAATAATTCTTTCTAATGTTCATAGATGAAAACACCTGTTCACATATATAAGATGAAGCAAACATAGCACTGATTTTCTGGGCGTGAGATATTAAGTTTGGAAACTTACTTTCGATAATGATTTGTAAAACTCTAACTTTGGCATATTTGCTTTTGCATATTTGGAATCAACTGCTTGAGATGATTGTTAGATTCCAACTCAATTAATTCAACTTGCAAATCTGACTTCAGCGCTTCACAATTGACGTTGAAAGGCATGGTAAAAACATCTAATTCTGTTTGAATGGCACTGAAATCTTGAAATCTGAGCTCGAACTCAAAATGCAATTTTTTCAAGCCATCTTCATAATTCTTAAGCTCTTCATTTACTGAGGGTATTGAATTTAAGTCGGGAAATGAGACAAGTCGTTGATCCATCATATATCTAATACCAAAGCTTTGACTAGCTTCATCAAAGTAGAAAAGGAAATGGATATATAATATTTAATTATATATATTTATTTTAATTTGCCTCGGATCGGCAAATTAAAATTCTATCCGCGGGCCGGATAGAACCTTTTGGCGGGCCGGAGTTGGCCCGCGGGACGTAGTTTGCCCATCCCTGGGCTACACCAAGACTTGTTGCATCGTGATTGGTGATACACCATGTTCTGAAAAAGTGTCTACTCCAGTGAAAAGTGAAGAACGCTGACTCCTCAACCCCTTGACGGATTTTCTTAAAAGGAGTTTTTTGGAGAAGAATAGAGAGAGTACGGTTACGAGCCGTCAAGAGTGATATTTCCCTCCATTTCTCTGAAGTGACAAAACAGACCAGATGTTTCCAAAGAGAGCCCCTTATGGTTTCGTGTATCATGCCATGGGATAATTAAGGTCTGCCACAAACCTGGTGAAATAGTTTTTAAGTAAATATAGTTATGCATATATATTTAATGTTTGTAAATAAAAATTAAAGTGCTCCTATTTAAAGTGTTCTAATTTAGTATTAGAAAAATAAAAAAACTTTCTGAAATCTATCAATAATTAGTTTATAATATTAAGAATACAATGTGTTAATGATATAAATAAACTCACTCTCTTTAAATCTGTCTTAATAAATGTCCATATGAAACAGCGAAATATTTACATTTAAATTAAATAATTATTAAAAGTAAATTATTTTAGTGCTAACTAGAATAGTAATGATGTGATTGAGTGGTATAACATATTCAAAAATATTACATTCTTAAAAAAAATAACCACATGTTAAACATATTCATTTTATTCTTTAGAACAAATGAAAATTCTTGAATTGACAAAAATAAAAATAATAATTGTTAAAAAAAACAACAATCTTCTGATAATGTATCCGCATTATGAAAATATTTATAAAGTAGTAGCTCATTTTTGGGAAATTTATTAATGAAAAAATTATTTTCTTTTATTTATTTTATTATATTCTCTAACAAAAAAAAATATGAGAAAATAAAATGAAACAGATATTTCTGGGTCTAAAGAGTTCTGGATATCTAAGCTAAAATTTCCCGTTTAAAGTTTTATCAATAATAAATTATTTGGATAGTTATTGTTTTGTCTACATTAATATGATTTAACAATTTTATGCACCGAATAAAACTGAAGATAATTTTTCTTCTTTGCTTAAATAATCTGTTTTATATTGAGTAAATAAGGCTATTTTTTTATCGACGTGATTAATTAATTTAGAAGTCGATAAATTTAATTTAACAAAATCAATCTCCAATTAAATTTGAGTGTAAAAGCGTAGTTCAGATTAGAATTTGATCTTAAAAGTTAACAGCTATTATTAAGAGCTACAGTAAAAAACTGAATGAACTGTATTTTAAGAAACAATGCAAGCAAGTTAATTCTTTAGAATTCAAATGCTATCGACATGATGAACTAATTTAAAAATAGATAAATTTAATTTAGATTAAAAGTTATCTTCCAAAATTTTTAAAAGCAACAATATAAAATTGAATTGATTGTATTTTAAGAAGCAGTGATTAAGAAGCAAGATAATTTAGAATTAAAATGACTTTCAGATTAACATTGGATGTTAACAGCTATGAAATTATTAAATGACTTTCAGATTAACATTGGATGTTAACAGCTATGAAATTATTAAAAGCTATAATGTTAAAAAGTATTAATTGTACTTCCAGAAGCAGTGCAAGCAAGATAATTCGTTAGAATTCGTTTTCAATATTCTCAGTTAAAAAAAGCCCCATTTAATATAGGTGCTAAAATGGATTATAGGGCATTTCGGTATTGCAGACGGTGTTAATTTATTTTATGTATATAATGAATGTGCTTAAAATTGCATTAACGCTTTTTGTTTATTTTAAAGGAACTTCTGGATGATCTTTACAAAATTTAATTAAGCTTTGGAAATAAATTAATTAAGAAATAATTATGTATAATGAATTTTAATTATTTAGAGTCGTGCGTCTTCCATTATATCTAATAAGAAATTGCTTATAGAATGAAAGACATTTTTTTTCCTATCTCACATGGCAGACATCAAAATCGAGACCACGTCCATGAATCCGTCCATTCATGGAAGAAGGAAACATCTTCTGTTATGATGGAGCACCAATAGGTAGAAGTCTGATTTGGCTCCGTGTTGCCGGAGTAGGATGGTAGGAACAAACGGGAGGACTATAGCCGCATTTGCGTATGATATGGGAGAAAACCCGAAGACCTCCCATTTGATAAATTGATTAACGAAGCAAGATGTTAAATATCCCGAATGCCATCAAGTCTGCAAGTGTCTTGAAATGATGTCTACAACAAATCCGCCAGAGTATTGAACTTTAGACCCTAATGTTCACCAGCGGCGCGCGTAGCCACGACTCAGAGACGAAAGGCATTGACACTACTATTTACATACTGTTTATACAACATTTAATATATAATCATTCTACATCAACTATTGGAATATCGCATTTTTGACTCATTTAAATCCAATCTCGTTTAATATATGCAAATAATATTAGAGAGTTTTTGCATATCGTACTTTAAAAATACGGTATTTTTCTCTCCCTATCACGCATGCTCATAGGAAACATTATTACAAATACGCATGCGCAATTTCCTATGAGCATGCGCGCTGGAGAGAAAAAAATACCGTATTTTTAATGAACGGTATGCAAAAACTCTCTATTATCTAATACAGTGTATTTTATGATTGGAAGGAAAAATCTAATTAAGTGCTAATTAGAAGCATTGCCTATTGCAGTGTGTATGTGATTTTAGAGTACTATATCTTTAATATAAAAATGAATTTTAAAAGTAAATCATGAACTATAAAAATTATATATAAATATATATATATAGTTACGTTAATTTACCTTACGTTAATTACGTTTAAACCTACGTAATGTGTGCCATGTTATACTTTTACAAAGAATGGATATAAATTACTCCATCATTCTACGGAAAAGAATAGATCCGTATTGCAGCAAATCAATGCGAGTTTATGGTGGCTGTCAGCCTTCATTAATTTTCTTTTTATTTCATTAATGGACGTGATTTTACAATATTTTATCTGTAATATAAAAATGAGTTATAAAAGCAAATACTGAATTATAAAATTATTTATATAGTATATAATTACTTCCTTACCTTCCTTCCTGTACTTCATGCTAATTACGTTTAAACATACACAATGTATGCTCTGTTATTATTTTACAAAGAGTGAATAAAATTACTTCAACATTCTACGGAACAGAATAAATCCGTATTGCAGAGAATCAATGTTGAGTTTATGGTAGCTGTCACCATTCATTAATTTATTTTTTAACTCATTAATGTTAAGTTAATGTCAATTTTTTAAGTAATTTTACAGCATTTTAATCTCTAATATAAAATGAATTATAAATTAATGTAGATGGTATGGTGTGTATATATGTATTTGCGTATATAGATGGTATGGTATGTATATATGCATTTACGTATATTTTATGTCATTTTATATTTCTTCTAATGCAGCTGGCAAATAGACCGTGATCTTTCGCCATAAGGGCTGCACCGATGTTACTCACTTTGCATTACCCAGGAGGCGCGTGTAACTTGATGGTAAGCCACGGACGCGGAGTAATAATGCCCCCGCAGCGCTCTACGATCCTATTAGGACCGGGACCTACGGTTTAAAGTGGATTCCGAACCACTACAACACCCATGGGCAAAGCCGGGATTTGAACCCGATACCTGTGGCACCGAACGCCAGAGCGCTAGCTACTCGGCCATTCAGGCCCCTATGTCATTTTATATACAATCATGTTAATTTACCTTACGTTAATCACGTTTAAACAAACGAAATATGTGCCCTGTTATACTTTTACAAAGAATGGATCTAAATTACTCCAGCTTTCTACGGAACAGAATAGATCCGTATTGCAGCAAATCAATGCCGAGTTTATGGTGGCTGTCAGCCTTCATTAATTTTCTTCCCCATTTTTTTACAGAAATGTCGATTCCTGTCGATGCATTTTCATTAACGCGAACAGGGAGGAGAGAGGGTGGGTTTCTTTTCTTTGAAGGGGTGGGCGCGTCATCGGACCTTTTCGATGTCACAACGCATCATCGATAAATAGCAGTGAAAGAAGAAAAAAAATTAGCTGTGGTGATGAGAAAATCGAATCGACACTCTTCCCCCTCTCCTTCCTGAAATACTTCGTCTCGAAAGACCAGCGTTCTTTGTTAATCAATTACAAGAGAGTTGCTCCTTGTACTCTAAAAGCGGTGTTAAGGTTGATTATGGGGGAGGAATTTAAGTAAACTAAATGTTGGAATTCGTAGGAATACAGAATGGAATAAAAGTAAGGAACTGGATTGGAAAAGTATATTTATTAGTTGTGAATAAGCTAGTCATTGATATTAAAAATAAGGTAATAGGTTAAAATTTGTTAGATGTGATTATTATCAGCATCATCATTAAGTGATAATTAAAAATAATACGAATCATGATAAAAATTGTAGTAAATAAAATTACATAGTAAATTCTGTTAATGTTTTACACTTCAAAAATCAAAACAAGAAACAGTCATTTTTAATCAATTATAAGAAATTTGCTTGTTGTATTCTAAAAGCGGTGTTAAGGTTGATTATGGGGGAAGAATTTAAGTAAACCAAATGTTCAATTCGTAGGAATACAGAATAGGATAAAGGTAAGGAAGTGGATTGAAAAAAAAATTTATTAGTTATAAAAAGACTAGTTATTAATTTTAAAAATAACGTAATAGGTTAAAATTAGTTAGCTTTGATAGTTTCTTGAGCATCATCATCAACATTAAGTATTGATTAAAAATAGTATAAATCATGATAAAAATTGTAGTACATAAAATTTCATCGAGAATTCTGTACATAATTTACTTTCCCAAAAAACAAAATTAAAAACATTGAAATGAATATATATAAACAATAAATAAATAAGGCAAATAAAGCTAGAAAGAAAATTTGTTCTATATGGAACCAAACAAATTGAAAAAAATTGTAATCATCTGGGCTGATTTAGAGATTACCCATAATATTTAGAATTTAGTATAAGAACAAAAAAGCAAGGTAATAGCAATCTTAAACAAGCAGAGAAAGAAAAATATCTTAGGCATGAATTAAATTATGTTCATTAGTTATCGTTCAAAACTGAAAAAAAGGAAACAGATTAAAAAATTAAAAAATAATAATAATTATAAATTTAAAAAAATAATAAAAAAATTTTAAAAATAATAATAAATAATGAACATTAAAAGTGGTCAAAGAAACAAAAATCCGATCAGGGACACAAAAAAATCCGCTAATTAAAACAATACCTATAATTTTGGGTAGTAATAAATTATAATTTTTTTAAAAATTGTGCCGGTTTTAAAAGCAATACGATTCATATTTCAAGTATTACTCGCGCAGAATAGCATGTAAATAGACACAGGTGTAAAAACGCTGTTGGCTTGCATTGCTGGCACTATGAGATGATTTAAAACTTTATGTCTCACATCAGCAGGCGGAATAGCCATTAAGAATTGTTTGATTTTTTTTATACGCTACGCAAGTGTAGCTTTTAAAAGTCAACAACCAATTAGAGACTCTTCCTAGTCTAAGTCTTCATAGTCTATAAGAACATAGTCCATGATATAAAAGAAGATTTAACAACAGTGAATGAGCAAATCTGTTCACAGCAATTTTCTTATTTTAGAAAGGTTAGAAAACAAAGTCATTAGAATGATTGTCGATGCTCCTTGGTTTTTTAGGAATAAAGAAATAAAAGATGCTTTATCTATGCCTAGCTTCAGCGATTATGTGGTTAAACTTGCTCAAAAATTTTATAATTCTCTCAATAGCTCTCAAAATTCTGTTATTAATAACTTAAATAAAATTGACTACGACATCTCTTTACATTGTTTTCGTAAAAGACCAAAACACGTATTAAACATCAATAAGTAGACCGGTTTTTCTTTTTTTATTCATCTGTCTCTGGTCCTGGTTGCTCTTGGTTAGGTTCGCGTATGATTGCTTATGAAACTGCTATTGCGTGGGTGCTCTGCTGTGCTATGGCTCTAGGTTTACTTTTGGTATTTTTTAATGATTGTATCATTTTTGTTTTAACTTTTTTGTTTTTTCTCTTATTCTATATTCTCTGATTATTATGCAATATGTTTATAATTTCAATGGGCTGTGACCGACTGCCACTGTTTTTATATGCTGCAACTAGGAGGTCTGGTCGCTTCGCGACGAAGGTACTCCATTTAAATACACCGATTTCTGAATGAGCAAATTGGAAAAGGGAAATTCAAAATTAATGGAATTTATGTTATAGTTTCTAAGTAAATTTGTACGAATTTTTAAAAATTGAAGTATGTTATTAGTCCAATGTCTAAATTGGAGAGAGTGGGGATACTTGATCATATGGGAGACTTGAACCATCTCCTGATACTTGATTCATCTCCCTTTTCCCTGCAGTTGGGTAATTTTTCTTTCTAAAGTTTGCAATAAGTTAACATATTTACATTTTTGCTTATGTACAAAAGAATTAAATAACTTGATGCCATTTTTAAAGTACTGATCAATAGTTGCTTTTTTTCCCTATCTGAGTAGACCGGTGAGTGATTTTTATATTATTTTGCAGTGAAATTTTTTAAGCTGCCAGAATATAGATAGATTTAATAATAATAATTTTAGCTAAATTTTTAATCTAAAATAGTTCAAAGAGTTACATGCTTTATTTAGTAAAAGCCCGAGAATCAAAAATGGTGATAGCGTGGAAAACTTGTGACACTGATATTGGTGTTGCAGAAGCCATGGCTCAACCATACAAATTAGGAAATCAGATGCATTAATTTTTTTAATGAATTTTTCAGTAGTTTTCTATAGTCAATTAATTTTCTTTATTTTGTTTTGTTTAAAAATTGATTGAAAGTTGTACCTTCATATGCATATACAGAGAAAAAGGATGTATTTTACAGTAGACTTTCAAAAATAAATACTTTTGCAAATTCAATTAATGTTTCTTGATCACAATTTTTGTTTTAAATGATGTAAAAGCCTTTTGTGTTATGAATTTAAAAATTGGCAATTATTTGTGAATGGCTTTAATTGCTTGTAAAATATGATGATTAGAAGTTAAATGATACTGTCAGCAAAAAACCTGCTATTGACAATTGGTTGATAATAAATTATACAGAAAAGAAAACTGTAAAAAAGATTTGCTTAATATTTCATAAGATATATTGAAAAATGGAATTTGCTCAAATAATTGTAGATTCCAAACGTTTAAATGGCCACCCGGTGAAGACATTTATATCATCAACGAAGACCAACTTTCGACCACCAATTATCATTACAAAAAATTATCGTGTTACTAATTTTAATTACACAATTAGTTTTGAAGGATTCATTGTATGTAAAGTACATTGTAAAACAAAAAAAAAGAAAGACATTATTTTTGTATCTTTTTTAAAGCATCTCTTCACCAAGGCTCATTTAGCTCTCTCATGGGATGCATTAGCCACAATACACAACAAAAATAAAAACTTATTAGACAGTGTAAATGGTTTAAACTGAAAATTATTTTCAATATATTTTAGAGAAAATATGCCAGGTTTTCCATTACGCCTTTTTAATTATGCTGTAAGAAAATATATAAAAATAATAATTTAAATTTAAAAAGTGTCTAAAGTAGTCTAATCTTCCTCTACGATAAAAATATACTATATTATCATAATTTTTATTTCCGTTTTATTTATTTATTATTTTTAATGTCGGTCCCTATGACCTAAGAAATAAGGAAGATATGAAGAAAATTCAGTCCCAACACAATGCCCAACACAAGGGAAGATATGTTGCACTCACATTTCGCCATTATTTTAAACAAATATACTTCAAGAGTGATATTTTATGGATTCAAGGCTTCTTTCTAGAATCCAACTAAAGGAATTTAAGGTTTATAGAATTAATGTGCCTTACAAAATTAATATCGTTCTCATTTTCCTGCAGTTATCTTAACTTTACTTTTCGTCTCAAATTGGTAAACAAATACCATCTTTACTCAATTATTTAAAAACGAAATGCATCACTCAATATACGTATATATATATATATATTCTTCATTGACGTGACAGCTCCATCATGGGCCAAGGCCTTCTGCCCACTGGCAGATTCTGCAGAATGAGTCAGCCTTATGTCTAACGATCTACAGTCATATCAGACTGGTACCTACGGTTTAAAGAAGAATTCCGAACCACTACAAATATACATGCCACCGGCGACATTCGAATCAGAAACTTGTGGTACTGAGCATATATATATAATTGTTTTTAAATCTCATAGTTATTTTTATTATTTGCCAATGATGAGATATAGTCAGTGGCACAATGTGATTGTTAAAATCAGAGGTAGGGAATCGGAATCGTGTCTTTTTGAAGGAGTCGGAGTCAGGAGTTCGTTTGTAAATCCGATGGCGGGCTGTTTTATAACAAAAAAAACTATTGTTACAGAATTGTAGGATTTAATGTTAGATATAGATGTTAAAATGACAATTCAATTGTATCCTTCAATAATACAATCAATAACAAACTCAGTTACTGCATTAGCAGGGCACCAAGTGTTGAGAAATTTTCTCAGCACTGAGGCTTATAAAAAGCTATCTTGGGGCTACAATGAAAGACGATCCTATAGAAGTTATTCTTTTATGAAGTAAAGAGAAGTTTAAATGGATTACAAATATATCATTTTGCACGAAAATTTTCAATTAAAGAATACTTTCAGAGACAGGGACCTAAGGTTCAAAGTGTGTTCCAAACCACTGCAAACATCTATGGCATCACCAGGCCACAAGTCACTCGGCAATCAGGCACCAAATATGTTTAAATGCCACATGAAAATCCTTGTATAACTCGAAAACGAAAATAAGACGGATCTCTTTAAAAATGAATATTATAACTTATTTATGAATAGAGTCTAAACACAAACTTATTAAAAATTTGTATCTCTCGTAACTGACGTCAATTGCGATTACAAAAATTACTATAAGAATTATTTAGTTCTCATTTCAAAAATCTTTTACATAAAATGATATAAAATACACAGCCACTATTAATAAGAAATTTGATATTTTCTATCTGATGACTTCCAAGGCCTTTTTTCATATCTTAATCGCATTTAACTACTATTCATAAGGAGATTCGAACAAAATACACAACTGTCATAAATCATCGGAGTAATTTCTTTGGAGCACGCACGGATTTTTGGAAGAGATTAAATTTATTCCGCTTTGTCAAATTTTGGATGCTGTTTATATCTGATTTTGCAATCAGTTTTTTTCCGTTAGGTATACGGAAAGAAAGAATAAGAATATTACAATTTTTTCATTTTTTAGGGCATCATTTATTTCTTTTTATCTCTTCTGCAACGAGCATCCATCAGAATAACTTTTTTCTTTAGTTCTATGATTCTGTTTTTTAGAAATAAGTTTCATAAAAGAACACGCAGTTTTTTTTTTTTAAGTAAGACATCGAGGTTAATTTTTTTTATTCCTTCAACACGAGTTTAATCAATTCATAAAACTAAAAATCAATCCTACGGGAAGTATGGAAATTTTTAATAATACTAAAAAATGTCTGTATTTAAAGCCTAATTTTTTTCATGAATAAAATTGATTGATTGGCTCATCTATTATAATTCTTTCCTAGAAGGAGTAGTGACAGTACTAGTATTTGTATAACGTCACTGTAGTGGGTTCACCTGATGCAGTATTTCTAAAATACTGAATTTTGACACCGGTATATATGACGTCGCAGATATTCTGCAGTCTTATTCCAGTAAATATCGAAATAAATGATAAAAAATTCGATGTAATTTATTTTAGGATTCAAATCTGTATGTAAAAGGTAAAAATTATTACTGAATATTTTAGAATTAGCGTTCGACGAGTTAGCATTGTTTTGTGGGGGATGACTTTTAGGGTGAACTATCCTCATTCTCGTATCGCATGGGAGAAACCAGGCAAACTCCCATCAGGAAATTCGACTAAGGAGGAAGTTCTCAAATGCCATCGAGTCTTCCCTTTTTTGAAACGGTATTTACAGTAAAGTCGCCAATGGATTGTACCTTAGCTCATCTAGTACTCATCAAGGACGCTCGTTGCCACTGAGCCGCGAGTAGGACTTAGGTAAAATAAATAATATAATAACTTTTTTATGAATAGAGATTGAACACAAGCATATTAAAAATTCGTTTCTCATGTAACTGACGTCTATTACGTATGTTACAAAGCCTCTATGTAATATTACTATGTAATATATGTAATAGACATAAGAAACGAATAAACATTATGTAATTTTATTCCTATCTTACGTCTATTACATATGTTAAAATGCCGCCAGAGGATTGTACCTCAGCTCTAATGCTCACCATCTATACGCTACTTGTCGCTGAGCCATGAGTCTGACTCATCTAAAATAACTGTCGTTTAAGAATAGAGACTGAACAAAAACTTATTAAAAATTTGTATCTCATGTAACTGACGTCTATTATATACAGTGGGCCACAAAATTGAGTATACACCTTAGAAACTTAGAGACGTTTTGCAATTACAAATTAAATATTGCTTTAAGATGATCGAATTTTTTACCTTATATACTTTAGTCTATGCTTTACCGTACTATACTTATAAAATTGTTATGTCCATTTATTTTTTACGAAAAAAAAAAGATCTGAGACGAGACGAAACGCAACAAAAATAAGTATACACCTTTATTAATTTCCTTTTAACGTGCAAATTAATATTTTGTTGCATAACCTTTTGCTTGAATTACAGCTTGTAATCTTCTGGACATAGATTCTACTAGTGTTTTAGGGGTTTCAATAGAAATTTTAGCCCATTCTTCTCTCAGAACCTTCTTGAGAACTTCCTTGCTTGTGATTTCTTGCTCATGTACAGCTTTCTGTAATTGCAACCCCAAATTTTCGATGACTTTTAGGTCTGGGGACTGGGCTGGAGTGTGTAATTGCTTCTTGCAATGGTACAGCAAGTATAACTGCACAATCTTTACAGTATGCTTGGGGTCGTTGTCCTGCTGGAATATGAAGCTTGACCCAAACTCCAACTTACTGGCACTTTTTTTCAAGTTATCATTTAAAATCCCCAAATATACATGTTTATCCATAATACTATCAATAAAAGCAAGCTCTCCAACTCCTCCAGCCGACATACAACCCCAAACGAGTACAGATCCACCTCCGAACTTGATTGTCTTAATGGTGTTTTTAGGTGCCAGTGCTTTCCCAGCTTCTCTCCATATTTTAAATCGTCCATCGCTTCCGTAAAGATTAAACATACTTTCATCAGAAAATATTACAGTGTTTCAGAAAGAAATAGGCTTTAAACGATGTTCTTTGGCGAAAATCACTCTCTTTTGTCTATTCACATATTTGATGAGTGGCTTTCGTATTGGTGTACGGCATGAAACCCATATTGGTGAAGGGTACGTCGAATTGTTTCAACTGAGATCTTTTTCCCGATTGTAGAGGATATCGATAAAGTTAGTTTAGAGGCACTCACCCTCAGATCTTTCTTTACTGAGTGAATGATCTTCCTCTTCGCTGTAGTACTCAGTATTTCTTTACGTCCTCTTCCAGGAATATTGGCCATAGATCCAGTTTTTTTATACTTCTGTAGTATTTTTTGGACACAACCATGAGTTACACCAATCAACGAAGCGATTTCTCGAAGAGATTTTCCCTCTTTCGATCATTTTACAACCAATAAACGCTCAGATTCCGTAGTTTCTCTACGAGAGCTCATTTTACGATTTTTAATGAGAAAAAATACTATTTAAAAGCGTTGAAGTGCAATAGCACGTGTTATAAGCTGCAGCTACTCCTAAAACTCTTTAAAGAAAATTTGAAACTAAAAAAAGTGGTGGCATAATTTACAAATATAAGAGGTGTATACTCAATTTTGTGGCATGGTTTTCTATCTTTTTTTCGAATCGCTTAACTTTTTTCGTAATAAATAAGTTAACTATAGAATTGTGTTATTATAGGAAGGTAAAGCAGAGCATAAAGTATCTAGGATAAAAAAAATTTATCTATTTAAATCAATATTTAATTTGTAATTGGAAGAAGTCTAAAAGTTTTAGGGGTGTATATTCAATTTTGTGGCTCACTGTATAAGAACGAATTAGTTCTCATTTCAAAATTCTTTACAAAGAATGATATAAAATACACAGGCACTATCTATAACCGTATTCGTAAGAAATTTGATATTTTCTATCTGATGACTTCAAAAGCCTTTTTTCTTATCTTACCGCATTTAACTATTATTCATATAAGAGATTCGAACAAAATACACAACTGTCATCAATCATCGGAGTAATTTCTTCGGAGCACGCATGGGCCTTTGGAAGAGATTAAATTTATTCCGCTTTGTCAAATTTTTGATGCTGTTTGTACCTGATTTTATAATCGGTTTTTTCGGGGGGAAGAGGGGAATGCGAATATAACAATTCTTTCATTTTTAAGGGCATCATTTATTTAATTTTATCTCTTCTGCTACGAGCATCCATCATAATAACCATTTTTTTTAAAGTTCTATGATTCTGTTTTTTAAAAATAAAATTAATAAAAGAACAAGCAGTTATTTTTTTTTTTAAGGAAGACATCGCGGTTAATTTTTTTTTATTCTCTCTACACGAGTTTAATCAATTCATAAAACTAAAAATCAATCCTATGGGGAGTATGGAAATTTTTAATAATACCAAAAAATGTCTATATTTAAAGCTAAATTTCTTTCCAGAATAAAATTGATTGATTGGCTCATCTATTATAATTCTTTCCTAGACCGAGCAGTGACAGTACAAGTATTAGTCTAACGTCACTGTAAAGGGTTTACCTGATGCAGTATTTCTAAAATACCGAATTTTGACACCAGTACATATCACGTTACATATCTTCTGCAGTCTTATGATAAATAAATGGTATTAAAATGCAATGAAATTCCTTTTAAGACGCAAATCTGTATGTAAAAGGTAAAATATTATTGTTAGCGTTGTCGAATTAGTGTTCGATGAGTTAGCGTTGTCGTTGTCGGCGCTAGCTTATTAAATTTTTTAACTATTGTAAAACTTAGACTGACCATTTCTTATTACAACTATTAAATACATTGCAAATTTATCAGATTTTTTTTCAAAAATTAAATGTATTGAAAATTGGAGGAAAAAGGGAAGCAGCTTCAGTTGTGAAGGAGCCCCAATTGGTAGTAGTCTGACTTGGTTACGTTTATCTCAAGAAAAAGGGTAGTGTTTTCTGGGAGGACTTTTAGGGGGAACTATTCCCATTTGCATATCGCATGGGAGAAAACCGGCAAACTTCCGTCAAGTAATTCGACAAAGGAGGCAAGATCCTGAAGATCTCAAACACCATCCAGTCTTCCTTTTTTAAAACGGTGTCTACAGCAAAGTCGCCAGCGGATTGTACCTCAGCCCTCCTGCTTCCCATAGACGCTGATTGCCACTGAGCCGCGAGTAGGACTTGTCTAAAATAAATTTTATAATAACTTCTTTTTGGATAGAGACTGAACACAAACTTATTTAATATTCGTATCTCATGTAACTAACGTCTATTACATAGGTTACAAAGACACCATCGGATTGTACCTCAGCCCTCATGCTCCCCATAGACGCTGATTGCCACTGAGCCGCAGGTAGGACTTACGTAACATAAATGTTGTAACAAATCTTTTATGAATAGAGACTGAACACAAATTCCCAAAACTTCTAATATCCTGTAACTGATGTCTTACATATAAGAATGATGTAGTGTTCATTTCAAAATTTTTTTACAAAGAATGATATAGTAAAATACACACACACTATCTATGACACTTTTAATAATAAATTTGATATTTTCTATATGATGTCTTGAAGCATAAGTAGGTATAAGTCTTATTTTGCATTATGACGCTGAAGAAGGAGAGCAGTACTTTACAAGAGGATTTTAGGGTAAACTATCCACATTTGCTTATCATATGGAAGAAAACCTGGAAAACTCCTAAAAAGTAATCCGACTCACGAAGCAAGATGCTGAATAGCACAAACACCATCGAGTCTCCTCTTTTTTTGAAATCGTGTCTACAACAAACCCGCCAGTGGATTTAACCATCGCCCTACCAATCACCATCCACGTTCGTTTCCACTGAGCCACGAGTCGGACTCATCTACAATAAATATTATAATATCTTTTTTTATGAATTGAGACTGAACACAAACTTATTAAAAATTTGTATCTCATGTAACTGACGTAGTTTGATGAATTAGTTCTCATTTCAAAATGTTTTACTCATAATGGTACAAAATACACGGACACTATCTATGGCACTTTTAATAAGAAATTTGATATTTTCTATCTGATGACTTCGAAGGCCTTTTTTCTTATCTTAACCGCATTTAACTATTATTCATAAGGAGATTTGAACGAAATACACAACTGTCATCAATCATCGGAGTAATTTCTTTGGAGCACGCACGGGTTTTTGGAAGAGATTAAATTTATTCCGCTTTGTCAAATTTTTGATGTTGTTTATGCCTGATTTTATGATAGGTTGTTTTTTTTAGGTTGGAGGGGAAGAAAGAATGCGAGTATTACAATTCTTTCATTTTTAAGGGCATCATTTATTTCTTTTTATCTCTTCTGCTACGAGCATCTATCAGAATAACCATTTTTTTAAAAGTTCAATGATTCTGTTTTTTAAAAATAAAACTAATAAAAGAACAAGTAGTTTTTTTTAAAGTAAGATATCGAGGTTAAATTTTTTTTATTCCTTCAACACGAGATTGATCAATTCATGAAACTAAAAATCAATCACATGGGAGAAGTTTTTAATAGTACAAAAAATGTCTATATTTAAAGCTTAATTTTTTCGTGAATAAAATTGATTGATTGGCACATCTATTATAATTCTTTCCTAGACCAAGCAGTGACAGTACTAGTATTAGTCTAACGTCACTGTAATTGTTTAACCTGATGCAGGATTTCTTAAATACCGCATTTCGACACCAATATATATGGCGTCAATGATATTCTGCAGTCTTATGACAGTAAAGATCGAACAAATTGTATTAAAATGCACCGATATTAATCTTAAGATGCAAAACTGTATGTAAAAGTTAAAAAATTATTATCAATATTGTCGAATTAGCGTTGTCTTTTGTCGGTGTTAGCTCACTAAATTATTCAACTGTTGTTAAATTAAGGCAGATCATTTCTTATTTCAACTATTAAATACATTGTGTATTTATCAAATTTTTTGTAAATTAAATGTATTGCAAATTGGGGGGAAATGGGGGCAGAGTCCATTGGGATGGAGCACGCATAGGTAGTCTGACTTGATTACGTGTATCTCAAGAAAAAGGGCAGTGCTTTCCGGAAGGAATTTTAGGGAGAAATATCCTCATTTGCGTATCCCATGGGAGAAAACAGGCAAATAACATCAGGTAATTCGACTAAGGGAGCAAGAAGCTGAAAATCTCAAACGCCCACGAGTCTTCTCTTTTTTTGCAATCGTGTCTACAACAAAGCCGGCAGTGGATTGCACCATCGTCCTAGTGCTCACCTTCCACGCTCGTGGCCACTGAACCGCGAGTCGGACTTACCTACAAAAAATATTATAATAACATTTTTATGAATAGAGACTGAACACAAACTTATTATTAACAATTCATATCTCATGTTTATTACATATGTTACAAAGCCGCCAGCAGGTCTTACATCTGTTACATATGTCACAAAGTTACTGTTACTATATACACTCAAGAGCCAAAACATTATGACCACCCCTACATTTTGCAATGAACTCGCCTGGACGACGTGGAAGGCACGTAATCAGGTGGAAGTGGTATTTAACTGCTGCTGGAGAGTCTGAAAAATCATTCTTTCACTTACTTCTTACAGGACAACGCCCCTTGTCACAAGGCTAATTGTGTTGGAGTGGTTCCAGGAACATGATGATGAATTCCAGTTAATGTCCTGGCCGCCTAACTCACCGGATCTCAATCCGATAGAGCACATTTGGGATGTCCTGGGATTGCAGCTCAGAGTTCAATGACCACCAATTCGCAATATCTCGGATTTGCGTTACCGTTGCTTAAACATCTGGTACAATCTGTCTCTGGCCATCTACCAAGGACTTGTGGCCTCCATGCCAAGGCGGGTTAAAGCTGTGTTGCGCGCCAAAGGTGGGCCAACTCGTTATTGACAGGTGGTCATAATGTTTTGACTCTTGAGTGTAATATATGTAATAGACGTAAGATACGAATAAACATTATGTAGTTTTATTCGTATCTTACGTCTCTTAAATATGTTAAAATGCCGCCAATGGATTATATCTCAGCCCTAATGCTCACCATCCACGCTCGTTACCACTGAGCCATGAGTCTGACTTATCTAAAATAAATGTTATACTAACTTTTTTAGGAATAGAGACTGAACACAAACATATTAAAAATTCGTATCTCATGTAACGGACGTCTATTACATATAAAAATAATTTTGTTCCCAGTTTAAAATTTTATACTTTATACAGAATGATATAAATTACACAGCAATATTTATGACACTATTACTAAGAAATGTGATATTTTCTATCTAATGACTTCGAAGCCTTTTTTCTTATCTTAACCGCATTTAACTATTATTCGTAAGGAGATTCGAACAAAATACACTACTGTCATCAATCATGGGAGTAATTTCTTTGGAGCACGCACGGTTTTTGGGAGAGATTAAATTTATTCCGCTTTGTCAAATTTTTGATGCTGTTTATACCTGATTTTGTAATCGGTTTTTTTTTCAGGGGGTAGTGGTAGAAAGAATGAGAATATTACAATTCTTTAATTTTTAAGGGCATCATTTATTTCTTTTTATCTCTTCTGCAACGAACATCCATCAGAATAATCTTCTTCTTTTTAAGTTCTATGATTCTATTTTTTAAAAATAAAATTAATAAAAGAACACGCAGTTTTTTTTTTTTTTTTTTAAAGTAAGACATCGAGGTTAATTTTTTTTTATTCATTCAACACGAGTTTAATCAATTCATGAAACTAAAAATCAATCACATGGGAGAAATTTTTAATAATACCAAAAAATATCTATATTTAAAGCTTAATTTCTTCTGGAATAAATTTGATTGATTGGCTCATCTATCATAATTCTTTCCTAGACCGAGCAGCGACAGTACTAGTATTAGTGTAACATCACTGTAATGGGTTCACCTGATGCAGTATTTCAATACCGCATTTTGACGCCAGTACATATGACGTCACATATCTTCTGCAGACTTATGACAGTAAGTATGTTATGAATTGTATTAAAATGCTAAAAATTGTATTAAAAAGCTAAAAAATTATTATTAGCGATGCCATCATCGGAGTTAGCAAAATATAAACTGCTTGTAATTTACAAAATTTCATTAGATTATTAATTAATTTCCCAAGTTTTGGTGAAATGACAATCTGGCGTGTCAAATTTTACCCACCAAATAAATTTATATACAATTTGTAATAATCTTTTACGATAGGTGTTAATGCATGTTAAAATATAGACTTTGATAGCAAGCTCGTAGACATAATTGCAGAATTTGGGTGAAGGTTTAAAAGTGCAAATATATAAAAAGCGTTCGCAAATTGTTCTCACAAAAATGATAGTTATCATCAGGAATAACAATATAGCAATTAACAAGAGCCTAAGACTTCAAACCATAGTATCAGATAAGATAAACTTCGATACATGTCCAACAAAGTCAAGTTGCCCCTTATAAATTAGTTTTTGTCTTGCAGAAAAATCAGTATATCTCCAGAACATCATAGTTAAATAATGAAAAGAAGCAGCTGCGTAATGAAAAAAAAGCATTGTTAGTCGTAGCTGACTGGCTCATGAGGGTTTAAGAGAAAGACAACCGATGCAAATGTCATATCCTCAATGCATCAGATAATTACAGTGGCTCATGAAACCCATGGTGAACAGGGTATCTATGGGCTCCGAGGAAGGTGTCGTAACCAAAACCTGTTGCAGATGGATTTAAATTTACTGTAATATTAAATTTTAAAACATGAAATATAAAATTTAAATAATTACGCTTCAATTAAAATGTTATTAAATTATTTTTTTTCAACAATAATGATTCATTTATTTTTGATTGCTTAAAAATGTATTGTAGGAAAAAAGTAATATTCCCTATTATGTGTACTATCTGTAATTTTTTAAAGTGTTTTCTAATAGTTATAATTTTTTTATTTATTCTATCTACTAATCATTTTCTTCTAAACTTTATAAAAATAAATGCTGGTAAAAAGATCAAATAATATTTCAATAAATAGAATAATTTTCTTAACTCATAATAAAATTTAGAATTGTTTACAATAAAGATAAATTTTCTCCTAATAAGTTGTGTTAATTTTTTTAGGAAATACATGCATCTGGATAACTTCCGTCAATATTTATTTTCCAATTCTACGTATAATTTAATCTTACACATATCAACGCTACAACTATTTTAGTTTGCTATTTTAAGAGCATAATAAAAAAATCGATGTGTTTTTTTTTATCACAACATATATGCACCATGAAACAATTACTAGTTAAAAAGCAACAAATACTGGAAAAAACCCAAAAATGCACCATAAGATCTTTAAAAGAAAGAAAAAAAAAATAAAGAAGACCTGCTTCATAAAATGATGGGGAGGATCGAAATCTCTTCGCAAACAGATGAAAGTTTAAACATTGTTTTCTAATTTTTCAGTGCCCGAGCAAAACTTCATTAAACTGTTCATTGATGCGTGATTTACACTCGGGCCGCTTTTGTCTTTCACGACTGCTTCAGCGATTTTTCTTTTCTATCCTAAACGTTTAATAATACGGATATAATTTTTCTTTCCCCCACCCCCTTCCCACCATTTTCCACCCCCGCTTGCTTTTGAGACGCTTTTAATGCCGGTGTAATTAAAGATTTATTAAAGTAATTACTTTGTGAACCTTCATCCTTCTCTCGCATGCACGTCTGCTATAGTCTTCTGCAATTTGCAGAGTTGCTCAGATATGTGATCTAACTTTACTTGAAAATGAAAAATTAAAAAATTATAGTTCCAAAATTTTAATGAGATAATGTGAATGAGAAGAATATAATTAATAATTAAAAGTAATTATATTATAAAAAAATAATATAATAAAAACTGAAATTATTTCACGAATTTCAATTTAGCACATTATTATTCAATAATTTCAATTTGTCACATTAGTATTCAATGATTTCAATTTATCACATTAGTATTCAATAATTTCAACTTATCACATTATTATTCAATAATTTAAATCTATCACATTTTCAATTCATTTATTTAAACATACTTTGTTGGACGCATACACATAGAAGTATACCAATGTTCAAAAATCTAAGAAATTTATGAAGCAACCAGTCAGAATATTACAAGAACAGCAGTTCTACACTTTAGGGTTCCGTTTGTTTATTTGGCGATTTTTTCCCTTGTGGTTTACAAAATACTGCAATTTTGGCGATTCCATTTGGCGTGGAAAAGAGAATTGGCGAAATCGGAATCCTAAAGTGCAGTATCCCTACAAGAACTGTCAAATTAAATTGCTATATGAATATAACGAAATTCAATTACTCTAGAACTTTATGAAGAAACAATTGTTGTAAAGTTGCTCAGATATGTGATCTAACTTTACGTGAACATGAAATCGTTGGTATAGTTTAAAAATTTATAGTTCCGAGATAATGTGATTGGGCAAAAATATAGTTAATTATTATAAGGCTATAAATAAAAATTTTAAGTACAATAATATAAAAAGCAAAATCCTTTCGTAAATTTCAATTTATCACTTGGGAACATACTTTGTTCGACGCATACACATAAGAGTATACCAATGTTCAATAATCTAAGAAATTTACGAAACAACCAGCCAGAATATTACAAGACAGTAGCTCTACACTATAGGGTTCCACTTGTTTATTCGGCGATTTTTTCCCTGTCTGTCTTCGTTAAGTTCCCTCTTTAACAAACAAAATGGACACTGCGATTTTGGCGATACCATTCGGCGTGGAAATGAAACTTGGCAAAATCGGAACCCTAAAGTGCAGTGTATCCCCACAAGAACTGTCAAATTCAATTGTTATATGAATATAACAAAATTTAATAACTGCAAAACTTTAGGAAGAAAAAATTGCTTAAAGGAGAATTGTTAGAATATTTCAAGAACAACAATTCTACACTTTAGGGTTCAGCTTGTTTATTTGGCGATTATTTCCCTTCCAGTTTACAAAGTACTGCTATTCCATTTGGCGTGGAAATGAAACTTGGCGAAATCGTATCCTAAAGTGCACAATCCACACATCCTAATCCCTACAAGAACTATCAAATTCAATTGCTATATGAATATAACAAAATTTAATAACTCTAGAACTTTATGAAGAAATAATTGTTCAAAGAAAAATTTTTCAATTGTCAAAGTTGAGACGCTTTTAAAGCTGGTGTAATTAAAGATTTTTTAAAGTAATTACTTTGTGAACCTCCACCCTTCTCTCGCATGTACGTCTGCTATAGTCTTCTGTAATTTGCGGAGTTGTTCAGATAGTGGATCTAACTTGCTAGATGAAATTGCTAGTAGAGTTTAAAAAATTATACTTCCAAAATTTTAATAAGATAACGTTATTGAAAAAAAAAAAAAAAAGATATTGAATAATTTTAAATAATAAAAATTATAAAATAAAACTGAAATTCTTACACGAATTTCCATTTAGTGAAGATACGAATAGTCATGGGACGAATAGACATGGAAGTAAATAAATGTTCAATGATCCCCGAAATTTATGAATCATTTGATCAGAATACTACAAGAACAGAAGTTTTGCACTATAGGGTTCCGCTTGTTTATTTGGCGACTTTTATCTTGCGTTTTCGCCAAGTCCCCACCTAAATAAACAAAATTGCCGTTGATATTACAAAATAGGGCGATTTTGGCAATTCCATTTGGCTTGGAAAAGAAACTTGGCTAATCGAAACTCCAAAGTGCAGAATTAGAAAAGAATTGTGAAATTCAATTGTTATAGGAATGTAACTGGGGCCTGATGACCGAGTGGCTAGCACTCTGTCCCACGGCACCACAGGTATCGGGTTCGAAATCCAGCTGTGCCAGAAATGTTTATAGTGGTTCAAATTCCACTTTAAGCCCTAGAAGATTTTTTCTTGTGTTAATCAAGCGTAAACGTGATTAATCAAACGTTTTTACTCATCGATTTTTTTTACTTATGCCAAAAAATGTTTGGTCCCAAATATGTGTTAATATTATTAGAGCTCTTTGCTTCCTGATGGCTAATTGGCTAGTACTCTGAACTCTAAATGTTGGTGGTGGCATGGATGTTTGCGAGTGCTTCGTAATCCGCTTTAAACTGTAGATCCCGATCTAATTAGCCTAAAGTGTGCACAAAATGACTGTTGAGCGACAAAAAAAACCCCTTTTTTTCGACAATTGCAGTCACAGATTTGAAACAATTGAAGTTCAGCACATAGAGGTAAAAAATATTACATAAATACGATTACTGCCTCCTGGCTGGGGTGCGATTGACTAAGGACATCTAATTTGCAATGAAAAAGAGAAAAAATGAATCCCTGTTTTTCCCTGCTATTTAAACGTTTAATTTTTTTATAAAATTAATGTTGAAATCTCATCAACGCGACATCTGAAATGAGATTGGCCAACTATGCATTGTTGTAGAATCTACTCTTTTTTTAAACAGAAAAGGTAATATCTACTACCGATGAAAGCGGTCTGATGGCTGATTGGCTAGTGCTCTGGCCTTTGTTATCAAAGTTTTCAGGTTCGATTCCTGGTGGTGGCATGGATGTCTGTGAGTGTTACAATATCCACTTTAAACTGTAGGTCCCGGTTTATTTAAAAAACATAAATGTGCACAAAATGACTGTAGAGGAACAAACCAAATTAAATCAGCTACAAATGAGAATAGATCTTATTGTTATAAATACGTCCAGATTTACGTTAAATTATTAGTTCAGAAAAGAATTATGTAAGATTTTTTATAGTTGTCAAAATTTACTCCATCATCCTATTTTCATTTAAAATAATATGTGTTCCGATTTTCATTTGTGATAAACTATTAATGAACAAAAAGAAGCTATCAGATTAAAAAACATCTTCCTTATTTGGCAGTGCATTTATAAATGAAATCAATTTCTGTCAACAAAGAAAAGAATTAATTTTCAATTTAAAGAATTTTTAAAAAGCTATTTTGAGAAACAATTTGTATTAACTGAAAGAAAGCTACAGTCCATAATTGGAACTTAAAAATATCGATTTTGTGTCCAAACTTATTGTATTTTTTAATGCTTAACAGATGACGCAACTTATGAAATTCTAAAACGCTTGCTAGTTCCATGGATTAGTAGGATTTTCAGAAATTCAATTAGGGAATTTTTAAAATTCAAATCATATTTACAACACGAAAAAATCAAAAAAATTCACGGCAAATGATTATGAAAGAAAATTTGATTAATTAATAATTCTTAGTTGTGGCAAAATTTAAATGATATCGTATTTTTAATATAAAATAAGTTTATTAATATGAACTATAGGCAAAATTAGCTATATGTTGCGAGTAAAAAGCAGTTAAAATATAGATTGTATTGTAGTCTGTTAGCAATAATCAACATTTTATTTTGTACCTAATAAAAAGAAAACAAAATTCAAGGGCTCAAAGCCTCAAAAATGATTAAAAATATTAGAAAGCCATCTTATGTATTAAAAAAAAACTTTCTTTATATATTTTAGGAACTAGATTCTAATTTATTTTTCTTTTTAAACTTTCATGTTTTTTTTTTTATTTAATGAAGTGCTGTTAAATGATGGAGAATTAAAATTCTGATTAATTTTGATCAGAATTGAGGATGATAACCCAGAAACTATTTCCACTCGCGGACAACACCGAAGTTACAACATCAGAAAAACCCTTTTTTAAAATTTAATTAAAAGTCGTAGTCTTCAAATTCCCAATGCCCAACGACTCAAATATAATTGCGAACTAAAGCCATCTATTGCATAAGAAACTACGTATATACGCAATACATATAGCTATTCAAATTATACTTCTATGATCTCATTTGATATATATATATATATATCAAAGGGACATAGGAGTATAATTTGAACAGCTCACAAAGGCGTCGCAAATGTCCCCTTTTAACTGTTCACAGAAAGATTTCTTAGTGACTTAGTAAAATGGAAACGACTTTGGCGTCAAGTTGTTGTGACTAATTGTCAATGTCCGGCGGAGTGGGACAGACACCTCTTCAGTGATCTACTCATGGATGGAGGGAAAGGGGGCAGCTTCTGTTTGGATGGAAGTATGTAATCACTGAAGAAAGAGGGCAGTGGCTTCCAGGAGGATTTTCAGGGAGAATTACTCCACATTTGCGTATCGTATGAAAGAAAACGCGGAAAACTCTCACCAGGAAGTGTGACAAACGAAGCAAGATGCTGAACTGCACAAACGCCATCGAGTCTCTTTGTTTTCTGAAACAATGTCTACAACTAAGCAGTCAGCGTATTGGACCTTTGCCCTAATCCTCACCAGTGGCGCAATTTACCATTGAGCCCCGTGTCCTAAAATTTTGGAAATGGGTATATATAGATAAAATCTATATGATATTATTTAATAATTCTAAAAATATATACATTTTCACTCTTTATTGAAACTTTTTTTCATCAACAATTTCACTTAAACAGTTGCAATAAAATATATATCCCAAGAATTATAAGCAAAATAAAACATCTTTCTTAAAAATTTAAAACAGCACACATAATATTTTACTCGCCGGTAATACTTCACAGAAATATACTCTTCCAACAATAGAATTAAAATTTACACGTATACATCACAACGGAACGGACATCCGTCTTCTAAATTTATCACGCACCATCAAGATCTTCGCGAAGAATAGAATCCAAAACTTGAAAAATCGGACCCGAAACGGGAATGTCTCCATCTTCAAATTTATTGGAATCCCAGCCTTCACAAACGGGCGATGGAAAATCCTTGGAAAAAGAAAACACAATGGTCTTGAATCCGGCAACGAAATGTCATTCCTAGTCCCCAAATTTATTCCTCTGCAATAATAAAGCGGGGAATGTGTTTTGTGAAAGGAGGGGGGTGGAGGCAGTGAGACCGCCTGGAATGTGAAGCCCGGTCGAGTTTATTTACGCTCTGCGAGGCGCTCACCGACCCCAGGAATGTGGACGATAATCTTCCCATTCGGTGACAATTAGGGAGGTTCTAACCCATTCCCCGAAACAATACCAAGCCAGGTGTTATTAATCATGTCCGTCCCGAGTTAGCAAGTTCGTCCCGAAGCAGAAGTTTCTCGGAGTTTTCTTGGGGTTTATTGCTAGGTGGACGTTTAAGTCGCGCCATCTTTGATGCTGGTTGAACGTCAAAGATGGAAAATTCGTCATGGTTCGTTCTGGGTTGGTCCAGGTTAAAGGAAACTTAAAATTAATTTATAAGGCATTGATGGATTTTCCGTCCTGAAATTTATTGCATTGTTCTGTCAGTTTGCGTTTATAATACTTAATCATCCAGGACACGCAATCAAGTTTTCGACATGGGTCGATGAGGAATTTGGTTTTAATTTGACCCTTTGTGAAATATTTGCTCACAAATGATAAATTTCTTATAATCAAATTTGAAATTAAAAGCCAATTTTATTTTCTCATCATTTCCGAAATGATGGTATAGTTTGTCGCTTTACTGTATACTATTGATCAGTTTAAGCTAATTAGATCGGGAACTACAACTTAAGGTGGATTCTGAACCACTTACAAACATCCATACCATCGTCAGGAATAGAACTTCCAGCCTGTGATACCAGTGATCAGAGCTCTAGCCAATTAGCCATCAGTCCTCCCGAAATGATGGCAGTTGTGAATAAATTTGCATTCTTTCTCTGTTTTTTTACCCTAACAATATACTCAAGCAGGTTTTTCAGTCTTTGTTCCTCACATGTGTCTTAGAATTGTTGGTAGAAACGTAGAATTGCGTCAATCTTATACAGAGTGGAGAACGCTATTTCAAATATATATAGCCAGTAATAACCCAGATATTCTAAAATGAAAAAAAATCTCAACTTATTTTCTCTTCTCTTATAATTATAATACGCAGAAGAGTACAGAAAGTATCGTCTGAGGTTTAGGAAAATTTCATAAAAGTTTCACTATATAAAAACAAAGGTTGAAATATCCAATGCTTTTTCTGAGGAGTTAAGACATAGATTGAATACTTCAAAGAGCAAATACCAAGAAATATAAATCACAAAAGACAAGTTTTGTTCAAACATCTTTAAATTTAAATACGAACAGGTCAGTATTTGATTTGTTGCTCTACTGTCATTTTGTGCACACTTTAGGCTAATTAGACCAGTACCTATAATTTAACATGGATTCCAAAGGACTAAAAAGCTATCCCTCCCATAACCAGGATTCGAACCAGAAGCTTGTGGTACCAAAGGCCAGAGCGCTACCCAATCGGCCAGCAGGCCACGTACGGTGAAGTGAAGGCAAATTTTGCTCAAGCATCTTTTAATTATACAGTATGTTGAAATGCTTAAATATTAAAGGTTATTTCTGCTAAATAACGTTTTATAATAATCCCGCAAAATCTTCAAATTGTTAGCGTAATTAATTTTAGTTTTTCAAATTTCATGAACTTATTCTAATATGTATTTAAAATACAAATTTTTATTTTATTTTAGAATCTACTGATGCTTCTAAATTTTTGATTTTAAAATAAAATTATAAAATGTTGATTTGATGTTCAAAATCTAGAGACATAAAGTAAAATCTAATGTAATGGTAATTCTCCAACTGTATGTTTAAACTTTCCAATTATTGATATCTTTTTTTGTGATAAATGTCCACAATAACAACTCTATTACTAGACCTAGAGAATAATTCAGTGTTTTGTTAGATATTGATAAGAAAAGTTACGAACATCGATTTCCATTTCCAGATTACAATATAATATAATTTACGAAGAATCTACATCTCTATTATAGACGATCCACCATAAAAATAAAATATATATAGTTCCTAGATTTTAATTTTATCTTATTGCGAATTAAGTACATCGTAACAACAACAGAAAAAAAAAATCACGAATATTTTCTATGTCATTTTGGTTAAAATCCCGTCTGAGTAAACTATATGAGCAAAAAAAAAAAAAAAAAAAGTTTGTTAAATGTCGGTGTTTCATTTTTTATTCCTTTGGTGCATTATTTTGTATATTTTAAGCCAATATACATTATTCATGATAAATATATTCAAATACTTATCTCCACAAAAGTATCTCTTTGAAGTATCTGTTTCCTTTTATTTCTGAATACCAAGAATCTTTGAAGTTGATAGTAAAAGATTCTTTCCATTAAAGTTTAATTAATAATATCAATTCTAACAAAGATTCTAGCATTGTAATTAAATTAATATATTTAAGATTTCATCATTAACATAGTTAAATATGCTGAATTTAATGTTTACATTGAATGTAGAAAATTTCGGTATTTAAAAAAATGCTTAAAATTTCAATCCTTGTATAAAAATTTTTAAATAAAACTTACTAATATACTTGGAAACATTTATTTGGTATTTTCATTTCATTTTAAACAAATTATTTAAATTTGAGATTAAAAAAATGTTTAATGTTTTAAATTTTAAACATTGATTTAAATTTATTATTTATAATTTATTTAATTTAAAAAAAGTTATTTATTAATTTTAAATTTATTTTAAACAACGAATCGTTCACATATTTAGAATAAAAAAAAAGGAAATTTATTATTTATCTATCAATGTAAAAAATATATGCACAGTCAAAATAATTTACAATATTTTTCAAATAATAATAATAACAATAATTAAAAAAATACAGTTATTTCACTTCTTCTTTTCAATCCATTATTAATTATTTTCTTACCATTTTAATTCTTAAATGTTTTAAATTTAACTGAAATACAGAATTATTAGAAGAAAAGTGATACATTTGAAATAATAAATAAATAAAATGAATAAAATAATAATATAATTTCGATAATTCCAAAAAAGTTAATTCGTCTTTAACTTATAATAATTCCGTCAATTTTTGTTATTTTGAAATAAATTAAAATAATTAATAATTGATCTAACACTTAAAGTCTAATAATTAATATAAGTTAATAATTTCAATATTTAATACTACCTATAACTAAAATAATCGTTACTTAACATTTAACACTACTTAAGTTAGAAAACATGTTTTTTCGTTATCTATTTAAGAATCAATTATAGTTATTAAAATAATATTCACAAAATACTTGTAACATAAATGTATAAATAAATATGCTAATGCATAATCATTATAATAATGCATTAGCAATTAAAGTAATGCATAGTAATTATAATGCAAACTGGAAAAATTAATAAATTTAGTTAAAGCAAAAATGATAAATGAATTAAATTAAAATTAGGTAATGATAGTTATAAAATTTTAATCACTATCTTATTTAAATTACATTTTAGCAGACGTATTTTAATTATTATAATTTGTGCGTATTTTTCTGGCTTTTAATTCATGAAAACATTTACGCTGGGAAATGTTTCTTTCAAAATAGCTGTTAAAATTATTTATATTTCTCAAAAAAAGACATTTTTCTTAAGACTTTCGAGTTTCAAATATTTACCATATTCATTAGTTGCCAGATTCCAAACTCTTAATAATAAATTCTGCAGACTAACCTTTTTACAACTTTGCGTTCCTTTAAAGAAATTGCAAATATTCTATAAGGTTCTTTTCACGAATGAAGAAGAAGATGAATTTTTATTACACCATGATTATTATTATTTATCTTCATAAAACTATATTTACACAAATAGAATTTCTTATTCAAAAGTTTTTCTGGAATAGTCTTTTGAAAGTCAGTCATTTCTGCGATTAATTCATGCATGTAAGTTGCAAAGATTGCATCGCAAATATTCACTTTTATACAACATTTTTTTACGTAGCCAGTGTACGCATATAGAATTTCTGAATTTTGAAATCATAAATCAGGGACTTAAAATATTCAGTTTGGAATTCATGTCCATCATAAAAAGTACCGCAACTATGTCTGGCTTAAGCTATAAAATGTTTATTCCGTCCTATAAACAATCTCTAGTTCGAAGATGGTTTATTTAACCGCCGCAATATACATTTTTCAGTACTGGTTATGATGCAAAAGTGCTTTTTTTTCTTTAAAAATATGAAATTATACAGATCAGGTTTCTTTAGTATCTGCAATATTTGCTCGCTTGTACTTATTTCTTGCATCAGTTAAGATGTAAAATTTCTTTAAGATTCAATAGCTGGTGAACTATAAAAAAGTAAAGGTTTCCCGTATTTAAAAATGTGTAATAAGAGAGTCGGAATGTTAGCAGAATGTCAAAATCAACTAAATGAAATTTTCTCACTCTCATATTACTATAGAATTCCAGTTACAAAATTTTATTAAAAAAAATAGACTGTAATATATGCATATCATTTCTAAGTATTAGATTGATTTGGTTTGTCATACTACGGTCCTTTTTTGCTTACTTTAGGCTATTTAGGCAGGGACCTACAATTTAACGTGGATTCCTAACCATTAACCAACATCCATTCCACCGCCAGGATTCGAACCTGAAGCCTATGGTACCAAAGTGCTAGCCAATTAGCCATCAGGCCGTATTTGGAGATTTATGTGTAAGTTAAAGCATCCGTAGGAAAAAAGATGCATTTTCTTTAAAAAAACAATTAGAGTCAAAATGTATATTTTTTGCTAATTAGAGATCTATGAGACAGTTTACTCGGGGATTGATTGTCCAGTGACCAGAACTCTGTCGCTGGAGGCCACAGGAGTCGGGTTCCAGTCCCAACTGTGCTATGGTTGTTTATAGTGGTTAGGAATCCGCTTTGAATCGTAGGTCCCGGTCTAATAGAACCAAAAATCGTTGGGCGTTATGGTCGAATGACTGGCGCTCGGTGTCACAGATTTTGCGTTCGAGTGTATTCGAGTACGAAAATTTGAAACATTTATGTTTCGAGTACTTTCAATGTATTGTTAATTTTTTCGCTACCATTTTCAATCTTAAATATTTCAAATGTTACTAAAATTCAGAATTTTTTGAAGAAAAGAGGTACAATTGAAACAATGAATAAATAAAAGGTATAAAATAATAATATAATTTCTATAATTGCAAGAAAAACATTAGTTCATCTTTAACTTACAATAATCAAGTTATTTTATTTAGAAATATATAAGTTAAAATAGTTGATAATTAATCTAATACTTAAAGTCTAATAATTAATAGTAGTTAATAATTTCAATATTTATTACTACCTTTAACTAAAACAATCGTTACTTAACACTTAACACTACTTGAGTTAGAAAACATGTTTTTTCGTTATCTATTTAAGTATCAATTATACTTATTAAAATAATATTCGCATAATACTAGTAATATAAATGTATAAATAAATATGCTAATACAGATTAATTATAGTAATGCATAATCATTATAGTAATTCATTAGCAATTAAAGTAATACATAGTAATTATAATGCAAACTGGAAAAATTAATAAATTTCGTTAAAGTAAAAATTATCATTGAATTAAATTAAAATAAGTAATGATAGTTATAAAATATTAATCACTGTCTTATTTAAATTACTTCTAGCAGACTTATTTAAAATATTATAATTTGTGTATAGTTTTTGGCTTTTAATTCATGGAAACATTTACGCTAGGAAATGTTGTTTCTTTCAAAATAACTGTTAAAATTATTTATATTTCTCAGAAAGACATTTTTCTGAAGACTTTCGAGTTTCAAATATTTACCATATTCATTAGTTGCCAGATTCCGAACTCTTAATAATAAATTCTGCAGACTAGCCTTTTTACAACTTTGCATTTCGTTACAGAAATTGCAAAAAAGAAGTTGCAAATATTCTATAAGGTTCTTTTCATGAATGAAGAAGATAAATTTTTATTTTACCATGATTATTATTATTTATTTTCAAAAAACTAATACACAAATAGAATTTCTTATTCAAAAGTTTTTCTGGAATAGACTTTTGAAAGTCAGTCATTTCTACGATTAATTCATGCATGTAAGTTGCAAAGATTGCATCGCAAATATTCACTTTTATACAAAATTTTTTTACGTAGCCAGTGTACGCATATAGAATTTCTGAATTTTGAAATCATAAATCATAAATCAGGGACTTAAAATATTCAGTTTGAAATTCATGTCCATCATAAAAAGTACCGCAACTATGGCTGGCTTAAGCTATAAAATGTTTATTCCGTCCTATAAACAATCTCTAGCTCGAAGATGGTTTATTTAACCACCGCAATATACATTTTTCAGTACTGGTTATGAGGCAAAAGTGTTTTTTTCCTTATAAATATGAAATTCTACAGATCAGGTTTTTTTAGTATCTGAAATATTTCCTTGCTCGCTTGTACTTTTCGCATCAGTAAAGATGTAAAATTTCTTTAAGATTCAGTAGCTGGTGAAATATAAAAAATGTAAAGGTTTCCCGTATTTAAAAAGGTGTAATAAGGGCGTCAGAATTTTGGCAGAATGTCAAAATCATCTAAATGGGAATTTCCTACCTTCATAATACTTGCTCCGAAAGTCAATTACAAAATTTAATTTTAAAGTATGTAGACTGTAATATATGCATTTTTTTTCTTTCTTATTTTTGAATTTTTTGTGCAAATTAAAGTGTCTGTAGGGAAACAGATGTATCTTTTAGGAAAAAAAAATTGAGTCCCAATGAATAATTTTTGTTATAAGATAGTTTACAAGTGAGGGCTTGAATGGCCGAGTGGCTAGTGCTCTGGCGCTCGGTACCACAGGTTTCGGGTTCGAGTCCCGGCAGTACCATGGTTGTATGTAATGGTTCGGAATCCACTTTAAACCGTAAGTCCCGGTCCTAATAAGATCGTAGAGCGTTGCGGGGCATTGTTACTCCGCCTCCGTGGCTTATCTTCATGTTACACGCGCGCCCTGAGTAATGCAAAGTGAGTACGTCTGTGCAGCGCTTGCCTTAAGGCATCCAAGACGTCCATGTCTAAGTGTTTGCCAGCTACATTAGAAAGAAAAAAAGTTTACAAGTGGCATTATGGCCGCTTGACTAGCACTCTAGCTCTCGGTTCCACAAATGTTAGAACGAGGACGAGTGTTGGAAATGGATGTTTGTAGTGGTTCGGAATCCATTTTAAATCGTAGGTCCCAGTTTAATATGACTACCCCACCACAAAACACCGCATCACTGTGGCTGGAGCTAAATTGCCCCTATACAGTTTAGGAATGATGTGAGTGAGAAGTCTGACTGGGCTCCGTGACACTTCACGCAGTTTTTGTGAGACCAGTACCTACGGTTTAAAGTGGATTCCGAAACACTACAAACTTCCATGCCACTGGCGGGACTCGAACCAGAAATCTGTGTCACTGAGAGCCAGAATGCTAGACACTCGGCCATTTAGGCCCCAGTCTAATATGACTGTAAAGCGTTGGTCGTATAGCTGATAACCCTATCCAATAAAAAGAAAACATATCCCGTGTCGAAATCTGCCAATAGGCAGACGGCTTTCCTCCCCCATGGGGCTGTTGTGCGAAGAAAGAAGAAGAAGGGACAGTTTATTCCATTGATTTCATAGGGAATAATAGTCTACAGATTTCAAACATAGCAATATATTGGATCAACACATAATATGCTGAAATAAATTCAAAGAAAAAGAAATTTGCATAATAATATGCCTAAAATCTTGCGTATAAAAAAGCGAATTATTATATTAAGAATTATATTGAAAAGCGAAACTAACAAATTTTTGAATAACTTAATTATGTATTCATTCTTTATTAAAGCATTGAAAAGAATGTGTGATAAATATCATCAGAATAAAAATTAAATTTAACAAATAATTTTGATACTTTATATGATGAAAACTGCATGTTTTATTCATAGCGAGAGCAATATTTTCAAATGAAATGGTTTATTTTTATAAAACTTATAGTTCTTAATGTGCAACGTTATATTTATTTGGGTTTTATCAAGAAAAATTATAGCATATCGATCGGTCTTTTTATCTTTTGTTTGATTCCTTTTTTTTTCTTTTTTTAAAAACTCGAGTGCATTGGAACAATGAAATCAAATTATGCATAAAATGAAATTAAAATAATAATACAAATAAAACAAAACGTCAAAATGCAAAGAGAATTTTTTAAAAATGCATCTAGAAACCTTATCAAATTTGTGATGCCCCTTTTTGAGTTTTGAATAGGTTTTTGCAATGATAATTATATGAAAAACAGTTTTCTTAAAAAAAATTATGCATGGCATATATCGTTTTGTTTTTAATGATACGCATGAACAATCTCATTTTACTTGTCTGATACGTTAAGAAAATAAGCTATTGTAATAAATATTGAATATTTTTTCTGTTTTCGCAATTATTATTAATCTTTTACATATACCCTTAAGTAAATCCTTCTTTCAATTATTTTATTTAATCAGCTAATTAGTTTTCTGGCTGCCAACTTCAGGCTTTATTCAAGCATAAATAATTTCTTATTAATTAAAATTGCATAGGCTAATAAAAGTAATATATGTTTATTTAAGAATAATAATTAGTAAGTAGTGCTAAAGTTTTTTATAAATTAATAGTTTTATGAGATTCACCAAGTTTTTAATAGTGATAACACACATCCGTTATGAATGCATCTCTGTTCCAATCACTATAATTTTTTTCAAAATGCAAAAAAAAAAAAAAAAAAAAAAAAATAATCATCTATGGTTCACTATCCAAAATAACACTCCACTTGCTTACAACAAAAAATCTTGAAGAAACAGTAATAAGTAGTGCTAATTATTAAGTAGTGTAAATAGTAAGTAGTGCTAAATTTTATTATATGTTGATATTTTATAAGATTCAGTAGAAATATATTTTTAAAAAATTGCATGCTAGAGGATTTTAAAATACTAAAAATTGTCCTAAATTTTTAATATTGATGATATATATTCATTATAGATGCATCTCTGTTTCAATCACTATAATTTACTCCACAATGTACAAGATAATTATCTACAGTTCGCCATCCAAAATAACACACCGCTTGCTTACAACAAGAAATCTTGCAGAAACAATAGTAAGTAGTATAAATTTTAAGTAGTGCTAAATTTAAGTATATTTTAATATTTTTTTATAAGATTCAGTGGGGATATATTTTAAGAACAATTGCATGCTAGAGGACCCGAAGAGATTAAAAAATTGCACTATGCTTTTAATAGTGCCATACTCTGTTCCAATCATTATAATTTTCTCTACAATGCACAAAACAATCATCTAAAGTTCACCATCCAAAATAACTCTCTTCTTGCTTACAACAAGAAATCTTGCACAAACAGTAGTAAGTAGTGATACATTTTATATGTTAAAACGTTTCTAAGATTCAGTTGGGATATATTTAAAAAAAAATGCCTGCTAAAGGATCTGAAAAGATTAAAAATTGCCTTAAATTGTTGATATTGACAATACATATCCATTATCAAAGTATCTCTGTTCCAATCACTATAATTTTCACTAAAATGCACGCAATAATCATCTACAGTTCACGATCCAAAATAACACACCGCTTGTTTATATAACAAGAAGTCTTTCAGAAACAGCAGTAAGTAGTGCTAAATTTTATTACATGTTAAAATTTTTATAAGATTCAATAGGTATATCTTTTAAAAAAAATTATGCTATAGGATCTGAAAAGATTAAAAACAACTAGAAATCTTGCACAAACAGTTGTACTAAGAAGTGCTAATTAGTATGTCGTGTAAATAGTAAGTAGTGCTAATTAGTAAGTAGCGCTAGATTTTATTATACGTTAATATTTTTTATAAGATTCAGTAGGGATATATTTTTTAAAAAATTGCATGCTAAAGGATCTAAAAAAATTAAAAAATAGCCCTACGTTTTTAATATTGATGGTACATATCTGTTATAAATGGATCTCTGTGCACTATTCACTATAATTTTCTCCACAATGCACAAAATAGCCTTCTACAATTTACCATCCAAAATGGCACACCGCTTGCTTACAACAAGAAATCTTGCCCAAACATTTTCATAAAGGGCGGTATATCATCTTCAGGACAAGGTGGAGTAGAGATTACAAATGGGGAATTGGGAGTGTAATCCCTCGAAATTTAATACTCGCCTGCCAGAGTGGAAGAAATTGAGTTTAGGGCCCCACAGCTGAGGGATTACCTCTCGGCTATTTGGGATTTGCAAGGGAATCGATTACCCTGGGGCATCTGCCACCAGGTCCAAAAATGCATCTTCCGAGTTGTGTGCAGTAGAGCTTAATCTCAGGGTGAGAGTCCGGTAATGGGTGCCAGTGGATTGGTCTCGAAAGTTTGCTTACGGAGGTTAAGACGAAGGCGTATTTTTTTTTATGACGCCTGCCGGATTTCGCACAGAGAAATTGAATTTCGTGTAGGAGGTTGGTTGCAGAATCTTGTCGAAAGTTATTCGTGAAGAATGATGTGCTTATGTACAGGAATGTATTGGTTGCGTGTTCGTTCGGTGTGAGATTACTTTGTAATGAATATCCTAAAGTACAAGTTGTAGAAGTACAAGTTAAAAAATTTTCTATCAAAATTCTTACAATAAAATTTTTCTACAAGCATTTTAGAAAGTTTTTACCCACATTTTCAACGAAACTGACTTTACGGTAAAGGTTTTAGTTTGGCGTACTCAGTTAAATAAATTATACACAGTTATAAATAACTGCGGTTATAAGTACAATGTTATGTGCAATTATAAACACGATGTTAAGTGCAGTTATAAGAACTGGGTAAGATTTCATATTTAGCATCTGCGTCTTTGAAATGATATGCAAAAGCTTCCTAATAATGGGAAAATAATCATCTTTAACTCACCGTAAAAAATATCACACCGATTATAACACGAAATCTTGCACAAAGTTTTTCATAAAGAGCGGTATATCATCTTCAGACAAGGTGGAAAAAAGATTAAAAATGCGAAATTGAGTTAAAAAAAAAAACATTAATTGTATTATTATTATTATTATGATTATATTATTATTATTAATGGCTGCAATTATATTTATAATACTATGGTGATAAAAAAATAGTTAATTTTATATGTTAATATAAATGAGCATATAGTAGACGTAGCATATGCAATATAAAAACTCTCAATTCCCCAAACTATAAAAACGCAGGAAAGGTTTTGATGTGCATGATATGAATTTGTTGAAGATTTTTTTTCTTTCTAATGCAGCTGGCAAACACAGACAGCTTGGTTGATTTTGAATGCCTTAAGGCAAGTGCTGCAGAGACGTACTCACTTTGCATTACCCAGGGGGCGCGTGTAACTTGAAGATAAGCCACGGACGCGGAGTAACAATGAACCTGCAAAGCTCTACGATCTATTAGGACCGGGACCTACTTTTTAAAGTGGATTCCGAACCACTACAAACAACCATGGCACCGCCGGGACTCGAACCCGAAGTACCGAGCGCCAGAGCGCTAGCCACTCGGCCATTCAGGCCCAATTTGTTGAAGATAGAATAAGGAAATAAACAGAAAGTACTCTTCCTCTTTTCAATAATCAAATAAAGAAGACTGAAACTTGAAAAGGGGCGTAAAATGTATTTTTTAACGATAAATAATTAGTAATATATTAAAAAATTGCTTCTACAACTTTATATATTTATTATAACATAGTTAAAAATAAAATATTGCCGATACCATTAATGACTAGACAAAATAAATAATTTTATACAAATTATTTTTAACATAGTATTTATAATAGTATAACATTTTTTTAAATATATTACTAATTATTTATCCTTAAAAAATACATTTTAAGCCCTTTTCAAATTTCAATATTCTTTATTTGATTATTGAAAAGAAGAGGAGGATTAGAGTATTTACTGTTTATTTTCTTATTCTATCTTCAACAAATTCATATCATACACATCAAACCCTTTTCTACTATACATTTCTAACGACTTCTATACACATCAAATCTATAGTTTGGAACTTGAGATTTCTTTTATATTGCATATGTTACGATTGCTATATGCTAATTTATGTTAACATATAAAACGTAACCATTTTATTTATTTCCATCACATAATATTAAAAATACGAGAACAGATATTACTTGTATGAATTTAATATTTATCTTGCAGATGTTTACTCTATCTTGCAACATATATAAAATTAATTTATACAAAACTTTAGATATAAAAAGAAAGATATTACAAATACAGAATTAAGTCAAAAAACAACTATATATTAATTATACAATTATGTTAAACAATTGTATAAACATTATTAGAAAATTATATCAATTATCAATAAACTATGTCAAAAACAATTTGTATAAAATTATTTATTTTGTCAAGTAGTTAATGTTGTCACCAATATTTGCATTTTAAATATGTTGTATAATGTTACTATGAATATATAAGATTTTAACATTTATTTAATATATTATTAATTATTAAAAAAAATACTTTTTATTCCCTTCTCGAGTTCCAGTCTTTAGGTTAGTAGGTTATTTTAGGTTAATTAGACCGGCATCTACAGTTTAGCATGAATTGCGAACCACTCACAAACATCCATGTCACCGCCAGAATTCGAACCAGCCAATTAGCCAGCAGCCTCTTCTATAACTTGTAGCATGATGGGTTTTTTTATATTGCATATGTTACGATTACTATATGCTAATTTATATTAACATATAAGCATAACTATTTCATTTTTTCTTCGCATAGCATTATAAACGGGAGAATAGATATTACTTATATGAATTTAATATTTATCTTACAGATGTTTACTTTATCTTACAACATATATAAAATTAATTCAAAAAGAACTTTAAATAAAAAAAGAAAGATATTACAAATGCAGAATTGATTTTAAAAACCAATGATATTAATTATACAATTATTCAATTATATAAAAAATTATCAAACAATATTATAAACACTATGTTAAAAACATTCTGTATAAAATCAAACCTTTTCGTCATTTTTATAGTTTGGTACTTAACAATTTTTTTTATATTGCATACGCTACGATTCTTATATGTTAATTTATATTAAGATATAATTTATATACACCATATATTATATTAAGTTATATGCAATATATATAACATATATTTATTTTGTCAAGTCTTTTTTGCTATTCCCAATATTTGAATTTTAAATATGTTGTGTATATGTTTAATAACATATACTTATTATAAATACATAAGTTTGTAGCAACAATTTTTTAATATATTACTAATTATTTATCCTCAAAAATACATTTTATGCCCTTTTCAAGTTTCAGTCTTCTTTATTTTATTATTGAAAAAAAGATTAGATTAATTTCGGTTTATTTTCTTCTTCTATTATCAACCGCAATTTTTGCACACTTAAGTTTAATTATACGGGGGCCTACAGGTTAAAGTGGATTCCGAACCACTAACCAACATTTATGCCACCGCCAGGATTCGAACCTCTTTTATAGTTTGGAGCTTGAGATTTTTTTTTATATTGCATGTGTTATGATTACTTTATGCTAATTTATATTAACATATAAACTTAATTATTTGATTTTTTTTTTTTCATCACAAAGTACTATAAATATGAGAAAAGTTATTACTTATATGAATTAAATATTTATCTTGGGGATGTTTACTTTATCTCGCTACATACATGAAATTAATTCTCAAAGAACTTTAAATAAAAGAGCGTTAAACCGCTTTATTTTTCTTTTGTATAAAGGAGAGCGTAGATTTCTCACTCCAAAATATTCAAGTGCGCCCAGAAAGCGAAACAGAAAAGAAAAAGTTTTCATATTTTTATCGCTTTTTCAAATGTTTTCTGCATCGCCACGTAAAGACAATGCCACTTCCTTCCATCAAACTTTCCAAAAGACCACATTTTTCTCGCTGTTTTTTTTTTTTTTTTTTTTTTTTTTTTTTTTTACATTTTTTTTACCACCGCCTCTTTTCTATCCTTTTTTACCTCTGAGGGTTATGAGAAAAGGAACGACGAATATATATTTTGATGTCTTTTTTAAACAAAAGAAAGTAGCATGTTGCAATATAGAAACGGATTTTTTGGCAGTTCTGCTTGTGCAAGAGTTACAATGTTTTAAAAAACATTTTTAATTTGTCCATGTTAGAGGAGAGCTTTGTTACAAAGATTTCTAATAAAATTACAAGAAACTTGAATAAAATTGTATATATATATATATATATATATATATATATGTGTGTGTGTGTGTGTGTGTGTGTGTGTGGTTTGGTTTGGTTTGTCGCTCTACGGTCATCTTATGCACTCTTTTGGGCTAAACAGACCGGGACCTACAGTTTAACGTTGTATGTGTGTGTGTATGTGTGTATGTATGTGTGTATGTATGTTTGTGTATGTATGTGTGTGTGTGTGTGTGTATGTGTGTGTGTTTTGTGTATATATGCGTGTAAAGAGTAGATATGTGTGCACAAAAATTATTGAAGTATTCGGTATACGTATACAAGATAGTATAAGATATATACGATGCAAGTGAAGCCGTCAAAAATGCTGAAAAGTAGTTTGAAGAAAATTAAAAAAAAACTAAAGAGTAGTTACAGGCTTGCACATTTAAGTAGTTAGAGGCGTAAACGTGCTACAATAATGACACTTTATTTATAACATATGAATACAAAAAACAAAGAAGAACTAAACCACAATACCAGTAGCAGCTGTTCTCTAGCAAACTTGTATTGTTTCTAATTTACATTTTGTTTTCATATGCTATTTATTATATATATATATATATATATATATATATGCGCGTGTGTGTGTGTAAAGTGTATAACGAATGAACAAAAAAACAAATAATAAAGTATTTGCTATACTGAAATGTTTTTTTTTCTTCTAATGCAGATGACAAACACTAACACGCCTTAAGGCAAGCTCTGCACAAACGTTACTCACTTTGCATTACCCAGAGGGCGCGTGTAACTTGAAGATAAGCCACGTACGCGGAGTAGCGATGCCCCCGCAACGCTCATATTCGACCAGGACCTACGGTTTAAAGTGGAATCCGAACCACTACAAACGCCCATGGCACCGCCGGGACTCGAACCCAAAATCTGTGGTACCGAGCGCCAGAGCGCAAGCCACTCTGCCATTCAGGCGCCATAGTGAAAAGTCATACACTTAATTAAATATTTTTTAAATAAGCTTACTTTTTTAATTAAAGGCATAATTAGCAATTAAAATACATAAATATAATACATTTTATTTAAATACCATTTGCTATAATCCTTACAAAAGTTATTTCGTATTTCTGTAAGCTGCATAATATTATGTAGGATTACAAGCAAAATTTCTTGTCTTTTTTTCAGCTTATTCAAAACATTTTAAATCTTCCGTCAATATTTAAAATAGCTTAAAAACAATTTTTAATTAATGTGTTGTTTTAATTATACATGGATACTTATAAAAATATTAACATTTATTTTTCCTACTTTCTTACACTGATCTCTCAATCTTTTGGCAGAATTATTATTCAAAAGTACGCAATCGTATTTCAAAGTGGAAAAAGATTAATTCGTGGTCATTAATTTAATCTATACTGTAATTATTCAAGTATCATTTTTGATGGTATTTAAAGTTAAAAAAAAATCCCTCTTTAAAAATTTTTTGACTCAAAATATCCATTAAAATCTCTTTCAACCGCGGCACAGTTCCATGATATCAGAGAGAGGGGTTTAAAAGGTAGGCCCTCATTAATTTTAGAGCAATGCTAATAGCCTGAATATCATTACGACGAACAAAATTGCTGTATAATTATGCATTTAAATTTCGATTAACTCTTCTTTTTAAAAGGGGAGATTATTAATATCTTTTCCCCCCGGTGAAAGTGGCTCTGCTTTTTGAAGGTTCTTTTAAGTGATTTGAGCATGGGATGTAAAGAAAGGTTAAAAGATATAGCAGTAAGTTGGAATATTTTTAAATGATGTTCACTTTTTTAATAAAATATCGCATTTTTATCACATATAAGCAATGGACCTAAAACATTCATTAGGTAAAAAAAAGGATTCTTATTTTTTTAATTGCAAAATTTTCTCAAATTTAATTATAATTAATATAATTTTGTCGATGTTGTTTGTTTTTTCGGCGATGGCGTGCTACTTTTTGAAAGATCTTTTAAACTATTTAAGTATGTGATGTTAAGAAAGGTTAAAAGTTGCAGCAATAAGTTGGAATATTTTTAAATGATGTCAATTTTTATTAAATATAGCATTTCTATAACAATTTCAGAAATAAACTTAAAACATGCATTCGGAAAAAAAAAAGGATTCTTTCTTTATTCATTGAGAATTTCTCAAACTTAATTATAATTAATTATTACACTTAATTAATTATTTTACTTATTATTTAATGTATTATTAATTATATTAATTATTATACTTAATCAAAATATCTTAAAATATAATTTTGTCGATATTGCTAAAATTAGCATATGTAAATAAATATAGCAAAAATGTGATGTTGTATAGATTTTTAACTTCTGTGATTAATAGTTTCACATTTTTCATTGCTACAATAAAATATTTTCGTATTTCGTTAATGGTTATAACATACTCACAAGAGTAAGAAAAAATAATGCATCATAATTGCTTAAATGATACTGTCATTATTAAGTGAAAAAAGGTGCATGCTATGAGATGTACAGCAGCGATAATGTGAAATCGTGCTTGGTACAGAAATAATTACTCAGAATAATAATTAAAATTATAATCAGAAGTATTCGTTACATTTATTTCACTTGGAATAATGACATTGACACATGTGACTCACTCACTTTTTTACATAAATAGGGAATCAAAATTGTCACTAAATTCACGATTATGTTATTATTTAAACCGGGAAGTAATCGTAAATAACATAATACTATAATAAATAAATGTTAAATTAAAAAAATATAATTATCTTAAGTATCCGTTACATTTATTTCAATTGGAATAATGACGTTGAGACATGTAATGTTTGGTTGGTCGCTCTACGATCATCTTATGCACACTTTGGGCTAAACAGACCGGGACCTACAGTTTAAAGTGGATTCCAAACCAGTCACAAACATCTATGCCATCGCCAGGATTCGAAGCCTGGGATACCAAAGGCCAGAGCGCTAGACACTTGGCCACTAGGCCGATACATAAGTAAGGAATCCAAATTATCACTCAATTCAATTTTGAGTAACAGCGAATATATGTTATTAGCTCTTATTTAAATAGGAAAATAATTGTGAATAGCATAATACTAATGAATAAACAAATAAATAAAAATAAAAAAATAAATAAATAATAATAAAAATAATAAATGAATAAATAATAATAAAAATAATAAATGAATAAATAATAATAATAATAATAATAATAAATAAATGAAGATAAAATAATAATAAATAAATAAATAATGATAAAATAATAATGAATAAACAAATAAAGATAAAATAAAAATAAATAAATAAATAAAAATACAATTAGAATCATAAGTATCCATTACATTTATTTCACTTGGAATAATGACTCTCAATGATGACTCACTTACGTTTTTACTTAGGTAGGGCATCAAAATTGTCACTAAATTCACGATTGGGTAGCAGCGAATATATGTTATTAGTTCTTATTTACGTCGGAAAATAATCATGAGTAACATAATACTGGTATTAATGGCATCATAGTTATAACGTTACTCTGAAGTCATTAAAGTAAAAAAATCAGGCATCAGATCATGCTAAATATTGAATTACATCATATCTCAGATAACGCCAATCTATTCGTAATATGACTCTATTGTCGTTAACTTCATTCATAATGAAGTCAATCAGAATGACAGAACTTCAATATCAATTTATAAAAGTATAGATAATGAGCTGCATATACTTAAAGAACGTAATTTGTGATCCTGAGATCATTACATTTACGGTATCATGGTTAAATATTTAAGTGAAAAAATAAGAACATAGGCTTAGATAACGATCCTATAAGGAACTCGATATTCAGTTTTAAATCAGTTATTCTCCATAACCACTACAATCAAGATATTGCAACATAAATCAATAGAAGTTAATTTAAATCTATTCCTTATCTTGAGTTTTTATATGACAAATTATAAGTAAGGGAAGGGAAATTTTAGAAAGAGAAAAAAGACTGAAATATCCATTCTACTAGGGAATGTTGCAGTCAGCCATTTAAAATCAACTATCGGTTTTCAATTTATCATTTCAAGAAAAAGCACCTACGAATTAGTTTTAATTTCCACCGTATTTTTTTTTTTTTGCAAATTAATTGAAACACCTTCAAAACTTTTCAAACATCAATTAAGAAGCTTTCTAAATTAATTTTTTTTCTGCTGAACTACATTACAATTAATTTTTTTGATAAATTACATTCAAATTAATTTTTTCTGATAATTTACATTAAAATATTTTTTTTTTTCTAAATTACATTAAAATTATTTTTTTTCTGCTAAAGTACATTCAAATTAATTTTTTTCGGTTAAATTACATTAAAATTAATTTTTTTTTGATAAATTACATTAAAATTAATTTTTCTTGCTAAATTACATTCAAATTATTTTTTTGTTACCATTAGTTATACCTTCATCGTACTATTAAACCAGGAATATTTATAATTTTATATAATGATTCTTTACTGACGAAATGCGCTATATTTGTGATTTTAAAAATAAGATTCAATAGTGATAACGTGAGTTTCTTGAATTGATATTGTTTGTTGAAGTGTAGGCCGTTTCTATGATATTTAGGACAAATTCTGATTAGAAATCCCAGATTAGGTTTGTTTCATCGCTCTGCGGTCTTTTTTTGCACCCATTAGGGTAATTAGACGGGGACCTACAGTTTAAAGTTGAATCTGAACCACTCACAAACATCCATGCCACAGCCAGGGTTTGAACCTCCAGCTTGTGATACCAAAGGCCAGAGTGCTAGCCAATTTGCCATTAGGCAACAATAACCCCAAAAGTATTAATCCATAATGGATTGTTTACGCAATACTACAATATAGGAAATATGATGCAACTACGAATATAAGAGTATAGCGATTTATAAGGATATAAATATTTTATATAATATTTGTATAAGGATTTATTTAATTTCAAGAAATTAATTTCTTTGGGATTTGAAACTAATTTTCTTTATATTTCATAGTTGAAGTAATATGAAAATGCAGCATTGAGCCACGACAATTGTAATATTTATTAGTTATATTTTAATTCATGGGATAAATCACAATTTCTTCATTTTAATCTCCAAAATATTAAAAATTATCAGTTAAGATTTTACGAAAAAATTTTATAATATCTTTATTTTTAGTTAACCTTATTAGTTATATTTCTTAAAAAAATATTTACTGAATGGCTAAAGCATTTTGAATGGAAATAATTCTTTTTTTTTTCCTTGAACATTGATGTACCATTTATGTATCCTACGAACAGCCCCCCGACTGATAATGAGGAGAGGACCTTTAAGGGTAATTGCCTTGTATTTGTGTGTGGTATGTGAGAAAAAGCTAGAAGACTCCCGCCAGCTAGACTAACTTTCGATGCGAAACGCTTTTACACACATTGTCACAAACGCCATCGAATTTTCTTGTTTTTGAAAGCAATGACTCCAACAAAGCATCACAAGTTACAGCAAGGCCAAAATAAAAATAATTAAATAAAAAAAATGACTGACGGCAAAAATAAAATAATAAAAGCATCCAATTTGTTTTCAATAATTATCACTTCAGAGCAAAACTAGTTAACGAATTAACCAAAGATAATAATGTATTAAATCTTAATAAAAAATTATTCAAAATGACATTAACAAAAGATTAAGAAAGAAAAGTATTTTATTTAAAAGAATTCAGATAGTTAGAGGATTTAAAAGATTATCTTTTTAAATTATTTTGTTTTCCATGCTTGATTTGCAATTAAAGTAGTTTCTATTTCTTGAAAGAGAATGACATTTAAAAAAGTTTTGTTAACACTTGTTTAAATCATGCCTTAAAATAATAGAAAGTTTCTTGACAATTTTATCAACATTTTAAAAGATTACAAGGTATTACCCTTTTTTATTAATATATTTAATTCACCAACGATATATTTATGCATTAAAAAGGTTATCTTTTTATTTAAAATAAATTATTAATATAAATAATTTGTCATTTTTTTGATCATCTGCAATCGTTCTTTAATTCAATATTCATACTTTTATTAATGCTTTGGTCTAATTTTGAAAATTCGTGAATATTTTCCACGTTCATTTATATTATTTAAACGAATTATACATTACTCGAGTAATCTAAATTGAAATGATACTTTGAATTACATTTGAAAAATAGAGTAGAATATAATTATCTCTTCATATTTCAATCAATAAAGTAAAAAAGATAAATGCCATGAAATATGCCATAGTTAATGAATAGTACATGATTAATAGTACTTGATGAGATTTTGTTACAAATTCATCCTTAATTTCTTCACATTTCTTATTTTGTAAAAAATATTAATTGGTTTCATACATCCTAACATTTAAATATGTATATTGGTTTCATACATTCCTAACTAGTTTCATACTCCTGACATAACTCAGTTTCATATTCGTAATAAAATAATTTCTTAGTATTTTAATAATTTCTAATTCATACATCCTAATATTTAAATACATATATTGGTTTCATACATCCTAATATTTATATATATATATATATATATATATTGGTTTCACACATTGTAATTGAATTCATATTCCTGAACTAATATTCGTAATATAATAATTCCTAATATTTTTATATTTTATAATTTATCCTAATATTTTCTACTAATATTCCTTTCATAATAATTTCCTAATATTTTAACATTTTCTAATTCATCCTAATATTTTCTACTAATATTCCTATCATAATAATTTCCTAATATTTTAACATTTTCTAATTCATCCTAATATTTTCTACTAATATTCCTATCATAATAATTTCCTAATATTTTAAAATTTTCTAATTCATCCTAATATTTTCTACTAATATTCCTTTCATAATAATTTCCTAATATTTTAACATTTTCTAATTCATCCTAATATTTTCTACTAATATTCCTTTCATAATAATTTCCTAATATTTTCTACTAATATTCCTTTCATAATAATTTCCTAATATTTTAACATTTCCTAATTCATACAGCCGAATATTTCAATTTTCTTGCTATGCTCATGATCTAAAGTTATAGATTGGAAAAATTAAAATTTTTCAGTTTAACGTTAAAATCGATTAATAAGTTAAAGTATTTGCCTAATTATGACGTTACATTAAAGTTGGATGATGCTTCCACTAATGGGCTTACAAGTTCAAATAACGTACTTAAATTTGAAACTATGGCATCATTTTGGAACATAATTCATTGTCTTCAGTCTGGTAGTATACGTCAAGTTTATTCTGCTTAATTTCTAATTAGACCATATTTCAAGGTGAATTTCTGAAGTTCAATATAAAATTTAATTTGCATGACAATGAATCTTAACACTTAATAAAAGTACTAAATCGTAACGTAATGAAAAAGGAATGGTATAAGAAGAAAATATCTCAACAACTGTTGTAATTAATTTAATACACGAATAGATATAAAACAAGAAAGGTTCGATTAATGTTCAGCAAAGCCAGGATACTTGCTGTTCCACTGTTTTAGTTCCTGTAAAAAATGTACGAACTATTGATTGAACACCTTGTACTTCGTATTCCCAGCAAAGGAAATTTTTCAAGGTAACGATAAGGGTTAACTAGCGACAGCAACACCAGTGGCATATCATTCGACCCAGCACAATATGGCGATGAAGCATATGATTGTTGAAGTAACAGGGTACAGGGTTATGTCAATATGGTAGAGCGCTGTCATGTTTCAAAATATAGCTGGGGTAGGATTACCTAGAGATCACAACATCAATGGAAAATCATTCGACCCAGCTCAGCCGGCGATGTAGCAGATGATTGTTGAAGGAACAGCATACATGGTTATGGCAATATAGTTGAGAATGGTATAATATGTTTTGTTGGAAAATGTAGCTGAGATCCTCTTTTTTTAAAGTGAGATCACACCCACTCAGATAGTATGTCGCAGTAGATAGTAATAGTACACACTGCAAAGAACAAAGGCCCGAACACACTGCTACGGCGTAGAAGACGTTTATCATTGGTAAATTCTGTTGATGGTAATGCGGCAAGCATATGTTTTGACCAAAAAAATCTCAAATTATGCCTGTTAACTTCACCACACAATTGATAATGGCTGTAATATATGGTTGTTAACACATGTGTTTAACGATGACTGCCGAATACGCAGCAAATTGTAATATTGCAGCAAACAATAAGCTTTTCCTTTCTCTTATATCACTATTTCGAATGACAGAACATCTCTTGAGGATTCTGGAAATAGCAATCTTTACTACTGAGGCATTGTCTCTCTTTCAGGTTACAAATGTTTGTGAAATAGATTCATTAGATATAAAAACAGTACTGCTAGGTATGTTAGCAGTACTGTTTTTATATCATTCATTTTGAATTACTTTACATTTAGAAACCATTTTTAAGTGAACGGGTTAAAAATTTAATATTTGAGAGGAAAAAAAAAATTGGATTAAGTAATTTGTTTTAATTTTTAGTGATTTAATTGTAATAGTCCCACTTGTTATATAAAGTGATTAAATTTAATTTTTCTTTTAAATAATAATGTCAAATATATACTTTGTACAGATGTTTGTAAAAATAGATAGATTATCTATAATTTAATTGAAATTGTGTGATAAATTTAATGATAAAGGAAAATTTTCTTAAATTTATATGCCCTTAGCAGGACTCATTCATATACAAACTCGTTAACAAATAATTTCAAGTGTTAAAGGGATAATGAAGTTATAGGAAATTAAAGGGAGAGACTTTGTAAATTTGAAGCACAAAAGAATTAATGCATCCATTTTGGTGCAATACATTTATGAAATTATGAATATGAATTCATATAAATTGAAATGATTACTTTTATATGACTGATTCAAAATCATACATTAAATTGTAATTGATTATCTATTAATCATAGCTAATATGTATTAGCTTATTATCCTTATCCATAGAGAAACTGTGATATAATTAATGATAAAGGCAAATTTTCGTAAAATTAAATGAACTCAGCATGATTCATTCATGCAAACTCGTTAACATATAATTCAAAGCATTAAAGTTATAATGAAAATATAGTTGAATAGGAGAGTGGAAGACTTCGTAGAATTGAAGCACAAAAGTATTGATGCATTCATTTTGGTGCAATATATTCATGAAAGGATTAAAATGACTACTTTTAGATAATTAATCCAAAATCATGTAAGAAAATGTAATTTATTTTATATTTGTCACAGCTAATATATATTAGGGACTTGATAACCGATAGACTAGCGCTCTGACGCTCGGTGCCACAAGTTTTGTGTTCGTGTCCCGGCGATGCCATGATATTGGAAGTGGTTCGAAATCCCCTTTAAACTGTAGGTCCCGATCTAATATGACTGTAGAGCGTAAGCCGTATGGCTGAAACCCCTATCTCGTAAAAATAATAAAAAAACATATCTTGTCTCGAAATTTGCCAGTAGGGCAGATGGCCTTGGCCCTCCATGGGGCTGTTGCGCCACTGATGATCCTGATGATGAATATGTTTTCCCCAGAATTCTTACTCATAGATGAACCGAATGGCTAGCGTTCTGGCAGTCGGTACCACAGGTTTCGGGGTGGAATCCCGGCGGTGCCATCGATGTTTGTAGTGTTTTGGAATCCACCGGTACCGGTCTCATATGACCGTAGAGCGTCACGGAGCCCAATCAGAATTTTTCTCCCCCACATCATTCCCAAACTGTTAAGGAGCAACTCAGCTCTAGGCACAGTGATGTGGTATAGTAGTAGTAGTAGCAGTAATATAAAATGAGCAATGAACTATTCTTTTGCATTGCACCGCTTACAAGACAGCTATGGAAAATAATATTAACAATTAATACCATAAATTTAAAATAATTGATAATATCGTCGTGGAATTTAAATCTTAATACCTTCAATAAAAGAAAAGAGTTTAGAGGATATCAGCTTTAAAATCTATTTATACTCAGCATTTTCATGGCATTGAAAGGATTAATTTTTAAAAACCTTTCACTCTGATTCGAGTAGTTTAAGTAACTGAAACCATACTTTATACTGCAGTTAATTAGAATTGAGAAATGTTCCACCAGCAATATTCTGAAAACAGAAAAAGAAAAAATAAGTTTGTAAATTAGTTAAGGTTTGGTGATTAATTGCATTCAATAATCGTTTCGTGGAATTTCACCGATGGGAATTCGTAATTAAAACTTATTTCGTTTTCGCATTTGGAAGCGAATAAACTTATTTTATTATTTCTAGTTAAAAATCTATGATTTTACCTGATGATTAAATTATTTTTTGAATGGATTCTTTACCATTCCGCAAGTGGATAAAAGTATTAAATTTACTGCAGACTATTAAGCAGTTGCACATATTTTAATTGCTAAGCGAAATTTGTATTTGAGAAAAGTGATTTAATTTAGATTGCTGGATATGAAATATTTTTTTTCTTTCTAATGCAGCTGGCAAACACTTAGACATATATTATTATAGTCTACAATAATTTAATAAATATCTAATACTTTTGTAAGCCTTGTCTTACACTTATATGGTACAAAAGGAGAATGTTTATGGAAAAGTAATGAAAAATGGAGCTATATACATTTACAAGTTTTCTGTTAGGGTTGCGCTGTTTCTATATTCTTTAAGCAATTTGAAAGTGTCTACTTCCCAGTTGTTCTTAAATTCATCTTTGTTACAAAAAATGATCAGCAGTCGAAATTTACATTCTTGGAGTTCCTATGTTAATCTTTGGGTTTTGTTAGAACTCTATTATGAACTTTTCACAACAATCAATGCAGTTCGTAGCAAAGGAATAAAATATTTGTACCTAGCCAATTTTTATGTTTTAATTAACTTATTTTTATCTCCTATATAACATACAAAAAATTCAAAATACTGACATGAAAGATTCATATCTATGGGTATAAAAATACGAGCAAATACCTCATTGTGCGTGTTGCTTACCAACTTCGAAAAGTGATCTAATAAGTGACAATGATAAGTTTTTTTTCTTCTAATACAGTTAGTAAGTACTTAGACAGTTGTCTTGGATGCCTTAAGGTAAGCGCTGCACAGACGTTACTCACTTTACATTACCCAGGGGGCGCGTGTAGCTTGAAGATAAGCCACGGACTCGGAGTAACAATGACCCCGCAACGCTCTACGATCATATTAGACCGTGACCTACGGTTTAAAGTGGATTCCAAACCACTACAAATATCCATGGCACCGCCGGGACTCGAACCCGAAACCTGTGGCACCGAGCGCCAGAGCGCTAGCCACTTGGCCATTCAGGTCCTGAATATGAAATATTGAAAATATAAAAAAAAATGATAAATTCATTTAACGTTATAGAAAATATAATGGAGAAATTTTAATAAAACAAATCTTATTTAATATATAGATTATTTTTTTTTGAAATCAGTCTAAAAAGGATTATAAATCTTAGTATTAAAATCATAATATCCTTAAAAAATATTCTCAACCTTACTTTAGAAATTCTCTCAGTTATATTTTTAATATAAAAATTGAAAATAACAATTGACGAAAAAATTTGACTTGTCCTACTTTATAAGAATGAATACATTCTTCTTACAAAGTACATTGTATGAATGAATACATTCTTCTTAAAAAATAAACCTTATAGCGTTTTTAATTTTAAAAAGCTACATAACAATATTAAAAAAAATTCATTTTAATTTCAGAATATTTCAAACCTCTAAAAAGAAGCTGTAAAATGGTTTTTTTAAAAAAAATCTCAACGTCCTTTTAAATCGAAAAAGGCTTATATAAAGTAGAAAATTATATATATATACTTGTTATGATAGCACGTGTATATCAGAAATTAATTATCCTCCTTTCTGCTTTTTAATAAGGTGACAAAAGACTCTTCAATAAATATAAAATGTGCTACATTTTTTGTGGAAAAATATATCCAGAGATACTAAAAGAAAAAAAATTGTAGAAAATCTATAGTGTAAAGAAATATAAAAAAATTAATTAAATTTTTGTTATTCTATTTAATTACAATTTTAAAGAAATTTGAGTTAAAAAAAACCATTAAATATCTTTTTTTCCAAAATAAAGTTTTTGCTTTCGATATTAGAATATATATATATTATTATATTTTTAATAGTATACATCGTAAAATAGTAAAATAATATATTATAAATAGTAAAATAGTATAGATATATATATTTTTAATAGTATAAATCTTTATTTAATTTCATACATACGTAGACTAATTGCAAACATTTTAAAACTATTTTTTTTATCTCTATTACTCTGAATTATAAAATCAATTTAAATATGATTAAAATGACAAAATTATAATCAGTTTAAAAAGTGCATATTTTCAGAAATATTTCTAGTTCTTCGATTTGCTTATTATTTACCTATATGTGTAAATATATATATACACCACATAATATATTTATTTAGTTTCGCATTAGGTAGCACGTTGTTGGAATCAAAGACGTTTGACTCGAAACTCTACAAATGATGACGAACCGAAAGTTTCCACGCTTTTACTGGTTATAGACCGGCGTATCCGTTCTATGTGTTCGTGAATGAAATGTAGAGGGTACAAATCTCACGACGCCATCATAAGGAATTTTCATTTGAAACTATGTTAGTTAAGTGAGGCTGGAATATAACAATAGTCATGATACTACTTCAATTGCAATAAATAATCTACATCTCAGCCATTTTAGCGGCCTTTGGCATGCTTTTGACATTTAACAATTATTTTCGTATTAAAATATATTTTTCTTAAAATGTGGTACGTATATATAAACATAATCAAATAACAAACACCAAAGATCTGCAAATATTTGGAAGCAATTAATTAATTGACTTAATGGAAAATAGTTAATGTTTAGAGTATATATTAATGTATATATGTATTAATATACATAAGTATTAATATATATATATATATATATATATATATATATTAATCTAGGGTGCGCAGAAGATCTACCTCCCCGTGGTGCACCTGGTAACACTTTTTGGTGGCTAAAAGATTAATGAATTGGAATTTTTGAAAAAAAATTCCAATTCAATGAACTCTGTTTTAACATGTTTTGTTGTATTATTTTGTTGTTGTATGTTTTTTTTTTTTTTTTTTTCGTTGTTCTTTTTTTGCTGTAACTGTTCATAATCTGCCATTGGAAATAAAAAAAATATATATATTAATCTATATATTAATGTATTGAACTTTATATGCATTATTCAGAAATTTATAATTTTCAACCCATAAAATGTAATGCAAAACACAAAAAAACCTTCAGTAATCTGTGATTGTTTTTTGACGTCTGTGTACCATTACATCATGTGACAAAATAGCATCAATTTTTCAATAAACCAATGCAACTGATGAAATGTTCTTAAACTGAGGGATGAATCCTATTCCATCAATTTGTAATGTACAAATAATTGCATTTGTGTATTTTTCTTATTCAAAGTTAAAAATTCAATGTCAATTCCTCTTTTTATTGTCATTGTGCATCTTTAAAAAAATAACAAAAGTGAACACAAAGAGAGAAAAAAATTTACACACACGCAGAAAAGTATTTCAATCATTCTCAATTGTATTAAATATAAAATAAATAAATTAAAATATTAGAAATTCGGCACTTGAACTTTTGCTATCATTGTTAAAATTATTTTCCATAGTTGTGATTATTAAAAATTCTCAAATATTGTTGACAGTGTGATTTCAACAAGAGAGTGTTTTTCTTTTTTTATCAAACAAACAGTTTAATATCAAATAAAAATTATACTAATGATTTCTTACAAACAAAATTCAGTATTAAGTTTATTTTTTTTATTTTAATTTATAAATGTCAAATAAACAAAGCCAGTTTATTAAGTATGATTATACAGAGAGTATTTGGTTAATTTTCTTACAAATTATGTAGCAAAGAAAAGAAAACACTTATCAAGTATTAATTATATTAATTCATCTTCTAGTTTAAGTTATGTAATATTTAAGATATATTTAATTTTGAATTCTTTTTAATGAGATATTTCCAAAAATGCTATATAGAAAATAAAAATTATCAATACCATTATATACTTTCATATTTTGTTCGCAATGTTTACTTACATTTTTCTAACAGAAATAAATTTTCATATTTACTTTATTTTATTATATTTATTCAACGAATCTTTTTCAAAGGCACTTTTCTATTAGCAAGTGTGCTTTGAAAAATGGTGAATGAGATATAAAAATTATTAATACCATTATATACTTTTAAAAACTTGTTCGAAATATTTTCTTACTTTCATCTACGCAGACATAAATTTTTCTATTTAATTTATGTTATTTGTTCGAAGAATCTTTTTCAAAGGCACTTTTCTATTAGCAAGTGTTCTTTGAAAAAAAATAATTTAAATTATTATAGTTTATTAAATATTATTTTAAGAAATCAAAGAAATTTTATAATTCGTAAAAGAATAAGATGTTGAAAAAAAAGGATAATGATTTTTTTTTTTGGCACATCATCTGAAATGTTCGTGCAAATTTACTAAATTAAACATAATAAATATTTTCAAAAGTATTGCTGTTTTTAAAGATATATTTATTTAATTATTGCCAATGAAGAAAGATACCTTAATATACTTTAAAATAATGAAGAGAATTAAATTATTAATATTATTAATTAAATATTATTTAAATAGAAGAGATTTTATAGTTCGTTAAAAGTACAAAAAGGATAATAATTTTTTTTCGTATGAAATGATCATGAAAACATCGTATGAAATGATCATGTAAATTTACTACATTCTTACATAACAAATATTTTCAAAAGTATTGCTGTTATAAAAGATATATTTACTTAATTGTTGTCAATTATACAAAGAAGAAAAAATACCTTAATAGACTTTAAAATAACGAAGTGAATTAAATTATTAATATTATTAATTAAGTATTATTTAAAGAAATAGAAGCAATAGTTCGTTAAAAGAACAAGATGTGTCAGAAAAGGATAATGATTTTTTGTTTGGTCCATCTTATGAAATGATCATGCAAATTTACTACATTTATACATAATAAATATTTTCAAAAGTATTGCTGTTGTTAAAGATATATTTCTTTAATTGTTGTAAATTGTACAATGAAAAAAAGTACCTTAATAGACTTTAGAACAGCGAAGATAATTAAATTATTAATTAAATATTATTTAAAGAAATAGAAGAAATTTTATAGTTCGCTAAGTACAAGATGTTAAAAAAAGGATAATAATTTTTTTTCGTATGAAATGATCATGTAAATTTACTGCATTCATACATAACAAATATTTTCAAAAGTACTGCTGTTATAAAATATCTATTTCTTTAATTATTGTCAATTGTCCAAAAAAAAGGATACCTTAATTGACTTTAAAATAACGAAGAGAATTAAATTATTAACATTATTAATTAAGTATTATTTAAAGAAATAGAAGTAATAGTTCGTTAAAAGAGCAAAATGTGCCAAAAAAGGATAGTGATTTTTTGTTTGGTCCATCGTATGAAATGATCATGCAAATTTACTACATTTATACATAAGAAATATTTTCAAAAGTATTGCTGTTATTGAAAAGATATATTTCTTTAATCATTGTCAATTGTACAATAAAGAAAAATATCTTAATAGACTTTAAAGTAATGAATGGAAGTAATTTATTAATAATATTAATTAAATATTATTTAAAGATATAGATGATATTTCATAGTTCGTTAAACGAATAAGATGTTAAAAAAAAGAATAATTTTTTTTGGTCTATCGTATGAAATGATCATGCAAATTTACTACCATTATGCATAATAAATATTTTCAAAAGTATCTCTGTTATAAAAGATATATTAATTATTGTAAATTGTATAATGAAGAAAAAATACCTTATTAGACTTTAGAATAACAAGGAGAATTAAATTATTAATATTATTTATTAAATATTATTTAAAGAAATTGAAGAAATCTTATAGTTCATTGAAAGAGCAATACATTAAAAAAAAGGATAATGATTTTTTTTTTGGTCCAATGTATGAAATGATCATGCAAATTTACTACATTTGTAAACAATAAATATTTCTAAAATTATTGCTGTTAAAAAAAATTTATTTCTTTAATTATTGAAAATTGTATAATGAAGAAAAAATATCTTAAAAGACCTTAGAATAACGAAGAGAATTAAATTATTAATATTATTTAAAGAAATAGAAGAAATTTTGTAGTTCGTTAAGAGTACAAGTTGTTAAAAAAGGATAATAATTTTTTTTTTTTTTGGTTCATCATTTGAAATGACCATACAAATTTACTACAATTATGCATAATAAATATTTTAAAAACTTATTGCTGTTATAACAGATTATTTCTTTAATTATGATACAATTAAGAAAAAAATACCTTAATAGATTTTAAAATAAGGAAGAGAATTTATCAAGAACCAAAAGAAAAAATTTTTAATAATTAAAAAAACGTGAGATAATAATTATTTTTTAAAAAAGTCTTTTAACATTTATTGTAAAGAAAGAATAATAAAAATTTATAAAATTTCGTAGTATTTAAAAACTAAGATTTTGATTAAACATGCAGATTTGCATTTATCATACGACGCGCTTTGGAGTAAATCTGATCTATTTATCATTGTTTGCATCATCATTTATTGTTACGAGAATTTACAATTCAAAACCTTATGAGAATTATGAATGCCAAATGGTTATGAAACGGAAACGTTTAAAATCTTTCATATACTTTTATACCATGCAAATAAAAATGTAGGGCTCTTACCCTCAATATAAGTAGATTTATTCCGTAGATCAATCTCTTCCAATCGGCCGGCAATTTCAAGGTCACCGTAGCGAGTGTCCTAGTGCTCGATCAAGAAAGAGTGGGGAGAAACTGGAGCAAACGATTCAGCTGTCCGATCTGCAAACGATCTCTTTCAGTACTGAGTCCCCTCTCAGTCCCGCGTGTGGGATGATTCCAGGATTCCAGAGCTCCCTCTAGTGGTCTACGTGAAAAATTCCATTTTCATCCGCATCGAAATATCCAAACGTTAAAAAAGGAAAGAAAACATTTTATTCCATTGGAATTTTCTTTTTTGTTCGATTATACCAACCGAATTTGAACTATTCATCCTAATATTTTAGTACCAGGGAATACCCTTAACCGCAAGGAGGGAGGGGGGGACGATTCTTTATCCCCCCTTTTCCACACCCCTAAGGGGACTTTAAGTGACGTCATGGAAGGCAACAGGTGCTTCGAGTTGCCATAGCAACCTGAAATGTGGGTCTAGGAAAGGGGGAGGAGTTGTAGGAGGGAATCGGGACCTCGATCAACCGAGCTTTCACTTTTTCCATTTCCGGAAAAGCCTTTTAAATAAATCAGACCCGAAAATTCAGTTTTTGCAAGCAGAGCCTTGTAAAGTCTTGTTCTCCAGGTGATGAGTGATTCATCACCGGAGTTGGATTCCAGCCTAAAGCTGGCACGTGTGCATCCAGGAATGGCCTTTTTGCCTTTTCCTTTTTTTTTTCCCCTGAAAAAAGAAAATTCAAAACGAAAAGTTTTTCCTCATATAATAAATGGTTCTCTTTATTCCGTACATTGTTTTACCTTGAATTTATTCAACGGAAAAACTGTGTTTCCATATAAATTTTTTTTACTTCAAATGAGTTATGCATTGGTTAAAAAAAAAAGATGTAAAATAATGTCTAAAAGATAATTAAAATTTATTTAAAGAATTAGAATTATTAGTAAGCAATTAAATAAGTTACAAGAGTAGTCACCCCACTCGTGTTTCAGTGGTAACATGCTCCGCCAGTAAGCATTATGGCTCAGATTTAATTCCTAGAGGCATTGTTGTAGACACTGTTTCAAAAACGAGGAGACTGGATGACGTTTATGATGTTCAGCATCTTGCCTCGTTAATCAGAGTACCTAGTATTCCGGGGTTTCTTCCATACGATGCGGCAGAGGGGGGGAGGGGGGTAGTTCCCCATAAACTTCCTCCCGGAAAGCATTGCCCTCTTTCTTCAGCGACACGGAGCCAAGTCACACTTCTACCTACGGGTGCTCTAACACAACATAAGCTACCCTCTTTCGTTCCATCCATGAGTAGATTACTCATGGGGAGTCCGTCCTGCGTTTATGGACATGGAGGATAGTAAAAATAACGTATCACAAAAGAACAATCAAAAAAAGAATTAATACAGTGGAAATGTTCACTTGGTAAAATGATTATCAAAGTTTATTTGTAGAACTTTTTTGAGACCTTATCACTTTTATCCTTCCTTCCTTGCTAATTGTATTATACTTCTTAATCTTATCATTTTTATCCTTCCATTCATTAATAGGCTACTCATGGGGTGTCCGTCCGACGTCACTGGACACTGAGGTTGGGTCAGAATAGTACATCACAGAAATACAGTCAAAAATAATTAATACAGTGGAATAGTTCAATAGATAGAATGGTAATCAAAGTTAACATGTAGAACTTTGTTTGAGACTTAATATGACACATCAAGCATTCAACATCATCATTCAGACTTATATGAGACATCAAGCATTCAACATCATCATTCAGACTTATATGAGACATCAAGTATTAAACATCATCATTCAGACTTATATGAGGCATCAAGTATTAAACATCATTCTTCATGAAAACGCAGTCACTTTTCACGTGATCTTTGAGATTTCAACATCCAATCATTTCATTGTCCAGTCAGGAGGGAGAAAATTTTAGCTCATGGTAGGAACAATTTACGGATACTATTCTAGTCATAAATTATTGACATGTAATAGTAGTAATTTTATATATAGTTAATAATATATTCCATCTTCTTCTTGGGCGTAGTCAGACTGTGGTTTAGAAATTTTCCTAATTTTTGCCTTATGCAACGCAATGAAACAATTCCTTTCAAAAAGATTTTTACAATTACAAGTATCCTTTTATTTTCCTACATAAACAGTATAATAATAGATCTATTTGTAGACGGAGTAGCAGCAGACAGAGAAGAGCTCGAATTTCATTTCTACAGTGAACATCAATGCGCTGTCTGGTTAGATTATTTGTTTATTTAAAAACTATTGCTATTTCTCAGACAATGTTCATTCTAAGCTTTTATATAAATTGAATCGAATAATGAATGTTTCTATAAATTACATTGCAAGCATTTATCATTGATTTCGTGTTTCGTTTTTAATAATCGATCTTCAGATGTTGAAATGAAAACTATATAATAAAAATAACAAATTATTGTCTAACAACTATTAACATCATTATGATGGTAAGCTGGAATCTTGAAGCAACTGAATACAGGTTACACTGAATCTCATTATCAGTTGAATTCAGGTATATGAATAGACTATTAAAATGAATTGGTATTTTATACCAGTGAGTTAAGATGCGGATAAAAAAAATGTTTAAAGTTGATAGATTAAAGTTGTAATTCCGAATATTTCTCAAACAATATAGTATTTCAAAATTAAGATTTGAAATCAACCATGTATTCTTTTATCTGAGAATAAATACTTCGTTTTAAAAATATTTCTTATATTGTAAATTATGGGGGCTGGATCGCCAAGTGGCGCTCTGGCTCTCGGTTTCACAAGCTTCGGGTTTGAGTCCCAGTGGTGCTGTGGACATTTGTAGTGGTTCGAAATCCATTTTAAATCGTACGTTTCTGTCTAACATGATCGTAAAGCGTTGCGGGGGTATTATTGCACCGAATCGTAGCTTATCTTTAAGCTACATGCACCTCCTGGGTAGGGCTAAGTGATTAACGTCGGTGCAGCGCTTGCCTTAAGGCATCTAAGACTCAGTGTTTGCAAGCTGCATTAGAACAAAAAATATTACAACTTATTTACAGAAATATATAAAATAAGAAATACATATCTTAAGTGCTCTTGAATGACCGAGTGTCTGGCGGTCTGCGCCATGGATGTTTGTAGTGGTTCGGAATCAACTTTAAACTGTTGGTCCCGGTCTCATATGACTGTAGAGCGTCACGGAGACAAGTCAGACTGCTACCTACAGAGCAGAAGCTGCCCCCTATCCTTTGAACCACGAGTCTATACGGGTTCATGGGCTTGGTCTAGATGTTTGCCAGGTGGGAAAAAAACAACAACAATATCAAGTTAATAAGCCCACAATTTGATAAATTTCAATTTAATTTTAATACAGTTGTTGTATTTTCTAGAATAAAATTTTACTTGAAAATAATTCTGTTTCTCTTTATTTTTTTAAGTCACTTTTCAAAATCATATATTATTGATCTTAAATATCGCTAACAGTAATTTTGAAAAAAAAAATCATTTGTGCTTAGATAAACTTCAATTAAAATATAAAAAATCTTTAAAATGTTAAACAATTTTTTATTAAAATTACTTTATGTGAGAATTATAAATAAAGAGTTCTACAAAAAAAGCTATGAAACTAAGTTATCTTAAGAAGTTTTTTAGATAACTTTGAAAAGCATAAAATACTGCAATAAATAAATATATAAACAAAAAAAATTAATCATTTTAAGTTCATCAAGTTAGAAATATGACAACATGAACTTTTAAATCTCTTTTTAGATTTATGTTGATGTCTCTTATAAACTGCAGTGTTTTATTTTATTATTATTATTTTTTTTTTTGGAAAAAAATACCATAAATCTTTGACATATTAACTAAAAAAACAATTGAAATCTCTTCATCGATTTAAAAGAATTAGAAACCATCTAAACTGTCATTCCTTCTTAGCCGTGTCAAAGTAAAATAAAAAAAATTCAATTTTTATTGTTTTATGTTACCTTGCCCATTGACGTAATCTTTCGATTATTTTTTTAAAAAAAATGATGATATACTCCGCTACTTTAATTACGTTTACATTAATATTGAAAATACAACTTTTATTAATCAAGGTATTTATATATTCCAATTTCAGAATGATCGCTTTATCAATTAATATTTGTTTCATCATTAAATATAAAAGCTTTAATGGAAAGTAAAATAAAAAAATTTCGATATTTATTGTTTCACCTTTCCCATTTACATAATCTTTCTTTTCTGTCTTATAAAAAAAGATGATGTACTCTGCTGTTTTAATAATGTTTATAGTAATATTGATAATACAACTTTTATTAATCTCAGAATTTCAATTTCAAAATGATCTCTTTCTCAATTACTATTTTTCCATTATAAAATATAAAAGCTTTAATGGATTGTAAACAAAGTTCTGCATGTATTTTATTTATTTTTCGCATATTATACTAGGTAATACAGATGTATAATCTGAAAGTATGCAAAATATTATCTTCAAAGAAATTTTCATTCCGTATCGCTGTTTGGATTTAATATTACTCCTTATTGATTTATGGTAAATCTCAGCTTTAATAAAGAACTTAACATAGATTTTTATAGGAAGAGAAATATAGAGGGTGTTAATCCATTTTTAGAATAATTCTGAATCCATATAATTAATATCTAATGGCCTGATAGCAAATTGGCCTATGGTGCTTCAGGATCGGATCCCTGATGTGGCATGAATCTTTGGTTCGAAATCCACGTTAAATTGTAGATTCCGGTCTAATTAGTCTTAAATGTGCGAAAAAAGTCATAGTGAAGCGACAAACCAAACCATACCTATTTAATGTTTAAAACCTAAATGCTTATTATTTAAATATTTCTTTGATAGGCTTTCTTCTAGATTGTTAGTCCATATCTTGATTTTTATGACAAAAAGACATTTTGGGAAATTTTCATTCGCTTTCATTCATCCATTAGGTAGTTTGTTTTTAGAAAGAGCTCTTTTCAGTAATTCAAACAAGTAATATTTTGTAGATAAAATTATTTGGCAACAAATATTAATATTTTTTGGGAAAACAAATGGAACAGTGGTAAAATTAAAGATCGATGATAGCGTATCTCAAAGCCAATGGAAATCGAATTGCATTAATTATTCAGTTATATGAAGCGAATGATTACGTAAACGAACGAATATGAAAATTGAAATACATTGGAGATACATTAGAAATCGGTTACATTGGAGATAAGTTACGATACATTGAGATAAGTTACGATACATTTGAGATAAGTTACGACTAAAATGTTTAACATTGATTTCTTTTTAAAGTAATTATATTATATTGGATTGATTAAGCTGAAGCAAATAAGGCTATCTAATGAACCATTTGAATCATAAGTAAATACCTGCCCTGGTATACCTGATGGCCGAGTGGCTAGCTCTCTGGTTCTCAGCGCCACATGTTTCAGGTTCTATCCCCAACCGTACCTCCTGCTAGAGTATCTCACGTTTCCATAGATGCCTATTTGCAGAATTAGGAAGACATCACGGTTTTAAGAAATTAGAAACCTGCTGTTGAACAACGACGTACAGCGAAATTTAATATTCAAAATTCTGGAAAAAATTCGAAAAACGAAGTTCGGCTGTAGGAAATTTTGTGTGTGTCTTTTTTAAAGGTTATGTATTTCTACTTCTTTTTTACATTTATATATTCTAGGATAGAATTACTTTTACCTCAACACACTTACAAAATTTGACAAATTTATTATGGTACAAATGTCTAATCTAGAGCTCTGGAGCTCGGTACCAAGTTTCGGGTTCGAGTGTCGGCGGTGCCATGGATGTTGTAGTTTTTCGGAACCCACTTTAAACCGTAGATCCCGGTTTAATGTGATGTAGAGCGTTAGACGTAGGGCTGACAATCCTACCATGTAAAAAAAGGAACATCTCCTGTCTGGAAATATGTCAGTATGCAGACTGTCTTTTCCCACCATGGAGTTGTTGAGGCAATGGAGGAGGAGAATACACGAAATATTTACGTGTTCTGTTAATCATTGCAGCAGTAAATCTTGGGATATGTGTAAATAGTGACTTTCTCTTATTAAGAAATTGGATATTTTTATTTAAATCTAGAAGAGAAAAAAATTTCCTGTTAGTATAATTAGTCTATTTTAACAGTTTTCAAAATTTTTATTCATTGTACAAAAACCAGTGTCAACAACAACAAAACCCATGCTAAAACTTTCTTTACATTAATGGAACTAGGTTTATTCTTTATTTCTTTTCAATCTTGATAATATTTATACTTTTTTGAGATAAATTTATGCTTCATAGACTGTAAAATTTAATTCAATTTTGTTATATAATTTATTTACTGATAAATGTTTTTCAATAAAACTCAAAGACAAGCAATATGTTTAAAGATGACTAAAGCTGTCTCTTGTCTTTTTAAGAAATAAATATTTCATAGAATATATTAACAATTCTATTTACTAATACTACAAATATATTTTTAAATTGAGCAATTAATTTCTGTGTCAATGGAGTTTTTGCTTATGTCAGGTTCTCATTGGAATTGTAAGCATAAGTATTCTTGGGTATCCATTTGGTGTCCTTCTTTTCTGTAAACCGACTGCTAATTTGTATTCTGTATTCAAAAAAAGAGAAATATAGAGAGTGGTAACACTTTTTTAAAATAATTTTTTTGTCCGAATTTGCAAATGATTATATTTTCTTCTTGTGTATTTCAATAACAAAGTAAAATAAAATGGGGGAAGGAATATTTTCCCTTTAGGATGTCATAATCAGAATATTCTCTACACTCGCGCACATTTCAGAGCTATTTCACAGTTAGTTTTATAAGTAATTTTCATTTTCCCGTATATGATGAAACATAAGCAAAAAAGGCTCAAGGAGTTCTTTATTATGTCTGTCCAGTTAGGGTTTAGTTTGGTTTGTCGCTCTACGGACATTTTTTGCAAATTTTGAGACCCTTCGAGGACCACCTACTTTAGACCCTTGCACGATTAGACCGAGTTTGGTTACTGTTTAGCATGGATTCCGAACCACTAACAAACATCTATACCACCGCCAGGATTCATACAAGAAGCAGCGAAGGCCAGAATGCCAGCCAATTGGCTTCGTCCAGTTAGGTATGTAATATAAAATTCAAATGTCACCAAAACAGGTATTATTTTGAAAAGCAAATTAATGAAATTTTACTGTTTGCAAGATTATTTAATTGCAGGATATAGTTCATTATTTTGCTTCGGCTAAATGTTAGTGAAAGACTTTTTAAAAAACTGTTTAATGCCGTATATTTTATGTTTACTGAATAAATATGCTCTGCGAAGGAAAATGCCAAAACCCCTTCCATGCAATGTTTACTTATTTACAATATTTTAAAGAAGAATAAATTGTACAGTATCAGGTTATACTTTTCATTTTAAATAACAAGCTTTTACCAAACATTTCTATTACACAACTTTTATATATACATATTTAATCTTCCATTATAATAATTCTGAAAACATGTTATTGTTATCTAAATCTTTCTGAATTTCCTAGAAAGTCACATTTGCGTGTTTGAAAGGTAGACATAAATATAAGCCAAAATACCAATGTTTATATTTTAATCATTTAGCAAGTGTACTCGACACTTTGATGCATGGGGAGTTAAATTGATCGTAGTATTAGGCTATTTTTTCGTAAACTCATACCTCGCTAAATCAGAATAATGAACTGTATCGTACAATTAAATGATCTTACAAAAACAATTCTTCAGTAATTCGTTTTTAAAAATAATATATGTTTTGGTAACATTTGACTTTCATATTAACTCATCAGCAGCAGCAGCAGTGGTGCTACAGTTCCGTGGTAGACCAAAGCAATCTGCCTACTGACAGATGGTTTTCTTTTTACACGGGATAGGATTTGTCATAACTTCGCCCAACACTCTACATTCTTATTAGACCAGGACTTCCGATTTAAATTGCATTCTTTATATTAACTAGAAAGAAATAGCAAGTAATAATTCTAATAATTTAATAACACCTACTTTTGTTCGGTTTTTTTTTTTTTTTTTTTTCGTTCTTATACTATTTGATAGACAGCAATATCTAGACAAGTCCAAGAACCCGTGTGGTCTCATGGAAGAAGAGAAAGGGGGGTAGCTGTTATTATGATAGAAGTCTCACTTGGCTCCGTGTAGCTAAAGAGAGCAGTGCCTTCCGGGAAGACTTTTCTGGAAACTACCCAACATTTGTGTAGCATATGGGAGAAAACCTGAAAAACTCCCACAAAGTAGTCCGACTAACGAGGCAATATACTGAGCATCCTAAACGCTATCGAGTCTCTTCGTTTTTTGAAACTGTGTCTACGACAAAGCCGCCAGTGGATTGAACCTCAGCGTTAATACTCACCAGCGGCGCACGTTGCCAATAAGTCACAAATTGGGCCTTCCTTACGATTTAAATAGATTAAACAAATACGGTGAAGGTGAAGAGCAGTGCTAATAGAGGAAGACAGTGTCTTCCAGGAGGACGTTTAAGGGAAACTACTCCCCATTTGCGTATCGTATGGGAGAAAGTCTGGAAAACTCCCACCAGGCAGTCCGACTAACGATGCAAGAGGCTGAACATAACAAACGCCATCCAGTCTCCTTGTTTTTGAAACACTGTCCGCAATAAAGCCACCAGCAGAATGAACCTCAGCCATAATGCTCATCAGCGGCACCCGTTGTTACTGAGCCAAATAAGTTGTTAAACATAAGTATAGAAAAAATTACAAATTTATTTTCTAAAATCATAAAATCTAAAACTTTTACCACTGCCATTAATATTCCATACTTTCTGCTTACATAGAATCATTGAAAAAACCCTCAACATTAAAATCAATTTATTTATATGCAAAATAAACACCAACACCAAAACAAAATAAAACTCCTTCATTCACCTGCGAAATCCCATTTTCCTCCATTGATGAAATTTATTACCATCCCACCTGCCCGGGAATATATCCTATTCCCTTTCGCTACTCGTGTGTATGATATACGACTTTTAAAGTGAATGGTTTTATATTTTATCATTACCTCTAGTTGTTGGAAATAGTTTTCGAAAGGTTTGATGGATGGGATTTTTTTTTTTTTTTTTTTTTTTGGTTTTCCATTGAAGAAAAAGCTTTGATATCGGCTCATTTTTATATATATTTTTCTTTATCAGGTTTTGGAATGTGGGGTGTGTTTATCTGCTATTTTCTGTATTTTTATTAAAAAGTTTTGGAATAATAATGTTCCATTGGCATTCCATTTATTTTCATAGACAACAGAGAATACCTTTTTTTTATTCAAATCAGTTTTATCATATCTATTTATCACAAAATTATATTAAAAATAAGTATTTCTTTAATTGCTTATATACATAAAACTACACGTTTGTTTCAGTTGTAATTTCAAAAATGAAAATTTAAATAAAGATTTATAATTTTAAAAATGAAATTTTATCGGGTTTTTTTTTTTTTTTTTTTTTTTTTTTTTTTTCAGTTTGAATTTTTGTATTTTCATCTAATTCCTAATAAAAAAATAACGAAAAAAAATTTTATTTTGTTATTTATTGAAATATTATAAATGATTTCAGTAACTCCAGTGTTTTGTTTACTTATATTAATAAAATCATAATAATGACACTATATATATTTCAGTTTTAATTTTTTTATATCTTTAGTTTCTCTTACTTTTTTGAGATTTTTGTTTGCGTTTTTCATAATATTCATATAATTTTTCCCTCGTTTTTTTTTTCTTTATTTTTTTAAAAATGTTTTTTTAATAAAAATATTATATTTAGTACTTCCTAAAACCAATTCTTCTAAAAAATAAATTTATACTCAAGGATATGCACCATTTGTTCAAATAAACAATTTTAACTTATGTTTATTATTATGTATAATTTCTGTATTTTTACTAAATATTTTGGAAAAATAATTTTCTGTTGTCATTTCATTTACTTTCATAGGCAACAGAAAATAAATTTTTATTTAAACCAGTTTTATCATACCTACATATTACAAAATTATATTGAAAATGCTTATTTATATAACTGCTTACATAAATAAAATTTTACATTTGTGCCTATCGTGTTTCTCAAAAAAAAAAAATGATAATCCACCATTTTTTCACCCTAATTTGAAGTCGTTATATTTTTGCAATAAAAAATTAAGCAAAATTTAATTTTTTTTTTTGTAATTTAATGAAATATTATAATTGATTTCAACAACTTTTGTGTACTTGTAACAATAGAATCTCGTAATCATGACACTATATATAATTTTGTTCTTTTAAAAATCTTTTGTTTCTCTTATTTTTATTTTAAATTTCATTTTATTTTATTTATTTTTTATTTTATTTTCACTTATTTTTTGCTTGTTTTATGAATTTATGAAGTTTTAATTAGAACTTTTGTAGTCAAGAGCGTTTAACTAAACACATTTAATTTATGTTTGTCATTTATATGCTTTTTCTGATTTTTATTAAAGTTTTGAAAATGTTCTATTGGTATTCCATTTATTTTCATAGACAACAGAAATTCCTTTTTATTCAAATCAGTTTTAGCATACCTACATATTAAAAAAATATATTAAAAATACTTATTTATATAATTTCTTATATAAATAAAATTTTACATTTGCTGCCATCGTGTTTCTTATTAAAAAAAAATGATAATCCACCATTTAACCCCCCCTCCTAATTTGAATTCGTTATATTCTTGTAATAAAAGTTTACGAAAAAAATTAATTTTTTTGTAATTTAATGAAGTATTATAATTGATTTCAACAACAACAGAGTTTTGTGTACGTACTTTTATCCATAAAACCTCGTAATCATAACATTATATATATTTCAGTTCATAATTTTTGTTCTTTTTAAAAATCTTCGCTTTTTCAATTCCTTCTATTAGCTCACATTCTCCGTATATATATCTCGTTCAAATTTTCAATCCTTAATAAAATACTTTTTATTCATCCACTCAAGTTCAAATACATTTTTTTGAACTTGTAGTGGATGACACTTGATGTTAATACAGTTTTTTCAAATATTAATTCATTAATTAAATTAAATTAATTAATTTTAGTTTTTTTTTAGATTTAAGTTGCATATATCTACCAATAGATGGCTCCAGTTAAACTTAAAAAAAATGAATGAAAATTATTTATAAAGGACTTTCTGCAATATAGGGGAAAAAAAAAAAGTAGGAATTGAATTTTTTTTTTTTTTTTTATATTGCTTGTTTAAATCTTAAAAGAAAATTATATTTATTATATTTATTTATTATTATTTATTATTATTATTAATTATTATTTTATTTATTTATTGTTATTTTTTATATTATTATCTCAATTATATTTATTTAATTGAAGTTTAATGAAAGAAACAAATATATGTTATATTACTATTAATATATGTTATTATATATGCTTCCTTAAAGAAGCAAATATATGTTTCATTATGTTTAGTATTTATTTTATTTATAAGTGTTAAATTATATAACTCAGTTATATAATTAAATAATAGTGTTAGTAGCAAAAGGAATTTTCAGCATCAAATTTATTGTAAAACAGGACATTTCAATGAAAATTTTAGTAATTTTCAAATAACATATGTTAGTTTAATAGTAAATGATTTTTTTAATTTTGTTGTTAGTTAAAGTGGGCTTTGTTATTATCAAAAATGATGTTTCCAATCAATGTAAAATATAATCGAAAATAAATTGTTAACAGCAAATATATAGGTGATGTTGATAATTTTTCTTGGTTATATTTGACAGTGATTAACAACATCATTTTTGCTATTAAAAGGCCCTATTTTAATTAAAAGAAAAATTTAAAAATTTAGTTTTCTTGACAGCAAAATTGGAAATGAAAAGGCAATTTAAAAATATTTTCTGCAGACAAAATGTGCAATCAACAATCAGTAGCCAATTACTATTTCTTCAGATTCGGTTTCTCAATTCCCTTCATTTTCTTTACTCAATGATTCTGAAAATTCTTCTTCAGATATTTTTAAAAGGACCAAAGTTCCTTTTGGAAAAAAAGAAATTATATTTATTTTTAGAAAGTTGTCTCGTGCTTTTTAGAAAAGAATTGGAAGATATCAGGAGAGCGTGAAAGAAAAGAATTATTACATTTCTCTCTCGAAGCTTTTAAAGAAAATTGCTATGTCTTTTTTAAAATCTTAAACATACTTCTGTGCCCAAAAAGTGAGACCAATTATTTTTTTCAAAAACTCTTTATTTATTCTTTCAAATTTATTTCATCGCCTTCAAAGTAATCCCCCCCCGGACACAATGTACTTATGCTAACCGTTTTTTCCAATCCTCAATGCATGCTAAAAAGTCATTAGCAGGGATGTCCTTCAAAGCGCAAGGCGATTCACGTTCAATCTCTTGAATCGACTCAAAATGGTGTTCCCGGAGTGGTATTTTGAGTTTAGAGAATAACCAGAAGTCACACGGTGTGAATACGGTGGTTGTGGAATGCTATGGGTTTCATTTTGGACGAAACAGTCACAAAAAATCAATGTAGTGTGAGCTATCGCATTCAGTGCTTTCAGTACCCATCGAGATTTGACGCATTTGAGACCCAAAATGGAATTGACAGATCCTTTTGAAATTCCAACATCATCAGCAAGGTCTCTAATTGTAAATCGAGAGTTTGCAAGCATCAAAACCTTAATTTTTTTGGACGTGAGCTTCGTCCGTTTAAGGTAGATGGTCGACCAGAGGGCTCTTCGTCTTCATTGCGTTCTTTGAACTGTTTATACCACTTGTAAACATTTCTTTCCAATATAGGAATGCTCACCGAATGCCTTCTGCAACATTCTATACGTTAAATTTAATGTAAGTTCTTTGCTCAATTAATTCAGACATTTCAAAATCCGCCGAAATTACTTTTAGCGTCTCACAAAGCCAAGCGTAACTCAAACACTAATGAATATTTTGACGTCAAATTTCACACAAAGGTCAAGAACAGTGCCAGCAAGCCAAAAAAGACAAAAAAATTGAAATTCCATTAGCTCCGGGAATTTTAAATTGAAAATTGTTCTTACTTTTTGGACACAGTAGTATCCTTTTTGAGCCCCTTCAGATATGTTTTCTTATAATTCTGCTAATAATTTTTGCCTCATGTATTAAAAATCTATTAAATTTAAAAGGCACCAATATTTTCAAATCATTTCTGTAGCAGTATTTAATGCCTAGTGTTTGAATTTAGCATTATAAATGTGAATTATTATTGATATAACTATTAGAATAGTAATAATTTATTCAAAAATTCGTAGGCCAAACCAGTTATTGAAGTATCGGAATAAGAATATTTGGCAATGAATGTCCATGTTTCTTGATATAACAATAAGAATGTCAGTAATTAATTTAATAAATTTTTTTAACCCCTTAAAAAACATTTGGCAATTTTAACATCAGTTATATTTCCAAATCTACATTTAAACCCATTTTCTCACGAAATGTATTTTAAAAGCTAATTTTGTAATCCCCAACTTCTTTCCTATCTTTTTGTTAATGTAGAAAATATTAAAAGTTATGAAGAAATTGTATACAAAAAAAAAAAATTAAACCAAAATTTAATTTTTTTTTCTTTACGTTTTTCAAGTACTTTTTAATGCAATTGAATTATTTCCTGCGGTGGACAATGACAGTTTGGGGAGCCACCTGCATCCCATTGGCAGTTTTGGTAGCCCAAATTGCCCGCGTTTAGTTGAAATCATGGATTGGCACCATATAGCAGGATGCCAAGACTTGCATGGGGACTCCGAGGTGGAAATATATTGGGAGTGCTAGAACTTTGCTAATGAGACATGACTTTTTTCTCTTATTGTTTCTTTTTTCTCGTGAGTATTTTACACTGTTTGGATCTCGTCGAGAGTTTGTCATTTTCTCTTGCCATTAGAAATAAAAAAAAATCATTATAACATGCATTATGTTGTTGTTTCTTATCCCACTTGGCTGGCCAAGCCCACGAGCCCATACGTACTCATGATTGAAAGGGAAGGAAGCAGCTTCTGTTCTGATGGAGCACCCGTAGGTAGAAGTCTGACTTTGGCTCCGTGACGCTATTACAGTCATAGGAGACCGGGACCTGCGGTTTAAAGTGGATTCCGAACCACTCCAAACATCCATAGCCCCGCCGGGATTTGAACCCGAAACCTGTGGCACCGAGCGCCAGAGCGTTAGACACTCGGCCATTCAGGTCCCAAATTTGTGAATGCCAACGGCACGCGGTGTTCCCAGGTGGTCACCCACCCAAGTACTGACCGCGCCCAATGATGCTTGACTTCGGTGATCTAACGAGAACCGGTATATTCAGCATGATATGGCCGTTGGCATTATAAATGTAGCAATGGTGAACTGAAGATGTTTCGTTTAAAAATGTTACAAATATTTCTAACTATCCTAGTGAAAAGAAGATATTTTATTCAAGAAGTTACACAATGCATATTTTTGCTCTCTTTTAACATAAATTTGTATCATGAATGTTCCTTAGTGATTTTATTCATCTCGACTACAGTAAGTTTTGATTTTATTCAAAAACTATTCTAATAGCACGCAGAAACGAGTTGACGATGATCATGATTCATTCAAATTTTTATTTTTGGAGTTCTGCAGGGAGTCATGCTATACATAAACATTAATCACTTCAATCTTTATAACAGCTGATTGTTTACAAGAACTGTGACTGGCACTGTGATCAAAACCTTATTGCGACACCAAATATAATTTACTTATGTATTTTTATCGTTAAAACTTTAATTCTACACTTCGATATATGATCCAATATTGCTTGGCGGTTAGCTTCATAAGTATTTAAAGTTATTTTATGTTATTTGAAAAGGATGACAAAGTTTCTTTTTGCTTGAATTTTGTTGTAGGATAGAAGACGTTCTTCATTTTTTGTACCAATCCATATTAATGTAATCCAAGCTTAGCATCCATTATAAAAGGAAGATCTTCGTCGTTGGACATAAATAGAAGTTTATTTTCAAAGAGATTGATGTATTCAAAGAAGAATTTTTTTTTCTATCTGTGATAAAAATTTAGAGTAAATCCTTGTTTTTCAGTGATTTCAAAATTGTTAAATTTTTATCAATCCAAGGTAATTTTGGTGTTTGCCTTTTTAGATTCCACATCAATCCCAGTAGTTCGTGCAGTTGTAATATTGCAGAAGTTCAAAATATGAAACATATTTTTAAGTGCACTCATGTTGAAAAAAAATATAAAACTTTTACAGAAAAAACCTGGAATTAAAAAAAAACAGTAGCCTCTTGCGTCATTTGTAGAAACAAAATCCTCCTTTCTAGCATTTGTTAAATTTAAGAATTACTGTCAATATGTGTACTTCTCTACTTATTTTCTTGTACATTATAATCCGGCAGGATACTTTCTTTCTTTAAATTGATGTTCAATTATTTTTCTCCTCAGTTTATTTTTCTATGTTAACTTTATATGCTATTTTCCTTTTACTTTATTTATTCTTTTTTACTATGATTCTTTTATTTTATTGTTTACTAACATTCCTTTTTTTCATTTCGTCTTATAACTGCAGTGTATTACTATATAGTCTGTAATAATTTAGTAAGTATCACTTACTCTTGTAAGCCTTATATTACACTTATATGGTACATGAGAAGAATGTATGTGGCAAAGTAATAAAAAAAATGGAGGTATATACGCCTATATATTTCCCTGTCAGAGTTGCATTGTTGTTATATTCTTTCAACAATTTGGAAACGTCTACTTCTCAGAAGTTCTTAAATTCATTTTTGTTACAAAAAAGTGCTCAACTATCGAAATGACTTTCTTGGTGTTCCTGTGTTAATATGATTGGTACCATCAGAACATGTTTAAGAATTTTTCACAACAAGCAATATTAGTTCGTAACAAAGAAATGAAATTATTGTACCTATAAATGTTTATTTTTTTAATTGAAATATTTTTATCTTCTAAAAACTTAAAACTTCTTCATATAAAAACTTCAAATTACTGACATGAAAGATTCAGATCTACAGGGAAAAAAGACACGAGCAGATTCCTTAATGCGTATGTTGTTTACCAACTTCCAAACGTGATCTGATTAGTACCTCATCTTTTTCTTCTTCATTGGTGCAATAGCCCCATGGTTAGCCAAGGCTTTCTGCCTACTCATAGATTTAGAGACATGAGACGTTTTGCTTTTTACGGGGTAGGCTTGTCAGCCCTACTCCCAAAGCTCTACAGACATGTTAGGCAGACATAATTATAAAGTCATGTCGTATAGTAATTGATTTGATGAATATTCTGTCAGCTCACTGATTTATATATCCTCCAATGTAATGTTTACTGTAATACATTGCTTTTAATTTTTTCTAATAATTTACCTAATTAGTTTATATATTTTATGTATTCTCGCATTTCATATTTTCCTCCTTTCTAAAATTTTTATTTTTTTGATATTTTCGTTTGTTTTTGTAAAAATTTCCCTTCATTGTTCAGCTTCTGTACCTCCAACAATGAATTTTTCAATATTTTCCCTCCTCCATCGTGAGTCCATTCAATTTCACCCACATCATTCCCAAATTTCATAGGGGCAACTCAGCTCTAGGCACAGTGATGTGGTGTGGTGTAGAAGTAGTAGTCACATTAGACTGGGACCTACGGTTTAAAGTGGATTCCGAACCACTGCAAACATCCAAGACATCACTGGTACTCGAACCTGAAGCCCGTGTCCCGAGTACCAGAGCGCTAGATTAGTACATCTGCACCCTAATAAATTTGTCAAATTTTGTGAGCGTGTTGAGGCAAAAGTATTTCTATCCTAGAAAATTTAACACGCGTAAAAATTGGTAGAAAAAAAAAAAAAACCTTCCACACACACACACAAAAAAAAATTCTCTACATCTGAACTTTTTTTTTTCGAATTTTTTCCAGCTTTTTTGAATACTAAATTTTGCCGTAGACCACTTCACAACAACAGGTTTCTTATTCATTTAAGAGAAATCTGTTCCTGATTCTGTAAAAGCGACTATGGGAACGTGAGATGGTGTAGCAGGAGACAGGCCTCTCATCGGCTGCCGTTATATGTCTTGAGATATTAACATCTAACGTGAATCTAGTATTACAGGGTGTTGAAATCGTCGAGCATTTACGTGGGGCGAAAGAGTGGTCACTTGAAATTGTAATCTCCTGAGAAAGATTCGAATCTTATATGCTGCGAAATGTCTCATAAATCGTATTTATGTTCTTTATAATGTTTTTCCTATCCTTTTCTTTTTCTTAAGATTAATAAAACAATGAAAACATTTCAAGATTAGAAAAATACAAGGTTAAAATAATTTTTCCTAGTTTAATTTAAATGCATAACCGTTTTTCTTACGATAGAGAATTTTAAATTGTTTGCCGAGAATATAAGAGAAAGATTGAAAAAAAAATTTAGCTTGGGAAAAAAACTCAGAATTTTTTTTTGTTATTATAATAATCTTTCTTGATTAAATTTTTCCCATATTAAACGAAATATGTGTATTAAGTACGTGAAATACAACTGAAAATCATGCAAATGAAGATGTGCATAATAAATGTATTTCACTTTTAATCAAAAACAGAAATAAAAATTCTTGTCAGGAATTTGTATTAAAAAAATTTGTACTAAAATACTTATCAGGAATTTGTTGTTTTATTCCAATGTTATTCAATTGAATTTTATAAATGCCGTCCGAAATTGCTTTAAACTCACTCAAATAAAAGTGTAATAATAACATAAAATGAAGAATTGCATATATTAAAAACATTTACCAATTTCTAATGGTTTCGTAAAATACAGATTGCACTTTGTTTAATCAAAGATGTTTTTCAATAAATCCCTTTTGTTAATATAAAGCTACATATATTATTTCAAAAGTTGAAATTATTATTATTAACAATGGTTAAACTGCACTGCTTATTTTCTTGTAAAAGCATTTTAATATGGCTTGCCAAGAATTATTTAAATATTATATCTGTATAACAATAGGCATCTGCTTTATCATTTCGTTGCCGCATATTTTATTAAAATTAGATATCCATTCTCATATCAAATTCTGTGTAATAATGTTGTATTTGACTCATAAAATATGAAGCTGATTAAATTTTTACTAACACACTTTCACAATTAATCATCAAAAATTGAGTATTCCGTAGTTATTAAGAAAAGTGAACTAGTTTTAAAGTTAAAAATATTAATATAAAATAAACTATTAGCTCAAAATTGCACTTAGAATATTCATCATAAAATATAACGAGTCTTCTTCAACATTTTCTAGAATTCAAATGATTTTATTCAATTCCAGACACTTTATTTGCTATAATTTGGTACTAGTAAAACTGTACCAGATCATGCATAATTCAAAACTCTGTCAGATTTTGCAACACGATGTTCAGAGGGGAACACACAACTTTACGTCAATAAAAAAAGCTGTTAAATTATTGTGTTAGGAGATCATGCAGACAAATATTCATGCGTATTGTTATTTTACAATATTGTTAATGACATTTGTTAGGAGAATACATTAATCAAACATTTAGCTTTATCCACCAAAGATTCACAATGATTCCACACACACTAACCATGAAAAAACCTCTGTCTATAGTTTACTTCAAAATTAAATGTAAAATCGTTATAATACAATTATATTAATAATTACGCTATAATTAATGTCATGTTCATTAAGCAATTTTACAAATAGATCGAGAAAATAATTTTTGCATATTTATTAAGGACATTTTTCACATTGAATTTAAATGCAGAAATTTTAGCATTATGCACTTTGAAATTTTCCTGTTAGTAGTTGATATCTATACATTCTCAATAGTATTATATATTGCATTTTCCCATACTATAGGCTACCTATACAACTGTGAGACTTGCACATTTGAATTCACAACAGACCAGAAGGAATTATTAGTGACTTTGCTTTTACACACCAGTGTACAGACCAGTATTTATACACATATTCACACCATATGTATATATATGTATCTGGTAATAAAGGAAAATAATTTTAAATGGATTAATTTCTGAAAGCAATTTGATAAATAGTCTTGAGCCCGAATTAAATAAACTCGATTTGAAACTCTATAAGCAAAATCGAACTGAAGCTTATAGTGTCTACAACGATAATTGGTCCGATTAATTCGTAGACTGGAAATTTCTTTCACTGGTCTCGATGAATATCTGAATCTCCGACATACAGTAGTTGGAGTTTCATTCCAAACAGAGCTTATAAAATTTAAATGCAACACAGCAGATTCTTCGTTATGTATTTTGGATAACGCTAAAGCTGTTGCATAAATTAGCAATTATAGTTGTGAATGGACTCAATTCAAAGTGCACGACATTAGAAAAATATCAATTTCTGAAAGAGAATTTTCTAATTCACAAGGAAAATATTTTGTCGTTTCGAAATTCAATTACGTATATTTTTAAAAACACCCAACGAAATCTCTAACTTTCGTGAAAAATATTTTTTGTCAACAGTCAAAATATCCAAAAGGCGTGAAATTTTCACCTTGTGTATATACTTCGATAGGAAAGGCAAATGTTTAGCATTTTGGTATTGCCGCACATCAAGAATGTTTGGTGTACCACCTATAAACACTATACACTGAAGTGACAAAAGTCATGGTATAGCAATATGCAACTTTTCAGATGGCAGTAACATCGCGCAGAACAGGTATAAATGAGCAGTTCTTTCGCAGAGCTTTCATTTCTGTTCAAGTTATTCATGTGAAGAGGTTTTGACGTGGTGATGACCGCACGACGGAAATTAACAGACTTTGAAAGCGGAATGTTAGTTGGAGCTAGACGCATGGGTCATGCCATTTCGGAAATCGTTAGGGAATTCAACATTCCCAGATCCACTGTGTCAAGAGTGTGTCGAGAGTATGAAATTTCAGGCATAACATCCCACCATGGACAGCGCAGTGGTCGACCGCCTGCACTTAACGACCGAGACCGGCGACGTCTGCAAAGAGTCGTAAAGTCTAACAGACAAGCAACACTGCGTCAAATAACCGCAGAAATCAATGTGGGACGTACAAGGGACTTGTCTGTTAGAACTGTGCGGAGAAATTTGGTTTTCTTGGGCTATTCCAGCAGAAGACCGACTCGAGTGCCTTTACTGACAGAACGACATCGCTTACAGCGACTCTCGTGGGCACGTGAGCATATCGGTTGGTCCCTAGATGAATGGAAAACCGTGGCCTGGTCCGATGAGTCACGATTTCAGTTGGTAAGAGCTGATGGTAGGGTTCGAGTGTGGCGCAGATCCCACGAAGTCATGGACCCAAACTGTCAGCAAGGCACTGTTCAAGCTGGTGGTGGCTCCGTAATGGTGTGGGCTGTTTTTTCATGGCATGGACTTGGTCCTCTGGTGCGACTGGACCGAACATTGACTGGAAATGCTTATGTTCAGCTACTTGGAGATTATTTGCAGCCATTCATGGACTTCATGTACCCAAACAACGATGGGGTTTTTATGGATGACAATGCGCCATGTCACCGGGCCACAACTGTTCGCGATTGGTTTGAAGAACATTCTGGACAATTCCAACGAATGATCTGGCCACCTAGATCGCCCGACATGAATCCCATCGAGCATTTATGGGACATCATCGAGATGTCTGTTCGTGCCCAAAATCCTGCACCATCAACGCTTTCACAATTATGGACGTCTATCGAGACAGCATGGCTCAATATTCCTGCAGAAGACTTCCAACGACTTGTTGAGTCCATGCCACGTCGAGTTTCTGCACTTCGCCGGGCGAAAGGAGGGCCGACACGATATTAAGAAGTATCCCATGACTTTTGTCACTTCAGTGTATAAAGGGAGAACAGATTGCCGTTTTTAAGAACTGAATTTTTTTTTTCTTACTGTTATTCTGTTGTAAAGTTTCAATACAAATCTAAGAAGAGTACGACCATCAATAGATTACTTTTCTGAGATTTACAGAAGAAGAATAGTAGCTTATAGAGACTGCAGATTACTATGCTTATAGTGACGGCAGATTACTAAACTTACAGAGACTGCAAAGAAATTGGTATTCACGTTGGACGTAATCAAGCCACAAGTAATACGTGGTATGCAGTTCATACAGGAAGGGCAAAACAGAACTGTAAAATTGCATGAAAGTAATATTTAGTATTTTATAAATTTGTGATCTAGATTAAATAATAGAAATTAGTGAGAAAAGAGACTAGACATTAAATTTACACAAAAAAGTTGATGCACAAATTAGGGATAAAATATTTTCAAATCTAGTCTCCAAATAATTTGACGTCAAAAATTTCATTAGTGTTTGAGTTACGCTTAGCTTTGTTGAGATGATAAAACTGATTCCGGCGATATTTGAAAAGTTTGAATTAATTGAGCAAAGAACTTGCATTAAATTGTGTTTGCGGAATCTTATAGAATGTTGCAGAAAGCATTCGGTGAACCTTCCTATATCGGAAAGAAATGTTTAGAAGTGATATAAGTAATAAAAAAAAAAGGCAGAGAACGCGTTGAAGACGATGAGCCCTCTGGTCGACCATCAACCTCAACCAACGAAGCTCACGTCCAAAAAATTAAGGATTTGGTGCTTGCAAATCGTCGATTTACAATTAGAGACCTTGCTGAGGATGTTGGAATTTCAAAAGGATCGATCAATTAAATTATGGGCCTCAAATGTGTCAAATCTCGATTGGTACCGAAAACACTGAATGCGCCAGCTCACACTACATTAATTCTTCGTGACTTTTTCGATAAAAATGAAACTCATATCGTTCTGCAACCACCGTATTCACACCGTGTGACTTCTGGCTATTTCCTAAACTCAAAAGGGAAAACCGTTTTGAGTCGATTGAAGATATTCTACGTGAATCGCCGCGCGCTTTGAAGGCCATCCCTGCCGATGAATTTTTAGCATGCATTGAGGATTGGAAAAAAAATTGGCTTAAGTGCATTGTGTCCGGAAGGGATTATTTCGAAGCCGATGAAATAAATTTGGAAGAATAAATAAAGAGTTTTTGAAACAAAAAATAATTGGTCTTACTATTTGGGCACAGTAGTATGTTCATGACAACTAATTTGATTGAGAAAAATGTTTCATATTTCTGCAATGATTCAAAACATACAATTTGGATTTATGATTCAATATGATTAAACTGCTGGTTGTTGTAAAATAGTCAAATGAAATGAAATTTATATCTATATTTTTCCGTTATAAATGCGTATATTGGTCCAAATAGTTCTTTAATTAAGACACTTCGATATAACGAGGAAATAACCGCACGAGTTGTTCAACAGTATATTTAAAAACAAATTCATGAAGAGAAATAATAAAATAACTTGTCATAACCATGCTTGATTGAAGTTATCAATATTTAACATAATCGATCATTTAGTTGGCATTTAATAATTTTAGCTTTTTAATGTTTAGTATGCTATTATAATTGTACTTAAATGTTTCAGTTTCATATTTAATTAATGATAATTTTGTTTAATATTTACCCAAGTATTCTAATAAATAACATATTTAACTTTCCATAGTGCTTCGCTGCATTTTCTTATGATATAGATGTTATTTTCGAATACTGTGCCGTTTGACAAGAGGACATATTGCCATTGGTCGTTCATCTGTGTTGCTTTCACATTTTATCATCCAATCTTTAACAAGATCTGGATTTAGAATATCACTGCAATTGTGATTTGTTATCTCCTTTTTTAACCCTAGCGGCCTGGTGGTGGCATGGATGTTTGTGAGTGGTTCGGAATCCACGTTAAACTGTAGGTCCCGGTCTGTTTAGCCCAAAGGAGTGCATAAGATGACCGTAGAGCGACAAACCAAACCTTTTTAATCCAGGCCAAAGGATATTCTACCTTTCAGATTAATAGCTCTTATTTCAGGTATAAATAAGGAATTTTTTTTTTTTTTTTTTCGAGACCAGATTCATCTTTTTAGAGACCCAAACGCTATCCAACACGAAACTCCTTTAACATAAAATCCTACATTATAAGTATAAATTCAGCGCGAAACTTATTTGGCCAATCAAGTTATAAAATTGTTAATCAGAATAAAAATAACAATTATAATAATTATGGCAAGAATTATTCTTTTGGATAACTTAGAGAATTTTTTTCCTATAAGGATCTATAAACTACAATGCTTTTTAGCAAAAATGAAAAAAAAATCACATTTTTAAAAAAATAATAAAAGTCCTTGAGCATGAAAATGTCCATTTAGTATCATAAAAAGAATATTCTATTTTTCAGTACTTACAGAATTTTCCATAAAACTAACATTTGCTCTGATTTTACTGCTAAAATTTAGCATTGAGAGTAATGATGTAAGTTTATAGAGCAAGTTGGCATCATTAGTCCTATTTTTTCATCAATTTCCTTCGCTGTGACCCTAGTTAATGATGGAATCATCTGCATCAGCTTGGCCCGTTGATGATGATGGTGATTTTTATCGTTCTAGAAATGTGAAGTTGATGAGATCCAATTCCGTTATATGTAACTAACATGGTCATGGAATACTGAAGACGCAAGAAAAAGGATACAAAAGTATTCCTCCACTCAAAATTTCTGTTATTTCAAAAAATAAAAGATATGTAAATTATTTTATTTAATTTAATTTAATTTTAAATAGGAAAATAAAACAAGCGAAAACATTTCTTTAACTTTCATTTAATACGAAAAGTTTCTACAATCACACAATCTAAATTTAAAAAACACTTTCCAATTTATGTTTGTAAACAGGTTTATTTTCATTACAGGTTTACAAATTTACTTTCTCTCTTTAAAACATTAATCAAACAAGGTCATACTATCTAATTAATTAGGAAGGAAGGTTTAATTGTATGTATTGAAGGTTTAATTGTATATATATATATATGTGTGTGTGTATCATTTAATGATTAAAAAACACCTGTAATAACAAAATTCAAAACGGGATATACTAATAATCTAAATTAATAGTAACTAATTTTAACTAATAACTAACTTAACTAATTTAAATATTAATTATTTTAACTAACTTAAGTATTAATAATTTTGAATAATACCAAAATTGTGTAAATCGCTCAAAGAACAATGATATAATGGAAATTACATTTTGGAGTTACAGAAAATCGACGTAACTTTCTTACCAATCTAATAGTCGTGTGTATAGAAATTCTACAAAGAAAATTCTTAAGAGTATTTGATGGCATAGCTTTTCATTTCTACATTTTTATAAAAATTATAATAATTAAATAAAATTACAAATTTTCATTTAGCGGGGCAATTTTACATTTTCAAAACAATACTTCCTTAGTCAAATCTTGTAATAAATATATTGAAGAAAATTTTGATACAATTATTTAAATTTGATTAATACAAAAAATAAGAAGAAAAATTTATATGTGTTTTCTGTGCAATTCATGAAGTTGAATATAGAAATTAATTTGCAAATTTCACCGAAAATATGCATTAAAATAATTTACGAGGTAGGAATTTTGAAATAACAATCTTATACGATTTTGCAATTAGCATGATTATTGAATGTTTGGAAAACATAACCATAACATTTCGTTTTAGTTATTAATTAATAATGCATATTAGTAATTTTTCTGTAATAAAATCTAAATTATTGTAAAGTTTTTTTTTCATTATTTTGTGTGATAAATTGAATACTAAAAAATTGAATCAGAGATTTTTATTGAAATTAACATTGTAATTTTATAATAATAAAAATTTAAAGAATCAGATTTAATATGATGTTAAATAAAACAATATTTAAATATTTATTTTATATTTCGTTTAATTTCATACTAAGTCATTAAAAAGTCATTTCCTGATTGGTTTATGCCATAAAAAAAATGGGATAAATATATCTTTTTTTCATCATTTTCAAAATCATGTTTTTTTAATTGATATATATTTTTACATTTATTTTGAATACAACAAAAAGATCATTTTTCTTTATTTTTACACAGTTTTTATAATTCAAGTTTATATAATAAATTTGTTTTAATAATTTTAGATAAATACAGATTTGCATACTTTTGATCTTATAGAATTTTTTTTTAATTCTATGTACTAGTTTTATCAGCCATAAATGTATGAAATATATTAGAAGACTAAAAATGATTTTCCTTAGTTTCTGATTACAAAAGACGGTAACTTCATTGTAAATAAAATAGAACGAAAAAAATTGTTATACGCTTCTGCATTTAGTTTACCTTTTTAAGAAAGCATTGAAGGTCTGCATACATAATGCACTGGCTTCAGTGAACGCAAGCAAATTTTTCCATCTGTTTTGGTCTGAAATTATTTTTTCATCTTATCTTTGTTTATAGCGAATTTATTGTCATCTCTAATCAGGAGAAAACCTTTTGAATAATCTAATATTACTTGTTGATAGTTTTATTATGAGAATACTGATCAGCAGAATAGTGATTTATTGGAAAACTTTCAAATTTAATTGCTCTGCATTAATATCTAGTGAAGAAGGGAATTTGAATAACAGCTATCAGGTTGACAATTGATGGCGCAAGAAACTCTACCTCAACACACATATTTTAGTGATGGTCATATATCTATCAGAAGGAATGCAATTATTCTTTACTGATCAACGAATCTGGCAATGCTTTAAAACGATTAAAAAAAAAAACACATAAAGAACTCATATGAAGAACATAAAATTAGAAATAGGTCATATTTATTACAAATAAAACTGTGAAATTGAAGAATAAAATACAAATTACCTTTATTTAAATTTTCTTTTATTAAAATATTAATGACTGTCACGTGCATCAAGACAAAAAGAATAATTTAATTTTTTAAAAATATTTGAAGACCTCTTTTGTAACACAAACTCAATATTTTGTAGACCTAATATTCAGACCTAAAAATTATAAAAAAAAATTCCTCTATCAATTCAAATATTTGAAAACATTTATTTTAATTCTTATCATTTTTAAAATATTTTACATTTTAATTCTGCAATACTGCTTATGGTTCAATGAACAGAATTATAAATAAAAGATGATGTGATGATTTTAAACGAAAAAATTTTCAAAAACAAAAATTATACATTCATTACTATTTTATTATTCAAAGTACGACTTTTTTGCACGATAATTGATCAAAACTTGTTAATACCAGTATTTTTTTTCCGTTAATAACATCGTTTACCATTGTCGGTTTAGCTGTGTGAAGGTTTTTCTTAAATTCTACACATATGTGATCCAATGCCTTTAAAGAAGACCTGATGAATTACAAATTCATGTCCTTATAAAAGGTATGATATTTCCTCATCTTTTGGATAAATTTTTTTGTATTAATTTAAGTATTTGAATTTCCTGTTTAGATTAATCCATTTTATATTAATTTTGTTTAATAGAGATATATATTTAATTGGAAGCAATATTGTTTCTGTTCGAGATTTACTTTATTTTTTAGTAATCGTTATATTAAGTGGCAGACTAAAGCTTTAATGAAGATGTGGAAGAATTTCACAAGCTGAATACTGATTGCAAATTCTCCCTCATTTTAAAGTGTCATTAAAATTCAGTACCATTTATAAACTCTTAAAGATATACAGGGTGATTATAATTAAAGTCCCACTTTCAAAATGCTGTAGAAAAAAGAAACACTCGTAACAATGAGTTCAAATTTGAACTGAAGATACTTGAAGAAGGGGGAAACGGTACGGCGAACCACATCAAAAAAAGTTCCACAGTGTATTAATAGATGGCGCTGTAAGTGGCATAAAGAAAGTGAATTCAGCTGCCAGTGATATTTTGAATCGAAATGACAAAGTATTTGGCATGAGTTGCACATTAAACCAACCGTAGTGTTCAATGTATTTGATTGTTTCTGGTTTTTGACGGAAAAAATGACTTCCAAGTCATTCAACAGTTGTGACACTGTTAGTAGAAATTCCATCCACCACGGCAAGGTCATACCAAATTGGATGGAAAAATCGGTGAATTTTTTTTTTTTTTTTTTTTGAAGTCATAGAGTTTACCCTTTCTTCAAGTTTCTTCAGTTCAAATTTGAACTCATTGTGACGAGTGGTTCATTTTTTTTACAGCATTTTAAAAATGGGTCTTTATTTATAATCACCCTGTACATCAAATTGAACAGTAAACTTTCACATTTGATGCAAAGTTTTTTTTTTTGCAAATACTTCTTGTAGCGATCGAAATAAAAATATCCCAAGTCATTATAGATATCTTGCTTTTTACGGTTGCAAACTTTCTCTTCATGACTGCCCAAAAAGAGATCAATTACGCTCCAAACAAACAACAACAACAAACAAACAAAAATAACAAGAAGTAGAAACTCGTATCAGCGTCCCGAGAAGACGCGACATAAATCAGCAGAGAGGAGAATCCCTTAGGCCAAATCAAGCGTTACGAAAAACAACGCACAACAAACAATCCTCCATAGGAGAAATTGACATATTTTCTGTGCCAAAAGTGGAAGTTGGAAAAAAATGAAAAAAAAAAAAAAAAAAAAAAAAAATGTCTCCCTCCATTCGAGTTAAAAAAAAATAAGCATAAAAAAATAAACAAAAAATAAAGGAACAAGAATCATCCATCATTTGACGTCACGTGCGGCCAAGATTGTCGATTGGACATCCGGTTGTCACAAATACAGGAGGATTATTTTGCTTTTTTGGGATGGCGGGGGCCACAGTGTTGCATGCAGTTATGGAAGAGGTTGAATATGTGTTTAGGGAAAACAGCACAAAAGGGAAAAAGTTTGGGGGAAAATTGGAAGGCGTGGAGTTGTTTACTTGATGGATGTCTTAATCTGTGGTGTGCTGCCATGCATCCATCTCAATCGGATGCGCTTTGTACCTGGAATGGTTCGTTCCCAATAATGCGTTTATAACCTGTTCGCCTTTAGTGGTGGTACATTCTCCTAGATTCAGCGCAACATCTTTGCATGTATTAATGTCCTTGCAGATTTTGTTTTTGAATTGTATTGATTGGAAAATGTTTGTTTAGAAACAAAAGATTTTTGTGTTTGGATTTCTTACAAATTAGATTATTCACATGTCTGTTAAATGCGTTTCAAAAAAATACGTACAAATTTTAGTTTTTTTTAATTAATTAAGTATACAACTTTTTACTAACTCTTTAAATATAAAAATATTTCCATTATGGGAAATTTTTATAATCGTTTAGGATTTATTAAATTATCTTGCTTATTGCGATGCAAAATGATAAATTAAATTTTTAATAATTTTTGTTGGAGTTTTATAAAATTGTTATTTAACTTCATAATTAATTATAATACTTAATATTTCTAGTTTAATATTAGTTAATATGGGGCCGAGTGGCTAGCGCTCTGGCGCTCGGTACCACAGGTTTCGGTTTCGAGTCCCGGCGGTGCCATGAATGTTTGTAGTGGTTCGGAATCCACTTTAAACTGTAGGTCCCGGTCTAATAGGATCGTAGAGCATTGCGGGGGCATTGTTACTCCGCGTCCGTGGTTTATCTTCAAGTTACAAACGCCCCCTGGGTAATGCAAAGTGAGTACGTCTGTGCAGCGCTTGCCTTAAGGCATCCAAGACCATGCTGTCTAAGTGTTTGCCAGCTGCATTAGAAAGAAAAAAAATATATTAATTAATATCTAAATCTTGTTATATTTTTAATTAATATTATTTAAATCATATTTTTAGCGAATGAATGTGTATAATCTATATATGAAGTAAATAATAGTATTTCTTGAAGCAATACATTTTTCAGATCTCTTGGTTACAGTCAAATCTGTTTGTAACTGGAAGCACCAAATAATTAACTCTGAAAGTGCATAAAAAAAAATGCACTCACACGCTATACAATAACACCTTTATATTTCCCTTTTTTTCCTACTGCTATCATACAGGATGTAGTTATGACAATAACATAAACTATAGCATACTTATAATAATTGTTTTTGAAATTTAATAATCCGTTTTAAATTGTTGGAGGGAGGAAGAATTTTTTTAAAATTAATGTCTTTCTAAATTGTTATGTAAGCGTGTTTCCTCCTACACAGCCAAGAGCACCGCCTGCGGCGTTCAGGAGAAATGGTCCGTAGGCATCTAGACTCTCACCTAAGAGGAAGTTTAGCTTAACCTTGTGTAACAGTTGGCCTACAGACTCTCACTCAGAGAGGAAATATATTTCGTGCATCCATTACCTTAATATCTGTATTTTCATCTTATTCGTGGAATTTTTCCACGAATCTATCATTATTAGCGTTTAAATGTGTTAAATATTATCTGTAGTTAATTGTTCGTGTGTACTGTTTGTGCGTGTGTAAGTAAACTGTGAGCTCTCAAAACTGTGTATCAAGTCTCAACCCAACCATACTCATTTATAATCCAGCAACACAACCTAGAGCACTACATTTAAAAATCATTAAAAACGCTAAACGCTAACGTTTTTAGTGCTTAATCATTAAAAACGCTTCTGGACAATAGGATTAAAATATCAAGGAAAAAAAAACGAATTTATATATAATTTGTAAATACGTTTTGATGCAAAGATAAAATGATTGCAATTTCAGGTACTTTCAGGGTAACAGGAAATGAATTTCTGAAGAATTTAGTCAAAAGGCTGGAGGGTAGGCAGAGATTTAGTAGTTCGTGAAGTCTTCCACTGGTGTAGTTGTGGATGGATGTTTTCATGCCAGTTTCTGTGAAACCATCAACCCGACCAGTCAAATCCAAGAAAAATGAAACGAAATTCCAGAAAAAGAACATTAAACATTGCAAACGACATGCTGTATCGCATTGTTATACAACGTCAAAGAAATCCTGGAGATATTGTTCAACCAGAAGTATTGGCACTTCTGTAAGTTAACAGAGACTAGACAAAGCAATTATTATGAGTTCTAGAGTGAACATTCTCAATATCTCCCTATAAGAGCCTGAATGGCCGAGTGGCTAGCGCTCTGGCGCTCGGTACCGCAGGTTTCGGGTTCGAGTCCCGGCGGTGCCATGGATGTGTGCAGTGGTTCGGAATCCACTTTAAACCGTAGGTCCTGGTCTAATAGGATCGTAGAGCGTTGTGGGGGCATTGTTACTCCGCGTCCGTGGCTTATCTTCAAGTTACACGCGCCCCCCGGGTAATGCAAAGTGAGTAACATCTGTGCAGCGCTTGCCTTAAGGCATCCAAGATGTTCATGTTTGTGTTTGCCAGCTGCATTGGGGAAAAATAAAAATATCACCCTGTAAAGACCATTAAACGATGGCCGATATAAAATCCCAACAATCATTCCCTTTGATGTCTTTACAAAGGATTACTTTCATGATGCCGAAAGAAAAAAAAATAGAATAAGTTATATAACGCACTTCAAACACGCTTCGATTAATCTTCCATTGAAAAAGAAGAGTTGCGCTCTAGAATTAACGGTAGATGAAGTAGCTCTACATATACCCTATAGCATTCTGAATGTTGTGATTGTAATGATTATCCATCTAATTTCATCCTTCGGACAATAGTGATACTTACTGAGAGATAGTTGAGATACTTCCCATCAGTATCCATAGTTCTTTTGGATCTACTGATTACAAATTCTCTTTACAATGTTTTGATTTTCATGATTCCAACAATCTATTTTACATTATCTCAATATATTGCAATTCTTCAGTAAACAAATCCTAACTGCTGAAATGAGTTCTTGGAGGATACCCATGACACACGAACAGCATGATTTGTCATAGAAATGAAAAGTAGTTTTTCAAACTCACCTTTGAAGTAGCGCTACCTTTGCTTGTAATGGCAGTATGAATTACCTATATTAAAATGAAGATGATGGGCTTGAATGGCCGAATGGCTAGCGCTCTGGCGCTCGGTACCACAGGTTTCGGTTTCGAGTCCCGGCGGTGCCATGGTTGTTTGTAGTGGTTCGGAATCCACTTTGAAAAGTAGGTCCCGGTCCTAACAGGATCGTACAGCGTTGCGAGGGCATTGTTACTCCGCGCCCGTGGCTTATCTTCAAGTCACACGCGCCCCCCGGGTAATGCAAAGTGAGTACGTCTGTGCAGCGCTTGCCTTAGGGCATGTAAGACCAAGCTGTCTAAGTGTTTGACAGCTGCATTAGAAAAAAAAAAAATGAATATGATTGGATATACATCCATTGTGTCATTTACAAATTTTACCCTGATAACATTCAGGTATACATATTTGTACTAATGTTGTCTCTTATCCCACTTGGTAGACATCTAGACCACGAACACGCATAGACTTATGATTTATGGAAAAGGGACCACCTTCTATTGTGAAGGAACACTCGTAGGTAGAAGTCTGACTTGTCTCCGTGATGCTCTTACAGTCATATGAGACAGTTACCTACGGCTTAAAAGTGAATTTCTAACCCCTCCAAACATCTATGGCACTGCCGAGACTCGAACCCGAAACCTGTGGCCACACGTGTCAGACACTCGACCATTCAGGCCCATGAGTTTATTTCGTGATGCTGTTGTTATAGCCAGTAGTGTATTTTCATGAGATTAACATCGTTATAAATGGAATAAATTATTAGTATTATTATCAATCGCTAATGGTAAATAAAAATCATCATACCATGATTATTTATCAAGCATGATTATTTTCACTCTATAATTGTAAATAAAAATCATCATATTTTACAGGACAAATAAAAATTTAAAAAAAAAAAAAACATGCTTTATACGCTTTCCTAAATTAAATAAGGGAAGGTTCAAGTTAAATATCATGTATATTAAACTTTCTGATTCAAAATTAACTTCGTTATTATGTTTTCTATTTAATAGACAATTATTCTTTATTAAGAAAAATATGACATTTCTTTTCAAAAATATTTCAGTTTTATACACAAGGAAATAATGCTCAGAAGAAACGAAAATGAAGCCAATTAACAGTAAAATAATTTAAAACCCGGCTGCTAAGTTTAAATAACTATTGTATAATTACTTATCTATCATTAATTTGTATTCCAGCCCCGATTAATGAAATTCTTATTTGTATTTTTCTGCAATTTGGCATCCTTTCCTTAATTAATGACTGAGAGGAGGAGCTCTTCTTGAAACTTAAGCTTTGATTAATTTGGTTAAAGGAACTTGATTAATGTATTGATAAAATTAAAGTAATATGGTAGCAGTGTGCATTATCCAAGAATTTTTAGCTAATTGTATTGAATAAATTGACTTAAAACACTTAAATAGAAAGATTTCTGAAACGTTCTTGAATATTTATTTTTGTAGAATTTATTAAATACAGTTTTTAAATTTTACTTTTTAAGCACTTTATACATTCAGCAAGGGATTATTTTTAATTTAAACGATTCATTTTAACTATTTTTATAGTTTTAAAATAATAATTTCAACTTGTCTGCAAATAGTAATTTTAAACAACCTGAAAATATTATTTTCATAGTCATTAAATAATCATTTTGTAGCCTTTAAATATACATTTATTTCATAGCTTTACATAAAAAGAGATATATGCACAAGTTACGCAGAAGGATGAGTAAATATAAATGAAAAGTAATAAAAATAACTTTAAATACTTATCTATGTATATCTTGCCTTTCTACAAGTAACTGAATGCCAGTTCGAAGTAAGTATTCAATCCGTATTGCAATATTTTTAACGAAAGATTTATATCAACAAATAGAATAAAAATTAATAGTTTCAATTGACAAACTCCTGACTTTTAGAAGAAAAAATATTATCATAAAAATTGGATCAAATTATCAAATGAAAATATATTACTATATAATAAATAATATTTCTATCATCCATTACATGAATTTATATTCAGTTTCTTTTCTCCTCATATCTATAATGTATTATTTGTGGCATGGTTTAGAGTCAAAATTTAACATGTAATAAAAGAAAAATTTAGATTCCATCATAAATTCCCGCCAAAGAAACAATTCATCTATGTAAATAAAAGAAAAATTATATATCATAAATTATTTTAATTTCCAATATTTACAATAATTTCTAAAAATATCTATTAATATTTTATTCATGTATTTCTTAAGATACGCCCATGCTTCTCTGGGTTGATTAATGATTACAACTTACTTTAAATCACTTACATTTATTACTATTTTACATTTACATTTATCACTATTTTACAATTACATATATTACTATTTTACATTTACATTTACATTTAACCATGAAAACCCATTTTTTATTATTTGTGAAAAGCCATTTTTTATTATATATTTTATTATTCTGGTTACCAAATTCAAGGTAATTTGGTAACCAGCCAATCGTAACAGATAATAGTAATACAATAGATAAATATCAGATGCAGGTGCTTCATATAGAGGAAGAAACAAAACGTTACCAAAGCGTATATTTGTCTACAATACTTTTTGACTGATTCAAATAAATTAGGATCGAGACCACGTCACTTGATCATCATATGTACACGATCCAAAACTTCAGTCAAAATTTTAACAGATTAAACAGTCTTGCGAACGAATTTAAATAATTAAATGTTAATTTTGTTTAACGCACCTCTTGCACATTATATATGTACATAATTTTATATTGACAGAATTTATATATGTACAAATTTTTATAGTGACAGCTTTTATATATACACCGAATTTCATATTGACAGCATTTACGTCTGTACAGAATTTTATATTGACATTTATGTATGTACAGATTTTTATGTTGACATAATTTATGTATGTACAGATTTTTATATTAACAGCATTTATATATGCACATAAATTCATATTGACAGAATTTATGTATGTACAGAATTTTATATATGTCTAGAATTTTATATCGACAGCATTTATATAGATACAGAATTTTATATTGACATAATTTATATATGCACATTTTGTATGTGCAGAATTTGTAGTACAGAATTTTATTTTGAAATATGTTTTATATGTACAGAATTTTATATTGAAATAAGTTTTATATGTACAGAATTTTAAATTGACAGCATTTATATATGCACACAATTTTATATTGACAGAATTTATGTATGTGCAGAATTTTCATATTGACATTTATATATGCACAGGATTTTATATGTACAGAATTTTATATTGACATAATTTATATATGCACATTTTGTATGTGCAGAATTTGTAGTACAGAATTTTATTTTGAAATATGTTTTATATGTACAGAATTTTATTTTGAAATATGTTTTATATGTACAAAATTTTATATTGAAATAAGTTTTACATGTACAGAATTTTATATTGACAGCATTTATATATGCACACAATTTTATATTGACAGAATTTATGTATGTACAGAATTTTATATTGACAGAATTTATGTATGAACAGAAATTTTATATTGACATTTATATATGCACAGGATTTATATGTACAGAATTTTATATTGACAGACTTTATATCTGTACAGAATTTGTATATACATAGAAATTTATATTGATAGAAGTTATATATGTCCAGAATTTTATATTGACAGAACGTATAAATGTACAAAATTTCACACAAACAGTTTGAAAAAACAAAGCGCCGAACGAGCTTTTTTGTGGAAAAGTAATAAAAAAAAACTATCATGGTTGTTGGATTATTTAGATAAGTCTGTGAAGGAAGATCATCAATCCGTAAACAATTATTCGACTGCATTATTTTTCCACTTTCTTTTTCTTAGGTATTAAGATGAGTGTATTATATTTATGTATTATCTGAAGACATTAGAAACATTGAAATGATAAATATTGCTTTTTGGTTGCAATTTACTCTTCTTAAAACATTCACGCTCATTCCCTGAAAATATTTCTTTACCATTTGTCTTAAAAATCTTTAAAAAAAGTTTTATATTCTTAGATAAAACTGGAAATTAAAAATATATTTAAGGCTTCAAATTCTTAATTTTTAAATGTAAATTCAAACACACTCTTTATTACACTTAATTATAGTTTTTAAATACACTTATTTATTCTTTGCAACTAATATATAAATAACTGATATTACACTGTTTTTATAAACACGTATTAACTGAATTACAATGGTCTTTATTATATTTAAGATGATATTACGAGTTATTTTTAAAATTCACTAAAAATTCCGATTTAATTTTTGCAAAAATTAAAGGTATCTATGGAAAAAAACTTCATTAATATTAGATGATTAGATCAATGGAAATTGGGATTGAAAATCGTTTTACAGTAATATTAAAAAATATTAAATAATTGGCATCAATCTAAAAGAAAAAAAAACTAAGAAAATTCATTCATAATCTAAGGGTTAATTTCATAGCAACAAAAAATTATCTAAAATATAGGAAGTATAAAAATAAAAATAGTCTATTTTTAAAAATATTTAACTTTTTTTCACCTTAAATTGATTATAAATTATCATTTCTAAAATATGTTTTAATACTGATAGTTGGTATATTATGTTTTTTTAATTAATTTTCATTTTTAGATATATGCTGTATAACTGGAATTTAAAATGAATTAATAACATGGCAGTAGAAAAAGATGATTACAAAAACAAATTAAATTTATCCATTATAACTAAACGAACTAGAAGATTAAGTTATCTTTATAATTAAAAAATAATTAATGGAATAATCTATTGAAATATCTCTATTGAAAATACTTGTTGTTATAAGGAGTGTATAAAAGGCTGCTTGACTTAACATAAGCTTAGATAAATAATAATTTGTAAAAGGTTCTTTCAAAAAATAATGAAATTAACCTGTAAAAAATAATATCATAATTTTAAGAATCACTTAACTAATTAGATCAGGGATATTTTTTAACCTTAAAATGAAATTAATTTTCAGTAATTCAGCTATTATTATTATTATTTGTAAAGGCAATACATGTTGTTTGTTTGTTGTTGTTTCTTATCCCACTTGGCTGCCCAAGCCTACGAGCCCATACGTACTCAGGATTGAAGGGGAAGGAAGCAGCTTCTGTTGTGATGGAGCACCCGTAGGTAGAAGTCTGACTTTGGCTCCATGACGCTCTTACAGTCTTAGGACATTGGGACCTACGGCTTAAAGTGGATTCCGAACCACTGCAAACATCCATGGCACCGCCGGGATTCGAACCCGAAACATTGTGTTTTTTGTGACCAACCAAATTTGTGAATGCCAACGGCACGCGGTGTTCCCAGGTGGTCACCCACCCAAGTACTGACCGCACCCAATGATGCTTGACTTCGGTGATCTAACGAGAACCGGTATATTCAGCATGGTAGGCAATACATTAAATGTAAATTTAAAAGAATATATCCGCATTTGATGCTATACATTTTATTAAAAAAATCAACTATAAAGAGCATCCTTAAAAAAATCTATGAATTCTAAAAATAAATTACCTGAAACACGATAAAAAAAATTCGAAGAAATTTGATACTTCATTATCAAAATTGTTATTTTCTTGGAAAAGCGGAAATAAATATTTTTCCCCTTAATGTATTTATTTTTAGAAGTTACTTTGAAATTTTGTTTTATGATGATAAAAAAAAAAGGAAAATAACTTCACGAATTTTTCAGTTCAGGTTTAAAATAAATTCTTTGAATTTCTTTAATGGACTTCTAGAGTAATAATAGAAAAAAAAAAAAAAAAGATTTTTAAGGATATTAATGCATTTATATTTCTGTAATGGCTATTCTTTAAACTCAAACTTTTAAATATCCCCGGATTTTTAATATAACACATTTAATTTATTATTCCAATTTTCACGTTTTTATAACAGTCATTGTCCACTAAATTTCAGAATTTGACTTTTAAAATTTAATTTTAAATTTCTATCAGAAAGTAAAATACATTTTACACTTAAGTAACATAATTCTTGGGATATTGAAAGTGCCTAATTTATTTTAACTATTAAAGAATTATTTATTTTTAATGGTAATTTCTTCTGTATAAGATTGATGTTGGCAGTCTTCTATTTACTCAATGATTCGTCATCAGAATTCTTCAGATAAATCATGTCGAGTACTCATATTTAAGAAATAGCCATGTAGTTGCATCTAGTTGCAGAAATTGTAGATGTTTTTATAATCTGTTTTCTATTGTGTGTCTAGTGATATTAAATCAGAGCAGATCACAATTTGCGTACAATATTCTGGTGCATCATTACTTTTTACGTATAACTAACAGTTTTTATAAAATATTACTGCTAATTAACCGTGTAATCCATTTTTTTTTTTTAATTTTCTTTTTAATTTTAAAAACCACTTTATTAACTAATGAAAACTGGTGAAAAAAAAAAGATATTTCTTTTATTTATAAGTTGAAAACATTTGACACAAACGTTTGGAATTATTTTAGAACGAATTCTAAAATGATGAATGGACTCTGAAAATGGTGATATAAATTAAAACGTTTATTCGAAGAAACACTATTTTTGGACTGAAAATTTAGAATATTTGCACTAGTAATGGGTTTCATGTTAAAACAAAATTTATACTAAAAAGAAATAAATTAAACAGACTTGTCATTTTAGAATTGTTTTACATTTCTCCAAGAATAAATAATATTTAATTTGTTTTTCTCCTTATGACAATATGCAAAAATTGGAACATAAAAGCTGCTAAAAACAACTGAGAAAATATAATTCCTATATTTCGAATTCTCAAATATATCCCAAAGTGATGAAAATTATTATAATTTTTTAATTTAATAACTAAAGAAGAAAAGGTGGAGGCATCTATAAAAATTTATAGTAATTATAACTTTAGGTTGGGCATCTTAAATTGACGTCGTAGGCTTCACAATAAAAAAATAATTCACAATTTTTATAACAGTCATTGTTCACTAAATTTCGGAGTTTGACTTTTAAAATTTAATTTTAAATTTCCATCAGAAAGTAAAATACATTTTATACTTAAGCAACATAATTCTTGTGATATTGAAAGTGCCTAATTTATTTTAACAATTAAAGAATGATTTATTTTTTAAAGGAAAATAAAAATATGAATATTTCTTAAAACAAAATTTAATTTGTTGAATCAATGAATCTCGTTTCATTTTAATTGCTTAACATTTTACAATACTTATATAATACAGAAACTTCATAATAAGGAAAATCATGTTTTCCTAGTCTTATATTATAAGCTATCGATTTCATAAATACGTGTCTTCAGTTACACATACAGCATTTGCTTGCAGTGTGCATACCATGAATATTGAATACCACATATTCTTGTTCTTGATTATTAATAATATTTATTATGAGCAAAAGAATAATTCAGCATAATATACTGTAAAGTAGAGATTTATCTGCGTAAAAAAGGCAAAAATATTATATATTGCCACATTTAACATCTATACCGGTATGGATAGCAATATTTCATACTCAAAAAGAAGGCGTTTATTAAACTCAATTGACATCAAAGCCCATTGCTATATCAAGGTAGTTCAAAGACCCTGAAGAATTGCCGAGGGAGAGTTATGTGAATAATAAGTTTCCGAACAGTGTCCAAAACATCATGATTCCATCTTGACAAGGCGTTTGTGAACCCATACACGTAATAGTCTCCTCATGAAAGTAATAATCAACCATCCAAGATCTGCACGGTCCATCATAATCATATTCTGAGAGGCAGGAGTCAGCAACCATTTCTGCATAAAGACTAACAATTGGATAAAACAGTAAAAAGTTAGGGGCTGATATGCTTGTGATTCTAATATGCTGATGGTCTTGATCCAGTGTTGTTTTGGATATGAAATTAATTATTTATTAAAATAATTATTTCTTAAAATAATTACACGATGTTTAGTTCCCATATTTATTCAAATTACAACAATTGCAACATATAACACATTAAACACAATTAAATAACAAAATTTTCTTAAAACTCAGTTCGTTTGAAGGTCTTTGTACCCTACATACTGCCTGGGAATCTTCACTCGACTCCCCACACTCCTTTTTCTCTTTCTCCCTCTCCTATTATCGGTTGCAGAGTCTAAAGAGCGAAATAAAAAAAAAGAAGATTCAAAATCTAACGCAAGGATCAACCCGTCCTTGAAAGAAAGAAATATTAACTTTGAGTTCAAGGTTGTAGCTTTTTGTGGGATTGCATGTTGATCCTTACTAAAACTATCTTCTTTATTTAGCTGAGCAGTAATGATCTTCTATACAGATAATGCAAAAAGTAAACTGACCACACACATACACGACCTACTAATTCTGTATCCTATATACATGACTTGAATAATAGCTGCCCAGACTAATAATCTTCTTGAATAATTTTGCACCAATTTTGGATTCATCAGTAAACACATTTATTGACTTGTTTGTGTTTGCACTATTAAATCTATCATTTCGATGGAGTGGTGTATGTAATGCTCAAAAGGATGGAATTTTACATACAATCATTTGTTGTAACGCCTCTTGCGCACTGTTGATTTAGAGAGCAACCTTTCTGCGGCTACTTTAACCGAAGATCTGTGGTTGGTCGTTGTAACAGCTATGCATCTTCTTTTAGAGAAATGTGGTTGCAGTTAGCAGCAAACAAAAGTCACTTATGACGCACTTAGATCTAGAATTTCCTAACCGTACATTTTGGAAATTGATTCTTTTCTTAAAAATGCATCCCGTGAATTATGAATTGAAAACGTTATCACATAAAAATCAACTTTCTGTATAAGATTGATGTTGGCAGTCTTCTATTTACTCAATGATTCGTCATCGGAATTCTTCAGAAAATTGTAGATGTTTTTATAATCTGTTTTCTATTGTGTGTCTAGTGATATTAAATCAGAACAGATCACAATTTGCATACAATATTCTGATGCAGCGTTACTTTTTACGTATACTGAACAGTTTTTATAAAATTTTACTGCTGATTAACCGTGTAATCAATTTTTTTTTTAAATTTTCTTTTCAATTTTAAAAACCACTTTATTAACTAATGAAAACTGGTGAAAAAAAAAAGATATTTCTTTTATTTATAAATTGAAAACTTTTGACACAAACGTTTGGAATTATTTTAGAACGAATTCTACAATGATGAATGAACTCTGAAAATGGTGATATATACTAAAACGTTTATTCAAAGAAACACTATTTTTGGACTGAAAATTTAGAATATTTGCACTAGTAATGGGTTTCATATAAAAAGAAAATTTATGCTAAAAAGCAATAAATTAAATAGACTTCTCATTTTCAAATCGTTTTACATTTCTCCAAGAATAAATAATATTTAATTTGTTCTCCTCCTTATGAAAATATGCAAAAATTGGAACATAAAAGCTGCTAAAAACAACTGAGAAAATATAATTCCTATATTTTGAATTCTCTAATGCATCCCAAAGTGATGAAAATTATTATAATTTTTTAATTTAATAACTAAAGAAGAAAAGGTGGATGTATCTATAAAAATTTATAGTAATTATAATTTTAGGTTGGACATCTTAAATTGACGGCGTAGGCTTCACAATAAAAAACTGTGGTGGATTTTTTAATTTATTTATCATTAATTATTTTTGCTAATGCATTAAATATACCTGCCGTTAGATGATGACTGCTATATGTAACAATTTACAAAATTCATTCTAATACTTGTTCTTTATTTAATTATGGCAACAAAAAATATAACATCAGTGCTAAGTTCACGATGCTTATTATAATTCACGAATTATATCTTTAAACAAAACATGCAAAAAAATTAAATACATTTAGATTTTAATTCAATTTGTAAACAAGATAATATTCAATGTGATGTTACTAACATAACTAATTAAAATAAAGTTTTAATTATCTGTCTATTCATATATCTAAAACGAAACATAAAAAAAAGTTATATCTCAATTAATCGTTTAAATAAGTAGCAACTCGGTGATAATCCAAACCACACATACGAGATCAGTTCGTCGAAATTACATATCTCCTCCGTTATCCATTAGATTAAACCTGACCGAATAATCAACTTCATGATTTATATCTTTAAATAAAACATACAAAATATAATGAATGCATTTGAATTTAAATTCGGTTTGTAAAACGGTTATTAATCAATGTAATAATACTAACATAACTAATTAAAACCAAGTTTTAAAATCTATCGATGTATTACCTAAAACAAAAGCAAAATAATGATATTGCAATTAATCAATTAAATAAGTAACGATTCGACGATAATCCAAACCACACATACGAGATCAGTTCATCGAATACGTTTGAATTTTAATTCAATTGATTAACTGTAAATTCATACATAAAACAGGCAATATCTATCATATATTAGCAATATTAATTTCAAAATCAAAGTCAATTTTTTTCTCATAATTTCGGCAGTTAATTTTTGAATATATGGATGCACACATAATGTATTTTTTAATGCATTGTTTTTCACTACTTTGGCCATTATAAAATAAATATATTTTGTGGGATAAATTTCACGGGCAGGGGGTTGGCCACCCCTTATCTAAAACGAAAGATAAAAACAAATATCGGAATTAATCAATTAAATGAGTAACAACCCGACGATAATCCAAACCACACATACGAGATCGGTTCATCGGAATTACGCATCTCGTCCATTATCCATTAGATTAAACCCGACGAATCGTCAGACTTCATTCACTGAGCGGATCTACTGGTGTGAATAAAATAATCAAACGAGAAGCTAATTGAACGAAGGTGAATGAACTTCAGACGAGATTAGTCATCCCCGTAAGTCATCTGCAAACACATTCACGGTCTGGAACTTCAAACGCTGTTTATCCAACTGAATCGGCTCTGCGCCAAATTAAATCTGGGGAATTATAAATGGAGCGTTATACATCGGCGTGTTTGTCTGATTAAATCGAACGCATGTATATGGCCACCCCCCTGATTGATGGAATGACAGATGGAACGCGTTCATCTGAAATCGATGAGGATTTTAAGATCGATTATTTGATGCTGTTTTGCCACTGCCCTGTTTACCCACTTCAAATTAGGGGTCGGATTAAAGATGGATCAGGGATCATGAGAATTCGGCGGAATGTATTACTGTATCCAAAAAGTAAGATCAATTTTTAATTTAAAATTCCCGAGTCTCATGGAATTTAAATTTCTTCTTTATTTGTGAAATATGACGTCAAAATATTTTGTTGAGTTACAGTTGGCTTTGTGAGACGCTAAAACTGATTTCGGCGATTTTTGAAATGTCTGAATTAATTGCGCGAAGAACTTGCATTCAATTTTGTTTGTGGAAACGTATAGAATATTGCAGAAGGCACTCGGTGAGCATTCCTATATCGGAAATAAAAGGTTCGAAGTGGTATAAAAAGTTCAAAGAACGCGTTGAAGATGAAGAGCCCTCTGGTCGGCCACCTACCTCAACCAACGAAGCTCATGTCCAAAAAATTAAAGACTTGGTGCTTGCAAACCGTCGATTTACAATTAGAGAACTTGCTGATGGTGTCTGAATTTCAAAAGTATCTGTCAATTCCATTTTGGACCTCCAACGCGTCAAATCTCGATTGATACCCAAAACACTGAATGCGCGAGCTTACACTGCATTGATTCTTCGTGACTTTGACGCCAAAAATGAAGCCCATATCATTCCACAACCACCGTATCCGCACCGTGCGACGTCTGGCTATTCCTTGAACTCATAAGACCACTCCCGGGACACCGTTTCGAGTCGATTGAAGATATTCAAAGTGAATAGCCGCGCGCTTTGAAGGCCATCCCTGCCGAGGACTTTTTAGCATGCTTTGAGTATTGGAAAAATTGAGTATTGTGTCCGGAGGGGATTACTTTGAAGGCGATGAAATAAGTTTGGAAGAATAAATAAAGAGTTTTTAAATAATAATTGGTCTTACTTTTTGGGCACAGTAGTATATGACCACCCCCCTGATGGATGGAACGACAGATGGAACGCGTTCATCTGAAATCGATGAGGATTTTAAGATCGATTATTTGATGCTGTTTTGTTACTGCCTTGTTTACCTACTTCAAATTAGGGGGACGGATTATTTAAAGAGGGATCACGATTCATGAGAATTCAGCTGAATGTGTAGCCGTTCCATAGTATGCTGCCGGAAGTTTCGAAAGGATTAATTTTTCAATGAATTCAATCACTGGCATTAAAAGTTTAGGGAATTTATCGTGTTTTAAAATAATAAGTAGCCAAAATCTAGGTAAATATTTGAGGATTACATCCAAGATGATATTCAATTTTTATTATAAAAGAATAAAATATTATTAAGGATTATTGTATGTATCCATAAAAAGCTTGAAATCTATTAATCATATGATTTTTTTTTCGTAAAGCAGGGCATAATTTTATTATTATCTAAATATTGTAAAGCGAAATGAGAAAAAAAAATAAAAAACTTGCAGTATAAAGAAAAAGTTTTATACATTTGTAAAGGTAAAAACTTTAGAAAATTATAGGTACAGAAATTAATTCTCTGTATACTGTTTTGAGATTTCATTTTTATGCATTAAAATTTCTGATATTTATTATTATTTTTTAAATTTCTTTATTATACAAGGCACGTTTTAAACAAAAATACCGTTTGATTATAAAAATAAACAAGATAAATAAAATTATCATTTAGGGTTCCATATATATATATATATATGTATATATATATATATTTATTTTCTTTATTTTACAAGGCAGATTTGAAATAAAAAGTAAATGATTATAAAAATAAACAAGAGGGATAAAATTATCATTTAGGACGTCATATTTTTTTTAATTTTCTTTATTATACAAGGCGCTTTTTAAACAAAAATACCGGTTGATTATAAAAATAAACAAAATAAATAAAATTATCACTTATGGGGCCATATATTTTCTTTTATTTTCTTTATTATACATGGCAAGTTTTAAAATAAAATAGCAGTTGATTTTTAAATTAAATAATATAAATAAAATTATCATTTATGGTCCCATACTTTTTTTTTATTTTCTTTATTATACAAGGCACGTTTTAAAGAAAAATACAGTTTTACTATAAAAATTAGCAAGATAAATAAAATTATCGTTTATTGTACCATATATATTTTCTTTCTTTATTATACAAGGCACGTTTTAAGCAAAAATATTGGTTGATTATAAAAATAAACAAGAGAAATAAAATTATCCTTTATGGTGCCATATATGTACAAATACCATTTTTTTACTTGAATTTTTTTTCCTTCAGAATTTATTACAATTAATCTCTTACAAGTGTTTTTTCTATCAACGTCACAATAATAAGAAAATACAAACAAAATTACAAAGGAGGAAAACTGAAGAATTTTTGTAGAAAAAAAACCCAACTTTTGTTCATTTCAGAAAGCACTTTGTTAGTTGAAGCCTTTTAGAGAAACTTTTTTGTTAAAATTCAACTTAATCGATAACTTCAATATAAATTAATATATTACAAAATAATGAATGTATCATTGATTTTTGAAACATTTTCTATGGCTTTTGGAACCGATTGAAGGGCACTGTTATAAAATATAATACTTCTAAAAAGACTTTCGGATATATTCATGGAAGAATATTTGGAAAAATGAGAACTTATTTAATAAAAGTTAGAAAAATTATTTTAGTAAAGGAACATAAATATCTACTTATAGAAACTTTTGTTTTACTTGTTATTTGCATAAGCATATTTATTGTCTTTATTTATGTCTTCTACCATACCTTGAATCTAAAAGCATACTAGTCTGAATTTAAAACAAAAAAAAATATTAGAATATTTACATAAATTATTATTATTTATTAAGGAATATTTGTATTAGCTAGATGAAGTTTATAAAATGGAAAAATTAGATACCTAATACTGCTAAGAATTTTCAATTAAATCAGTTCCATGCGCAAAATAATACTGAATATATTGGTGTGTGTTTAAAATGTAAAAATGTTTTTATGAAATTTAAATAAATTATAATAATGAAAAGGTACTAAATATATTTTCAAATTTCCCATTATACTGAAATTTAATACCAACATATAAACATAAAATTATATTATAAATTGCATATACACAGTATAACATCTTGAATCAAGAAAAATAATGTATGCAGTTTATCTATTTTTAAAAAATGAAAATTTATATTTTATTCAAAATATTTTGAAATTTTGATGCCCTATGCGAAATGGTAGAAGATGATACAAAAAAGTGAAAGACGTTACAAAACTGTATCCAGAAGAATTTCAATCGTAAAAATATTCCTTAAACACATATTTCACATATTTCATTTGAGGTCTACACTTTTTTTCGTCGAATAAATAGTAAGGATTTTTTTCAATTTCAAATGTATAAACCTTTACCGGATTTTTTGATATTGCGTACATACTCGAAATTTTTCCACCATGCAAGTAATTGCGAAATTTAGAGCAAGCAAGACAAAAGTAAATTGAATGGGAAAATGTAAATTATCTGGAATAAAAATCACTTGAAGTGAAATTTACCAGAATTTCATTTCGCTTACTCCTCTTATTGAAATATATACTTCAAAAGGGTTCTTCAAGAGAAAAGAAGAAATGCGAGAAGACTTCAGTATAAAAATTTAAAATAAAATATTCTTAAAAGATGGCGACATCAAAATGCGCCATAGAATAAAGTACACGCATTTAAAAAATGAAAGTTGTGCTTTCTTTTGAAAAATTTCAGAAGAGAAAAAAAAATTGTTGGAAGATATTAATAAAATGGAAAAGTTTCGTTCAGTGACTGGTCTTTGAAAAAGTATTGTATCAGTAGAAAAATGGATGGAAATGGTAGTTTAGGATTATTCATTTATGTGAAGTAGCCTTGGTCAGTTGGATTCTAGGTACCGGAAATTAAGCTTACGACCAGTATATTTTATATTAAACATGCAAATTGATGTTAAAAATTTAAAAGGAAAGTAACTACGGTAAAAAGAACTGAATAAATATTCTGATCCATTTAACAATTTAAGGAAACTAATAACTAATTTTAGGAAATTTGTTATTTAAGTACTAGAAAGGTGATCCACATTTGTCGATGGTTTTTACAAAAATTTTCATTTCCCCCGAACTTTTATCATAGCATATAAATATAAATTTATATCTTAAACTACATATGCATAATTTAAAAACCTGAAAGAAGAATAAAAATTTATTCATGATATCTATTTAAAAAAAATAATATTTTTATTTTATCCAAAATATTTTTAAATGTTGATACCCAAAGCTGAATGAAAGAAGACGGTACAAAACTCTATTAAGAAGAATTTCAGTCGTCAGAAATATTCCTTAAACACATATTTCAATAAAGTGATATCTGAGGTCTACACTCCTTTTTTGTCGGATAAATGGTAATATTTCTTTTCAATTTCAAATGCATAAATCTTTACCAATTTTTTTGATATTACGTGCATACTCGAAATTCCTCCAATATAATTGTGAATTTTGGAGCAGGCAAGAAAAAAGTAAATTGAAAGGAAAAAGGTAAAATACCCGGAAGTGAAAACCACTTGAAGTGAAATTTACCAGAATTTCATTTCTCTTGCTCCTCTTATTGAAATCTATACTTCGAAAGGGTTCTTCAACGGAGAAGAAGAGATGGCCTTCAGGAAAAAAATAAAAAAAATAATATTCTTTCGTTCTTACTTAAAAGATGGCGACATGGAAAATGCGTTACAGAATAAAGTGCACACATTTCGAACATGAAAGATGTGCTTTCTCTCGAAAAATTTCAGCAAGAGAAAAAAAATTGGTGGAGGGTATTAATAAAATGGATAAGTTTCGTTCAGTGATTGGTCTTTGAAAAAGTATTGTGTCAGTAGTGCCTAGTAGTCTTGGTCGGTTGGATTCTAGGTACTGGAAATTAAGCTTACGACCAGCATGTTTTATTTTAAATATGGAAATTGCTGATAAAAATGTTTAAGTAAAGTAACTATTGAAAAAAGAATTGAATAAGTATTCTGGTGAATTTAGCAATTTAATGAAACTAATAACTAACTTTATGAAATTTGTTACCTAATTACTTGAAAGCTGATTCAAATTTGTCCTCAGCTTTTAAAAAACTTTTCATTTGTTCAAGTTTTATGTGCAAAAGTGTTAGTAGTAGATTTTTTTTGCTTCTACTAACGAGAATTTTGCTCTTTCTTTTCTCCAATATCATTAAACAATACATTAAAGCAAACATCGCCGATAATTTTCTTTCTTTATTTACTGGATTTTTAGGTTAGATTATTTTTTCTAATTTACTTGGCCATTATTTAGACTTTGAAAAAGTATTGTATCAGTAAAAAAAAACCTTGAAAATGGTAGTTTATTCTTCATTTATGGGAAGTAGATTTAGTTGTTTGCATTCAAGGTAGGGGAAATTAAGTTTACGTCCAACATGCTTTGTATTCAATATGCAAATTGATGATAAAAATTTAAAAGGAAAGTAACTAACTAAAAAAGAACTGAATAAATATACTGGTCAATTTGACAATTTAATGAAACTAATAACTAACTTTAGGAAATTTTTTATTTAAGTTCATGGAAGCTGATCCATATGTGCCGATGGTTTTTTACAAAAGATTACCATTTCTCCTGAAGTTTAACACCAACTTATAAATATAAATTTATATTTTATTCAAACTATTCTCAAATGTTGGTACCCAAAGCGAAATGAAAGAAGATGATATGAAAAAGAGAAGAAGATTTTCAGAATTTTATTGTGAAGAATTTCAGTCGTGAGAAATATTCCGTAAACACATATTTCAATAGAGTGATATCTGCGGTCTACACTTTTTTTCAACGAATAAATAGTAAGAACTTTTTTCAATTTCAAATGTATAAGCCTATACCGGATTTTTTGATATTGCGTACATAATCGAAATTCCTGCACCATAATTGTGAATTTTTGATCAGGCAAAAAAAAAAAAGGCAATTGAATGGGAAAGGTAAAATACCTGGAAGTAAAAACCACTTGAAGTGAAATTTACCAGAATTTCATTTCGCTTGCTCCTCTTATTGAAATCTATACTTCGAAAGGGTTCTTCAACAGATGCGAGAAGACTTCGGATAAAAATAAAAAAATAAAAATATTCTTTCGTTCTTACTTAAAAGATGGCGACATGGAAAATGCGTCACAGAATAAACTACACGCATTTCAAAAATGAAAGATGTAATTTCTTTTGAAAAATTTCAGCAAGAAAAAAAAATTGTTGGAGGATATTAATAAAATGGAAAAGTTTCGTTCTGTGATTGGTCTTTGAAAAAGTATTGTGTCAGTAGAAGAATCGTTGGAAATGGTAGTTTAAGGTTCTTCATTTATGTGAAGTAGGCTTGGTTGGTTGAATTCTAGGTACCGGAAATTAAACTTATGACCAGCATGTTTTATATTAAACATACAAATTGATGAAAAGAAAATTTTAAGGGAAGAAACTAACGAAAAAAAAATAAACTGAATAATTATTCCGGTAAATTTAACCATTTATTGAAACTATGAACTAATTTTAAGAAATTTGTTATCTAAGTACTTGGAATATGTTCATTTGTCCATGGATTTTACAAAATGTTTTATTAATTAAATTTTTATGTACAGGGGTGGCGGTAGTAGAGTTTTTGCACCTTTTTATGAGAATTTTTTTTTATTTTCTCCAATATCATTAAATGATATATTAAAGCGAACATCGGAGATAATTTTTTTTTTTATTTACTAGATTCTTATTTTAGATTATTTTTCTTAATTTACTAGATTATTATTTAGACTTTGAAAAAGTATTGTGTCAATAGAAGAATCTTTGAAAATGGTAGTTTTAGGTTCTTCATTTATGTGAAGTAGATTTGGTTGGTTGGATTCTGGTACCGGAAAATTAAACTTACGAACAGCAGGTTTTATATTAAACACGCAAATTGATGAAAAAATTTAAAAGGAAAGAAACTAATAAAAAAAGCATTGAATAAATATTCTGGTGAATTTAACAATTTAATGAAACTAATAACTAATTTTAGGAAAATTGTTATTTAAGTACTTGAAATATCTACATTTGCCACAGCTTTTACGAAATTTTCCATTAATTCACGTTTTGGGTGCAAAGATGGTAATAGTAGAGGTTTCGCTTCTACTAATGATAATTTTGCTCATTTCTCTTTCCAATATCATTAAATGATGCATTAAAGAGAACATTTTCGTCATTTTTTTCGTAATTTACTGTGTTCTTATTTTAGATTATTTTTCTTAATTTAATAGATTATTATTTAAACTTTGAAAAAGTAGTGTGTCTGTAGAAGAATCGTTGAAAATGCTAGTTTAGTGTCCTTCATTGATGTGATGCAGTCTCGGTCTGTTGGATTCTAGGTATCGGAAATTAAGCTTACGAACAGCATAATTCCTATTAAATATTCAAATTGATGATAAATATTTAAAGAGAAGAAACTAATGAAAAAGGAACTGAATCAATATTCCGGTGAATTTAACATGTAAATGGACCTAGTAGTTAACTTCAGGAAAGTACTTGAAGTACTTGAAAGTTGATCCACATTTGTCGATGGTTTTTACAAAAATATTTGATTTCCCCTGAAAGTTAATACCAACATATGAAAATAAATTTATATTATAAATTACATATACATAATTTAAAATCATGAATCAAAAATAATAACTTGTGTTAGCTATATCTATTTAAAAAAAATTAAATTTTTATTTTATTCAAATTATTTCTAAATGTTGAATGAAAGAAAGTGATAAAAAAAGACGAAAGATGATAAAAGATTGTGTTGAGAAGAATTTAAGTCGTCAGAAATATTGCTTAAACACATATTTCAATAAAGTGATATCTGCGGTCTACACTTTTTTTTGTCGAATAAATAGAAAGAATTTTTTTCAATTTCAGATGTATAAACATTTACCGGATTTTTTGATATTGCGTACATACTCGAAATTTCTGCACCATAATTGTGAAATTTAAAACAGGCTAGAAAGAAGTAAATTGAATGGGAAAATGTAAAATACCTGGAAGTAAAAACCACTTGAAGTGAAATTTACCAGAATTTCATTTCGCTCCTCCTCTTATTGAAATCTATTCTTCGAAAGGGATCTTCAATAGATGCGAGAAGACTTCAGGATAAAAATAAAATAAAATAATATTCTTTCGTTCTTACTTTAAATATGTCGACATAGATAATGCGTCATAGAATAAACTACACGCATTTCAAAAATGAAAAATGTGCTTTCTTTCGAAAAATTTCAGAAGATAAAAAAAAATGTTGGAGGATATTAATAAAATGGAACAGTTTCGTTCAGTGATTAGTATCTGAAAAAAGTATTGCTTCTGTAGAAGTTGGAAACGTTGGAAATGGTAGTTTAACGTTCGTCAATAATGTGAAGTAGATTTGGTCGATTGGATTCTAGGTACAGGAATGTTTTATATTAAGCATGCAAATTGATGATAAAAATTTAAAGAAAAGAAACTAATAAAATCAGCATATAATAAATATTCTGATGTATTTAACAATTTAAAGAACAAAATAACTAACATTAGAAAATTTGTTATTTAAGTACTTGAAGACAAATCCATATTTTTCTATGTTTTTACAAAAACTTTTCAATCCCCTGAAATTCAATACTCAACATATAAATATAAATTTATATGATAAATTACATATACGTAATTTGAAACCCTGAATCAAGAATAATTATTTATGCAGGCTATCTATATAAAAAAGATTTAAAAATTTTATTTTATCCAAAATATTTTTAAATGTTGATACATAAAGCGAAATGAAAGAATATGAAACAAAAATTGTATTGAGAAGAATTTCAGTCGTCAGAAATATTCCTTAAACACGTATTTCAATAAAGTGATATCCGCGGTGCACACTCTTTTTCGTCGAATAAATAGTAAGGAATTTTTCTCAATTTCAAATGTATAAGCCTTTACCGGATTTTTGGATATTGCCTACATACTCGAAATTTCTGCACCATAATTGTGAATTTTAGAGCAGGCAAGGAAGAAGTAAATTGAATGGGTGAAGGTAAAATACCTGGAAGTAAGAACCACTTGAAGTGAAATTTACCAGAATTTCATTTCACTTGCTCCTCTTATTGAAATCTATACTTCGAAAGGGTTCTTCAACAGATGCGAGAAGACTTCGGATAAAAATAAAAAATTAAATATTCTTTCGTTCTTACTTAAAAGATTGCGACATAAAAATGCGTCACAGAATAAACTACACGCATTTCAAAAAATGAAAGATGTGCTCTCTTTTGAAAAATTTCAGAAGATGAAAAAAATTGTTGGAGTATATTAATAAAATTTAAGAGTTTCGTTCAGTGATTGGTCTTTGAAAAAGTATTCTGTCAGTAGAAAAATGGATGGAAATGGTAGTTTAAGGTTCTTCCTTTATGTGAAGTAGCCTTGGTCGGTTGGTTTCTAGGTACCGGAAATTAATCTTAGGCTAGCATGTTTTCTATTAAAATGCAAATGGATGATAAAAATTTTTAAAGTTAAATAACTAAAAAAAGAACTGAATAAATATTCTAATGAATTTAACAATTTATTGAAACTAATCACTAGCTTTAGAAAATTTGCTATTTAAGTACTTGAAAGATGATCCACATTAGTTTTCACATTTTTGTAAAATCTTTCATTAATGAAAGTTTCATGTGGAAGGGGGAGTTTTTTTTTATCTCTACTAATATGAATTTTGCTCATTCTTCCCTCTAATATCATTAGCGGCGGGACAGTCCATTGACTAGCGCTCTTGCCTTTGGTGCTTCAGGTTCGAATTTTCGCGGTAGCATGGATGTTTGTTGGTTGTTCGGAATCTACGTTGAAATGTAGGTCCCTGGAATAATTAGCCCAAAGTGTGCAAAATGTCCTTAGAGCGCTAAATCAATATCATTAAACGAACATTTTCGATCTTTTTTTTTCTTAATTTACTGTATTATTATTTTCTAATCATATATAAATAATAATCGGTTTTAAGAAATAAGCAATAGTAAATTAATAAACCTTTTTGAAAATAATTTTGGATAATTATTTAAAACCTTGTCTTTGACTATTAAAACCATTAAATTTTAACAAATTTAATCACAACAAGCAATACCTTGGTTGCATTCTGTGAAATTTTTATTTTAAACATTGGTGTTAAAAAAAAGGAATTAAATATCAATCCCGACCCACTTAAACTAGGTATTATTTTAAATGGTAGATTGCTTTCTTTATTATCTAGCTATCAAAGAAAATGAATAGGGTGCCTTTTTATTTCAAAATAAAATTCATTCGAAAGTGAGAACTATATTTTGATCAGTTAGAACCTCAAAGAGATATGAATGATATCCTTTTCAGCATTATCATCATCGTTGATTTGGATGTATGGATTTTAATTTTTTTTTATATTTAACATAAATGCAAACGAGTAAAAATTTGTAGAAAAATATTTCATCCCCTTATTTTATTTTGTTTTCAGTGTTCCTTATCTAATACGGGAAAACAAATTTCGCTGAAATTTCGTTTCCTGAGATTAAAATAACCATTTATTACTAATTGGAAGTTGCTGAGCACGAATATGATACCAACAAATATTTTGAATTTCCGTAGGTATATTTTCGTCATATAAACAGAATGTCCAGCTTCATTGAATGGTAATTGGATTTCGCTATGAAGCAAAATTGCCTTGTTTTCGATGAATCTGAAAATAGTGAAGGGTCATATTCCATTTTGAGATCCATTGACATCAGAACAGAAAATAATATTTTTCCTGTACAAAATAAGGCAGAAATTGCTTATGATGATTGCTAAACGAAGTCTCTCGGATTTTATCCTGGAGTAAATTCTATCTTCTAATATTCGATGCAAGTAACTCTACCCTAACCTTAGACAACTCTAACAAGCTTACTCAATTCTTCTTGAGCAGAATATGTGTTGTATCATCATTATATTCCGCATTAGAGGCATATTATATTCAGCACTGTGTTATATTTGCACATTGTATTCAGAACTAAGTGTTATATTTGCACATTACATTCAGCACCAGTTACAGCATCACCATTAAATTCAGCACTAGATGTAGAAGACTATAGAGCATCAGATGAAATTGATTCTTGGTTTCCCTCTGAATAAATCAAAAATTCATTTGGAAATTCTGAAATGGAAAACCCTTCATCATGAAGAATGGGTCGCATAAAAGAGGGTATATTCAGATAATTTTTTTTTCCTTTGCGATTTCCTCATGCAGAAGTAGCAATAATTATGATTATTTTGTTCTCTCTAAAACACAAGAATGGCAAAGGCCATTATAATTTTCATTTTGTTTCACAGTTGCATTTGAAATTTCATTGTACAAGAATTACAGCGTATATATGGTGCTGAAGGTTTGCTTTGATCTCTAATTTTGGAACAGAAATACAGGTGATATGCCTGTTTCCCTAAAAGAGTGTCTTTAAATGTCATTTTTAACCATTCCTGTAATTAGCTTTAATTCTCATTCATTAAAAACATGTTTTGGTTATAAATGTCACTTCTTCACACATGCAGCAAAAGTTATTAGCATAATTAACGTTCTTATGCAGCAAACCAGTTCTAAAAAAATAAAATTTGTTTCCCTAAAATGCAAATTCACTGCAATCACACCGTTTTCACTTAAAACACCACCTTCAACAAATAGGTCTCACATATTTATTTTTACAGCAAATGCAGAAAACAATTACGTCTGCTAGACTGTAGGAGTCTTTTTTTACAGACTAAATAGTGAGAGAGGTTTCAATGGTAACTAAAAAGCTTTACAAAAATAATGTCTTTGGAACCACGTTTTAAAATCTTACTTTTTTAGATATTTCGTGTGTTTATATTCTATATTCTTCTTTACTTACTTCATATAAAATATGAGACATTTTTAATAAATTTCTGTTATAAATGTCCTGATATAATTTGTAAATTATTATAATAAGTAATATTGCATAAATTTACGTATTCCCAGATTTCATTTTTCAAGTGTGTTTCAAGAATGCTGAGGGAACCGATTAAATCAGTAATTTTATTTTCAATTTTGTGTTAAGCATTCCAATATTAATAAGAAATAACTATCTTCATGTTTAACAAAATTTGCCTCCTGTGCAGTATAACTTTCATAGTTCTTTTAACTAATAATAAACAACTATTAATAATTTTCATACAGAATACTGTTCTTCATTGCAGGTATCTGCATGAATTTTTTCCTCACAGATAATACTAATGTAGTCTAAATGCTATTAGAAGGATCTCCAAGAAAATATTCCTTTCTCCTCTAGTAATGAGAGTGTAGTTAATTAATCATTCTTGGTTCAAGTTCTGTAATATTGCTTCTCCATCAAATTTTCTTTTAAATGGCGAATGATGAAAAATATTATGTAGTGGAAACGAATATTTATAGACTGTAATACAAACCAATAAATTAAAATCAAAAGGTCAGAGTTAGCTTTATTTATTTGGGTATAAAAAGATATATTTCGAAAGAAAAAAATTAAAAGTAGAGAGCGAAAGTAATGAAAAAATAAATTTACTTTCTTCCAGATTAATGCTCATACAATTTTATGTTCCAGATTTAGAAATTTCGATTATTTTGGTTATTTGGTCAATCGTGTTATCTTTTCGTAAACTGTTCGTGGAATGTAGTTGGGTTTTTTTTTCAGTAATTGCGCAAAAGCTGTGCAATTTATGAAGAGTTTTCGATTAAACGGTTCATTGCGTTTTTATAAAATGAAAATAAACCTCTATCCGATAAACATCAGTATTAAATCATGTTTTTTTATATCTCAGTTTTTCTTATTAGCTAAATATGAAAGGAATTAGCTGGTATACAAATAATTGTTTTGTTAATTATTATTAATTTTTTTGAATTGGACTTAAAATAACGAAGAAGATGACAGCGTAGAAGATAATAATGAATCAGCTGTGGAAATCTAGGTTGTAGCAAACGACTCCCTTTTGTGTTTTATGTAATGCGACAATAAAATTCATTTCGCAATTGCTTTGATTTGTAAAAAATACGTATGATACTTGTTGATACTTGTAATGATGCCTGTTTATGTCAACTTACCCTCACAATTATAACATTTCATTGATCATATTCACCCATATGTTATCAAGCTACTGTCTGATACAATAATTGCTCTTAATAGCTATTCTTACACCAGAGAGATTATAAAAATTTAGTTTGCATTTTTATTCAATTCCAGCAATTTAACGAATGAACACATATAGTTTCTATCATCCGAACCTTCTAATCACAGCATAGTCCAATTTCTTTTTTGGTGATCTCATTTATTACATATGTATGTGTTGTTTATATGTACTGATAAAAACAATGAAATGATATTGTTTCCGATGAAATCTATACTATCGAAATTGTGTTTAAAATAGAATGAAAAATAAAATAAATATATAAATTTTCAAAAGTTTGAATATGCAAATTTTTTCTGTGAGTTTAAAATTTTCATGCATTAGAGGTAACGAATATATTTCAGCATACTTAAGGAAAAAGCTGAACAGAAATGATCATCATTCCTTGACAAATTATTTCTGTGAATTGAATGTCGGAACGAAAACCATTTAACAGAATCATAAGCCTATAGTTCATTTAGAAGAGATCTAAAATGCATTTATGCTCTAAATAATCCAGTAAATCAGCCTATAAATAATCAGTACAAACACAGGACAAAGTGAGATTTCTAGGATCTGGAATCATTTTCAAGAGACTGAGAATGCATGATTGCAGACTTGGTCAACATCGTAAAAGAGTAAGATGTGAATTGACTCGCGGTATTTAAAACTGATGGCCAGGATAAACCAAAATATGATTGCATCTCTACTTCAAATATCATTTTAAATTATTGTATGTGTTTTAGCTGGATTGATGGTACCATACGTTCTAGACAAATTTTTTGAAATTGATTCCACTGTGTAAGTATGTATGTTTGCAAATCTGTGTTTCGTTAACACCAGATCACAGATCAAGCAAAAAAGCATATCTGTTAAACGATAAATGACTGGAACAATATTTTCTTCTTCGAAAAATCCCATTTAACTATACATCCTGATAATATAGGTAAATTTTCATCTACAAGGGACATGCGAATCTGTGTTTTGTTAACATCGAATCATGCTATTCCGTTAACACTAAATCACAGAGCGAACAGAAAAGCATGTCTGTTGAAGGAAAAATGAATGTAACAATTTCCTTCTTCAAAAATTCCCGTTTCACAGTTTACGAAAACACTGTAGAAGAAATGAATTCGCCAAACTTCCGGGTTCTTTTAATTCACAACGGTGGTTCAAATAAATAGCTCTCTTGAATTAATTATTGACTATTTTATTATACATACTAGGAATATTTAAAACTTTGTACAATATTTACAAGTTAATAGTAATACCACACATTCTAATCTCTAATGCCATAAAACTTAAATTCTATCGATATAACTCTCACACTTCTTAGATTTCCTCTCTCTCTGTTGCTTTCCAACCACTCTCTCAAACTCGCTCTTCTTTCGCCCAATTAACTTGGCGTCGCAGCGCCCTCTAACGATCATCCATTCATCTTTTTTTCCACAACAGTACAAACTGGTAATGGACGTAAATTTTCATCTATAAGGAACGAAACATTTCTACGTTTGAAACTGAAAGTATTAGATTTATATGAAGTGAAGGGATGGTCTTGGACAGTATTTCCATAAATGCCCAAACCAAACTTAGCACTCTGTCGAACTTTCCATATCTTTAATGGCTCAACAACAATATAGGGATAAGTGTCTTTGTCATTTAATCATTTATAATAAGCAATAGGAAATAAATTATTTCAATTGAACATAATCCTAGGTTATAATATTCTCTGCTGGGGACCTTTTTAACGACGAAGAAAGCACATGAATGATTTGGTAGCCATCTTCTCGGGATATGAACTCAACGAAACATGTTGAAACATTCTATAGTAAGTAGACAAGTTTATAGCACTTAATTGGTGCAAAAGTTATAAAACTTTTTACTAGAGAAATGGGAAAAAATATCCCAAACTCTAATTAATATTTTGGTAAGCTTACATGTTTTAAAATCATATGAAAGCTGGTCTTGTTGTTGTCTATAACATAGTGTTGTTTTTCATTAGAGGAAACCATATATCTTATAAAAGGAATTTTAATGAGTAAATAAATGTGTAAATATTTTTCTTAGAATTTCAAGATTTAGAATTTCAGATACAAAATGAAACAAAATAAAATAAAATTCTTATAGGTTTTTAATTATAATATGACACAATTTATATAAAACAACAACAATTTATAGAACCAAACTACATAAACAGTTTTAACAACAAATGTATAGAATAACAACAACAAACGAATTCCGAAATTCTTTTTTTATTTCTTACAATATATTTAAATTTATAATTTTTTAACAAAATTTTCTAAAAAAGGAATATAAAACTATTTCTAACGAAAAAAATAAATACATTTTTTTACCAAATAGTCACCAAAAGAATTATATTAGTATTAAAACTACACTAAAATTTATTAAAGTCTTTTCTATAAATTTTAATTATAGAATAGTTAATTACAAAATAAATATAATCATATATGAAAAGTAAATCACATCTAGTTATATATTTCTTTTTGAAAGTAATTATTCAGTACCACATATATTTGAACAACTTATTATCATTAAAAAAACTTGAAATATATGATTATTATTATCATGAATCATAAAACAACATAAAAGAACAAAATGAAAAATTAATTATGAACGAAGTGAAATTAATTTCATTTCAGTATTTTTTTTAAATTTGATTTCCCATTTTTTTTTCCTTTATTTGAATGGAAACAAAATTCAATTGCAGAAATATTCATATCTTATTTTTTAAAAATTAATATATTCATGCTACTTACGATTAATGCAAAAAAACTGTCATTTGTTTGCCATAAATATGAAATGCTAGTTAACTGTTAATTTTTAAGTATAATTAAAGGTACTATAAACTATTTTTTATTTATTTTTTATAATATTGAAAGCCTTATTGAAATAGAACTCTAAAGAAATTTAATATATAAATTTCTATACTTAAACAATTATTATCATTACTATTTTACAATTCCTTTGCTTTGATTTACATTTATGGATGGAAATTTAATTTCAGTGTTATAAATTTATTGGATATTTAACAAAAATCAAACTGAAATTGATAAATTTGAATACGAAAAATTTCTTTTTTAAACATAATCTTTTAAAAATTTTAATTATAGAAATAAAAAAGAAAGAAAGAATTTTTATAGAATAATTTATACATTTTAGAGATTATTTAAGTTTTAATAGCTTTACTAATGAATCAATGCATCTAAAATTCCAGTATAGCGGATTAGAATTCCAGTATACTGTGTTAAGAATTCAGTTAACTGTTCTAAAACAGTTTTCAATATTTTATGTAACTCATCATATGACATTAAGAATAGTGAAATGATTACTGGATAATTTTGTATGTATAGTAAATATGTAAATGCATAATGTTATCATTACAAATTTGAATTTATAGTTAAATTCCGTATAACCGTAGAAAGAGAGTAGAAGAGAGACTGGCGGAAAACGGGGTAGCTGCTTGAAGCAGAGAGTGAATGAGAGAAACGAAGATATTTGCTACGAATTAATGTATATAAATGTGGATATTATTGCACTAAATTCAATGGTTGTTGACCTTAAAAAAACACTATGTTTCTTCAATTTGTTAAGTCAACCCCTGGACACCACAGCCCCACTCTATAAAGTGTGTAGAGTTTCGGCAATATGCTTTTTGGAAGCTACAGTCTACAAAAGTGGGGGCTCCCGCCTTGAAGAATCTGTTGGACAGCGATATATATATATATATACACAGACACACACATATGTATATATATATATATATATATATATATCCACTCAAGAGCTAAAACATTATGACCACCTGTCAATAACGAGTTGGCCCACCTTTGGCGCGCAACACAGCTTCAACCCGCCTTGGCATGGATGCCACAAGTCCTTGGTAGATGACCGGAGACAGATTGTACCAGATGTTTAAGCAACGGTCACGCAAATCCGAGATATTGCGAATTGGTGGTCATTGAACTCTGAGCTGCCGTCCCAGGACATCCCAAATGTGTTCTATCGGATTGAGATCAGATGAGTTAGGCGGCCAGGACATTAACTGGAATTCAGCATCATGTTCCTGGAACCACTCCAACACAATTTTAGCCTTGTGACAAGGGGCGTTGTCCTGTAGGAACATTCCATTTCCAGCTGGAAAAACAGAGGCCATGTAAGGGTGCAACTTGTCCGCAATGATGTTCAGATACTCTGTAGGATTCATGGTCTGCTCTACCACAACCACGGGTCCCAGAGCCGCCCAAGAGAACGTCCCCCAAAGCATAATACCGCCACCACCGGCTTGTGTATGACCTACTGTACATAGAGGGAGCAACTGTTCGCCTGGAAAACGGCGTATCCTGACACGGCCATCGGCGTGATGAATGACAAACCGTGATTTATCTGACCAGGCAACTCTCTCCAACTGATCCATGGACCAGTTAGGATGTTCCCGGGCCCAGCGCAGGCGCAGTTGGCGATGACGCTTGGTCAGCAAAGGCACACGAGTGGGACGTTTGCTACGTAGCCCCATATCCAACAGTGTCCGCTGAACAGTGTGCACCGATACTATTCTACTTGGCCCTATATTGTATTGGGCTGTCGGTTGAGCAACTGTCTGGCTCGGGTTTTGCTTCACCATGCGAGACAGTCTCCGACGACCTTTTTCTTTGATAGCATGTCGACTTCCAACACCATGTCGTCTACTGCTGGTTTCACCGTCATTCATCCACTTTGCATAAGTACTAACAACTGTAGATCGCGAACAACCCACGAGTCGTGCAGTTTAGGAATTACTTGTTCCGAACCTTCGAGCCATTACAATCTGCCCTCTGTCAAAGTCGCTTAGATCCGCAGCCTTTCCCATCATACACAGAAGTAAGTGAAAGAATGATTCTTCAGACTCTCCAGCAGCAGTTAAATACCACTTCCACCTGATCACGTGCCTTCCACGTCATCCAGGCGAGTTCATTGCAAAATGTAGGGGTGGTCATAATGTTTTGGCTCTTGAGTGTATATATATATATATAAGGCGAAAAGATTAGATCCATCACACGATCTTCCCCACAGGGAGTAAAAAATGAGTTTTAGCTATCATCTGATATTTACCTGCAGAATACTTGCGTGCTCCAACATCCAATCTCTCTGAACATTAAATCTTTGGTTGGGTACTATGCCAACCTGTTTTTTTCTTTCTTCAAAAACGGTTGCACTGAACCTCCATCCCCACCTCAATTCTTTGCGTGGCTGGAGAGATCTCCCGTACCTTGCTATTTATGAACTGAAAGCGATTCCCATATACAAGTAATTGACTCTTTCGGGAGCTACCGCAAAAGAGCTACACAAAAAAAAGAAGAAAGAAAGATCCGAGATCTTTTGGAGTGTTCAGATATCCTGATCTTAAACAGGGTTTTTCATGAGGAAAAGGTGAAAAAAAGGTAACGATCTTTATTCCGTTCGTTGCAAACAGTTCTGTTACAAAAGGGCCATCTAAATCGAATCTGAAAGAGGATTTTATTCTTTAAAAAAAGGAAGGAACATCGTTTTAGTACTTTTTTCCTTTTTCGTTCACCAGTCTGTTCGATTTCAGAATGTGATCTTTAGCAGTATTTTCTGAGTCGCTGTCGTAAAACGTGTATCGTTCCCTTTATATCGTAGAACACCTGCCGATCTAACGGGTAAAAAGAGAGTGAGAGAGAGATCGTTTAAACTTGATCCAGGTGCTTTCGAGTAAAGATTCAATTGAATGTCTGGGAACAGTAAAAATAAGTGTTGTATTAGAACGGCAAAAACTTTAAACTTGGCAGACAATTTTGCTGCCGTTATATTCCTTCAGTAGTTAAGTGTTTAAATACCTTTACCAAAGCCAAATTTTAGATCTTATTGATCATTGTCAACGAATTTGTTTATCTCATCAAGGCAAATTAAAATATTAGTTTTAATGTGACAGCAATCTCAAATAACCTTAAATGGATTTATTTAATTGTTTTGTAGGTTAAATCTAATTTATTAACGTAACTTCATGTGTTGACAATAATAAATTACTATCTAGGGTTGTATAGCTTCCACCGTAATTATATTATATATATACGTATATATATTTATATATGTAGGATTTGTTTGTCTATTAATGAGCAGGCGGCGACACATAAGTACAGTTACGTGTCGGTGATACAGACGTTCCACAATGTGGGGGGCATCGAACTTTGAACCTTGACCTCAGGAGAAGGTGAACAGATCCCGTAGAAGAGAGAGAGAGAGAAGGAGCGGGACTGGTGGCCAACGGGGCAGCTGCTAGACGCAGCGAGAGAATGAGAGGGACGAAGATTAATAATTGTATATAAAGATTGTAACAATTAATGTATAAAAATGTAGATATTATTGTACTTAATTAAATGTTTATTAGACTTAAATGAAACATCCTGTTTCTTCATCTTGATAAGTTATCCCCTAGACCCCACAGCCCCACCCTATAAAAAGTAAAGCTTTTTTAGCACTCGTTTTGAAAGCTACAGTCTACAAAAAAGGGGGTTTCCGCCGTGATGAATCTGTTGGACTGGGTTATATATATAAGACGACAAGATTAGATCCATCAAATATTATTCTTCCTCACGGGAGTAAAAAATGTGTTTTAGCTATCACCTGATACTTACTTGCAGAATACTTGCGTGCCCCAACATCCAATCTCTCTGAACATTAAATTTTTGGTTGGGTATTATAGCCACCTGTCCTTTTCTTTCTTCAAAAAAGGTTGCACAGAACCTCCATCACCACCTCATCTCTTTGCGTGCCTGGAGAGATCTCCCGTACCTTGCTATTTATGAACTGTAAAACGATTCCCATATATAAGTAATTGACTCTTTCGGGAGCTACCTCAGCATCTTGACACAAAAAAGGAAAGAAAGATCTGAGATCTCTTGGAGTGTTCAGATATCCTGATCTTAAACAGGGTTTTTCACGAGGTAAAAGGTGAAAAAAAGGTAACGATTTTTATTCCGTTAGCTCAAACAGTTCTCTTACAAAAGGGCTATCTAAATTGAATCTGAAAGAGGATTTTATTCTTTAAAAAAAGGAAGGAACAGGGTTTTAGTACTTTTTTTTCTTTTTTGTTCACCAGCCTGTTCGATTTCAGAATGTGATCTTCAGCAGTATTTTCTGAGCCGCTGTCGTAAAATGTGTTTCGTTCCCTTTATATCGTGGAACACCTGCCTATCTAACGGGAAAAAAAGAGAAATAGTGAGTGAGAGAGAGAGAGTGAGAGATCGTTTAAACTTGATCCAGGTGCTTCGAGTGAAGATTCAATTGAATGTCGGCGAACAGTAAAAATAAGTGTATAAGTGTTGTATTAGAATGGCAAAAATTTATAACTTGGCAGACATTTTTGTCTCTGTTGTATTCCTAGTGTAGCTAAGTGTTTAAATACCTTTACAATGAAATAAAAGCAATTAGGAGATTATAAATGATAAATTGCACCCTACAATTGAATAGCTTGAACCATATCTTTTCTCTCTCTATATATATGTGCATATATATATATATATGTAAAGAGAAAAAGATTAAATCCATCAAAGGATCTTCCCTTTCTGGAGTAAAAAATGTGCTTTAGATATCATCTGATACTTACTTGCAGACTACGTAGGTGCCCCAACATCAATCTCTCTAAACATTAAATCTTTGGGTGGGTATTATAGCCACCTGTCCATTTTCTTTGTCCTTTCTTCAAACATAATTATATAGCTATATATATATATATATATAAGGGGGAAAGATTAGATGCATCAAATAATCTTCTCCATAGGGAGTAAAAAATGAGTTTTAGTTATCACCTTATACTTACTTGCAGAGTACTTGCGTGCACCAATATCTAGTTTCTCTGAACATTAAATCTTTGGTTGGGTATTATAACCACCTGTCCTTTTCTTTCTTCAAAAGAGGTTCCATTTAACCTCCATCACCACCTCAACTCTTTGCGTGCCTGGAGAGATCACATGTACCTTGCTATTTATGAACTGAAAGCGATTCCCATATATAAGTAGTTGACTCTTTCGGGAGCTACCTCAGCATCTTGACACAAAAAAGAAGAAATAAAGATCCGAGATCTTTTGGAGTGTTCAGATATCCTGATCTTAAACAGGGTTTTTCACGAGGAAAAGGTGAAAAAAGGTAACGATTTTTTATTCCTTTCGCTGCAAACAGTTCTGTTACAAAAGGGCCAACTAAATTGAATCTGAAACAGTAGTTTATTGTTTAAAAAAAGGTAGGAACAGGGTTATAGTACTTTCTTTCTTTTATAGTTCACTAGCCTGTTCGATTTCAGAATGTGATCTTTAGCAGTATTTTCTGAGTCGCTGTCGTAAAACGTGTATTGTTCCCTTTATATGGTGGAACACCTGCCTATCTAACAGGGAAAAAGAGTGAGAGAGAGATCGTTTAAACTTGATCCAGGTGCTTTCGAGTAAAGATTCAATTGAATGTCGGGGAACAGTAAAAATAAGTGTTGTATTAGAATGGCAAAAATTTATAACTTGGCAGACAATTTTGCAGCTTTTATATTCCTTCTGTAGTAAGTGTTTAAATACCTTTACAATGAAACAAAAGCCAAAATTTTAACCTTATTGATCTTTGTTTATAAATTAATTAAGTAAGTAAAGTAAATTAAAGTATCAGCTCTAATATGACAACAATCTCAAAACCTTTAAAGACATTTATTTAATTGTTTTGCAGATTGTATCTAATTTATTAACATAACTTCTTGTGTTGATTTTATATAACGTTATGTATATACTATTTTTATAAACTCCAGAGCAGAAAATATATAAAAACTACATTTTTTATATTTTATTTAGAAATTAATTAATTAAATAATGATATAAAGTAAATTCAAAAGTATTGTGAAGCAAATCAAGAAATGACAATTTCTTGATAAGAAATGTATAACTCTAATTTTCCTGGCAAATTTTTTTCAAGAAGGTTATTTTTTCGGAATTTTTTTTTCCATAAACAAATAAAAATCTATAAAAAGAATAACATGTGTAAAAACCCGTTAAGTAACACTCTGTAAAAATTATGTACCCGTTAAGTAACACTTCCAATATATAAGTAATTGACTCTTTCGGGAGCTACCTCAGCATTTTGATATAAAAAGGAAAAAGAAGTGTTCTTTTGGTGTGTTCAGATCCTGATCTTAAACAGAGGTCATAATCAGGATCTTAGGATCATCTTAATCAGGGTTTTTCACGAGGAAAATGTGGAAAAAAGGTAACGAATTTTATTACAAGTACAATTAGTCTGTAATGTTAATAGAAACCTGATTGAATCTATGTACATTGTAATTAAAGTATATTAAACGGAAGAATAATTATCATCTTTTTTAATATCGTGTCTACGTTGATTATTTCTTATAATTAAAATGTTGATGGATTGTCCTACATATTTCATACTACAAAGGGGGTATTCCAAGTAATATATGCAGTTGTTCACCATACCTGGGGAACGAGTTCTATTGGCATCAATATTTTTCTCAGAAAGTTGAAGATATAGCTTACATATTTATTGAAACATTTTTTTTCTAAGAGTAGTATTAATGTTGATAGATGAATGGAAGGCTTTCCTGGCTGGAAGTGAAGATAATAAGAAATTAGAAGACTATAAATCATAAATTGCACCCTACAGTTGTATAGCTTTAACGTGCCTCCTGTTCCGTCATAGAAGCATTATTGGATTGCCAGACTTAAGTTGATGGATTAAATGGATGGATTTGCTTCTATTTTGCTTTTTGTATTTTGTTATGATATTTGTTGTCCTGTAAACTTGACATTGGAAATAAAAAAAAAGGATCGAGTGGAAACTGACATTAACAACATTATGAGTTTCCTCACACTGGTGACTGATGCTTCCCCATTTATAAGATATAACCATTCCGCTTTGGTTTGCTTTGGTCCAAAAGACTATGGAATTAATACTGTTCAACTATTCCTGAAACCCATCCAAAACCTTGGGTATATTTTTGGAAATGAAATTTTAATAACATTTCAATACTAAATTATCATTTTTGAAGCAGCACCCTCAAAAATGATTAGCATAATGGTGACTTAAATGATAGCCTCTGATATATATATATATATCGGGGAAAAATACTAGAACCATCCTTTCTTAGGGAGTAAAAAATGTGTTTTAGCTATTACCTGATACTTACTTGCAGAATACTTTCGTGCTCCAACATCCAATTTCTCTGAACATTAAATCTTTGGTTGGGTATTATCGCCACCTCTCCCTTTTCTTTCTTCAAAAAAGGGTACACTGAAACTCCATCACCACCTCAATTCTTTGCGTGGCTGGAGAGATCTCCCGTACCTTGCTATTTATGAACTGTAAAGCGATTCCCATATATAAGTAATTGACTCTTTCGGGAGCTACCTCAGCATTTGACACAAAAAAGAAAGAAAGATCTGAGATCTCTTGGAGTGTTCAGATGTCCTGATCTTAAACAGGATTTTTCACGAGGTAAAAGGTGAAAAAAAGGTAACGATTTTTATTCCTTTCGCTGCAAACAGTTCTCTTACAAAAGGGCGATCTAAATTGAATCTGAAAGAGGATTTTATTCTTTAAAAAAAAGGAAGGAGCAGGGGTTTAGTACTTTTTTTTCCTTTTTCGTTAACCAGCCTGTTCGATTTCAGAATGTGATCTGTAGCAGTATTTTCTGAGTCGCTGTCGTAAAACGTGTATCGTTCCCTTTATATGGTGGAACACCTGGCGAACTAACGGAAAAAAGAGGAAGATAGAGAGAGAGAGATCGTTTTAACTTGATCCAGGTGCTTTCGAGTAAAGATTCAATTGAATGTCGGAGAGCAGTAAAAATAAGTCTTGTAGTAGAATGGCAAAAATTTATAACTTGGCAGACATTTTTTCCGCTGTTATATTCCTTCTGTTATTAAGTGTTTAAATATCTTCCCAATAAAACAAAACCCGAAATTTAAACCTTATTTATTATTGTCTATCAATGTATTTATCTCAGCAAGCTTTAATGTGACAGCTATCTCGAACCTTTTATAGGCATTTATTTATTTGTTTTGTAGGTTATATTTAATTTATTAATATAACCTCATGTGTTGGTTTTATATAACGTTATGTAAATATTATTTTCATAACACCACCATATATTAAAATAGAAGTGATGTATATATCTCTAAAAACGCTAGTTATGATTAATAATTAAGTTAATCAATTATGTAGTAGAGGTTTTAGATCACTTTCGAAATTTTAAAATAAATATATTAACGGTAATATTTGTATAGCCATGATAATTTTTCGAAAAACAAACAAACCTAGTTGTAGATCATTTTTCAGTACAGTTTATCCATATGTCAATAAGCTTTCATTTCATTTTATCTGATGATTTAAATCTTGTTACCTAAGTCAGATTTGTTTAAATGAGTATCCATGGTTTTTGGAATTTTGTAGAATTTTTGCTGCGAGTGTCAAAACGATTGTGCTTGATATTAATCTTGTACAAACTCTTTGGAAACCAAGTAGTAGTAAAATATGTTATAGGAACAGCCATTGATTATTTACGGATTTATTTTTCATAAGAATTACTTTTCATTTCTTGCACATCTTAATGTCGTTTTTATCGTTGATTGTTTTAATATATCATAAGTGAAGATACGTATCACACCTGTGTATACGTATCTTGTATTTTTTGTATATTAACGGAAATTATTTTGTATTATTTCGTATATTAATGGTTTATTAAAAAATAAATTGTTTGGTAATAAATTTTCCAAAAATGTAAACTTGAAAAATGTTGTACGTTGTTAATTTCATCATTTATAAACTTTTTAACAGTCAATTTTTATTATACTAATCTGTCCAAAAAGTAACACCAATTTTCAATTTAAAAATCCCGAGGCATATGGAATTTCAATTTTTTTTCTTTTTTAGGTTGTTCATATTGTCCTTGGCATCTGTGTGAAAATTGACGTCAAATATTCATTTGTGCTTGGCGTGTTAAGGTCACGCTTGGCTTTGTGAGACGCTAAAACTGATTCCGGTGATTTTTGAAATGTCTGAATTGATTGAGCAAAGAACTTGCACTAAATTTTGTATGTGCAAACGTATACAATGTTGCAAAAGGCATTCGGTGAGCATTTCTATATTGGATATAAATGTTTACAAGTGATATAAACAGTTAAAAAAAAGGCAGAGAACGCATTGAAGATGAAGAGCCCTCTGGTCGACCAGCAACCTCAACCGACGAAGCTCACATCCAAAAAATTAAAAAGGATCGGTCAATTCTATTTTGGGCCTTAAATGTGTCAAACCTCGATTGGTACCGAAAACACTAAATGCGCCAGTTCACACTTTTTCGCCAAAAATGAAACCCATATCGTTCCACAACCGCCGTATTCACACCGTGCGATTTCTGGCTATTCCCTAAACTCAAAAGACCACACCGGGGACAACGTTTTGAATCGATTGAAGAGATTCAACGTGAATCGCCGCGCGCTTTGAAGGCCATCCCTGCCGATGACTTTTTAGCATGCATTGAGGATTGGGAAAAAAAGTTGGCATAAGTGCATTGTGTCCGGAGGGGATTACTTTGAAGGCGATGAAATAAATTTGTAAGAATAAATAAAGAATTTTTGAAAAAAAATTGTTCTTACTCTTTCGATACAGTAGTATGTATGTTCTTCTAATTAAAAACTTATTATTCAATTAATCCAAAAAGTGTTTTTTTAGATTATATTTGATACAGATTATGCATAACATTTTATACAAACGCATGTTTTAACACTTATAAAGCCAAAACAAGTTATCACGTACAAATAAATCAGTTTGTTAGCAAAGTTTTCATGCACTTGAAAGAAGTATTTAGGAACATTATGCTACAGATAAACAGCTGACTTTTCACACTAAACTCTTCAGGCACGCACCTTAACCATTACGCTTTCAGAGCACATTATTCTCTTTAAATTGCAGCCCGTGGGTTTTGTTAAATAACAGTAAGCTAATGACGCCAATGAATTAAATATAAATTTATCAGGGGGTTCCTAAAATGTTGAAGATATTACACATTTCCAAAATAAAAGGAGAATTCTTACATATTTCTGACCACATTTAATAAGAATTTTTTTTTAATTTTTAATTTTTTTCTAATGCAGCTGGCAAACACAGACAGCTTGGTCTTTGGATGCCTTAAGGCAAGTGCTGCAGAGATGCAATCACTTTGCATTACCCAGGGGGCGCGTGTAACTTGAAGATAAGCCACGGACGCGGAGTAGCAATACCCCCGCAGCGCTCTACGATCCTATTAGACCGGGACCTACTTTTTAAAGTGGATTACGAACTACTACAAACAACCATGGCACCGCCGGGACTCGAACCCGAAACCTGTAGTACCGAGCGCCACAGCGCTAGCCACTCGGCCATTCAGACCCTATTTTTTTAAAAATAATAACCTATATATCTTAAGTAAGGTAGATCTAGATCTTTTCAAAATAGCATATATTCAACATAACATTTTTAATATTATTACATTTTTTCTTTATAAACATGTAAGCGAAAATACATTATTGGTAGAAAAGAATTTTGTATTTTATTGTGTTATTCGGTAAACTTTAATTAAGGTAACGCATCCTTAATTAAAATTTAAAGAAAAAGAATTATTAGCTAAATATTTTAGACAATTCAATGTTTTTTGAATTAATTAAAATAGTTAAAACACAGTATAATGTTAAATAATATTTACAAAATAATTTAACTATATATCGTAAATTAACTATATTTAAATACAGTACAACAACAACATAATAGAAGCTGAAAATTTAACTATATTCTGATGCTTTTAAATTTGGTATTTTGTCAAATAGATAGTCTATATTAATACATATAGTCAAAGCGTTTTCTTTTCGAATTTTGGGTTCGATGATAAAAAAAAATATTAAAGTAATGAACGATGAAAGTTTTAACATTATATATTTTGAAATAATTGAAATGGCAGAAACATGTTTCTGTAAAGATAAGTATTAAGAGAATGCGAATAAGTGTGAGAATGGTAGTGTTACTTCTGTTTGAGTAAGAACCTGATGGCCGAGTGGCTAGAGCTCTGTACCACAAGTATCGGGTTCAAATCCCGGTGTTACTATAGGTGTTTGAAGTGATTCGGAATCCACTTTAAACGGTAGTTCCCGGTCATAATAGGATCGTAGAGCTTTGCGGGGACATTGTTACTCCGCGTCCGTAGCTTATCTAAAAGTTACACTCTCCCCCTGGGTAGGGCACATTGAGTAACGTCTGTGCAGCCCTTTTTGCATAAATGATCATGGTCTATTTGCCACCTGCATTTAAAAAAAAAAAAAAAAAAAAAAAACCCATTTCTGTTTGAGTAAATATGATATATTTGATTTTGATTATTTTTAATTAATCTCAGATGATGAAATTAAAAAAAAATATGAGAAAATTTTTTAAGTTGACTTTAAGATTGTAATATTCTAAAAGAAAAATTGAAAGGCTTAAAAATTTTTTGATCGGGCCTATTGAAGTTATTTTCATCATCCAAGGAGCACAGTATTTAAAAATAAACCTTTCTTCAACATAAATTTATAATATCACTTTACCTTTTATAATTCGACTTTAAAAAATAAAATTTACTCTTATTAATTTTTTTCCAAACATATACCCTACAGCGGAACATTTTAATTTAAAAGCTATGCATTGATTTTTTTCATCAATCAGTTAAGTATTGATATTTTTGTAAGAAGAATCTGTTACAAAACACTAATAGTGCTTAAAAAAAATAATTTTTGCAAAGTATTGATAAATCACCTTGATTGATTTCCACTTTACATTAAAAATAACCACTTAAAAAGATTGCAGTTACAAGTATTAAAAGTACATTAAATATATTTATTTTATAAAAAAATTCTTGATTTAAGGCTATCTTCTAATTAAAAAAAATTTATTCAAAGATAAATATTTTATATCTAACTGATATAGTCTTTAAGTTATAAGAAAGAAAAACAACGACAGACGCACAAACTTTTCTTGTATTAAATGCACTAGTTTTTACAAAAACGAATCACTGCTACAAATAATACAATTATATCCAAACTTCAGGTATTTATTTAAATTAATTTGACAATTCCCATATTTTCACAAAAATTGAATGCTGGCATGTGTCATAGAATGCGTTTCTATTACACACTAAGTATCGTATAAAACAGCTAATTATTGCAGACAGTTTTTGTTTTCTTGTAGTCAGCTTTACTCTTTCCTGGAAGCATAAACAGTGATGCCGTTATGACATTATCGATTATCATGACTTCAAACTTGGTCGCATAGTCTGGATATGTGAAATTAACTTGAGACTTTCTGTTTACCATTTAGTGACACAAATTGAAATGTCTTATTTAAAAAAATACCACGGTAATGTAGAGTTTTTAAATCTAAATCTATAGTATTATTCTAATTAAAGTATTACAACTTAATCTCACACTTAAAAATTATAAGAATGTCGATTTAGAAATGTAGTCATAATTAATACTATAAACAGAAAAAAATGCAAATGAATTTTTTTGGTTTAAATTTCTTGTAATACTAAAAATGGTTAAATTTACCAAGATAAATGAGAACAACTGGTTTTAACAACTAAATTTTTAAAGTGAAACTGATTCTTATTTATAGAATAAAATTTAAAAAAATTGTATTCATATCATATTTTTATTTTAAAGCTGTTCTTTTATTTCCAAAAAGAGCATAACAGTTTGAAAATCTCAAAATTGAATAAATACATCTCGCTTTTTACTAAATAGTATGATAACTTTAATGACTAATCAAATATTGACAGCCATTTGAAATGAATACTTGCCTGTTTTACCAAAAGTGATTTTTTTTCTCATCTTCTACATAATAGTGTTGTTGATAACTCTTCTCATTTTAAAGCAATCCATAATTGGATTGTTCATTATTTGTATTTTTATTCACTTCAAAATGTTTTTACATCTTGAAAAAAGATGTTTAGAATGTTTTCAGGTATGGTGTTGTTTCAGACAGTATATGGTAAAGATACATTCTTCTACGTGTTATAATTTTGTAGCTGTTTTTTACCAATCTATTGGCATCAATAAAAGTTTTTTCATGTTTTATCCGCAACAAAATCAGTAACTGCTTGGAAAAACTAAATTCTTCCTTCAAGAACTTGTTGCTATTTTCTCGCCAATTTCCTCGCCAATCTTTAAAAGCGATTGGCAATTTCCTGGCATTTTTAGAACTCTCTGTTGGTCATTTTTATTGTGGCACATCAAGAACATTGTGTAAAATGAAATAATTACAGATCTCTATTTACGAGCGAGGAATAAATCAATAACAGTAACTCTTTTATAGATATTGGAAAGAGATTGACATCCGCCTGTCGAGCGGAAGAACTTATATAACAGTAACTAAAACATAAGACAATTCTTTATTTGTAAACAAAAGAATCATACAAACAGCTTTCTATTTTTTTCAGTAATATGATTTTGTAGCTTTGTTGCTCTTTATTGATGTTAACAATTATATATAGAGATATACAATATACCATATTAGGAAGTTTAGTAAATGGTTGGAGATAGATTTATATTAATAAAAACCAAATAAAATTTATTTAATACAAGAAAAATATAATTTTACTAGTGTATTTTGATAAAAATTAATTTCAATTACTGATAAATTGTGCATCCAAAGAAAATGACATGAGAAAAACGTTACATTTTTAATACATATGGTAACGTTACATCTTTTAATACATATGTAACATTTAATACAGATGTTTACATTTTTAAGGTAACGTTACATTTTTTAATACATACATAATATTTATTACATTTTTAATATCTACGTTTAAATTTGCAATTATTGTTTTTAAACATAATTTTACATTCATGTTTCAATTTCTATATATTGATAAAAACCAATTCAAGTTCATTTAATTCAAGATAAATTTATTCTTGCTAGTGGCTTATGATAAAAATCAATTTCAATTACTGATAAACTGTGTATCAAAAAAAAAGACATTAGAAAACGTTACATTTTTTTAATACATATGATAATTTATTATATTATTATCTAATATGAATAATATTTGTTATGATATAAATGTTGAATAATATGATTTCATTTTATCAAGTCAACTTAAATTTAATACTAAAATTAAATTACAAAAAATATCACATTGAATTAAAATAACAAATACCAGAAAGGATTAACGCCAGCGATTGAATTAGCATAACTATTTCTTCCAGACGAGGTCTGTACCTCATCACTTGTTAAACTTCTAACTTAAATCGCAATATTTTTTGGGAAGAGGGCATAGTTTTCATGCTGTTTTCCATGACACCAGCAATAATAACTGCCTAAAGAACCAAAATATTATGAAATAAATGTTGAATAATATGATTTCATTTTATCAAGTCAACTTAAATTTAATACTAAAAAAATTAAATTACAAAAATATCACATTGAATTAAAATAACAAATACCAGAAAGGATTAACGCCAGCGATTGAATTAGCATAACTATTTCTTCCAGACGAGGTCTGTACCTCATCACTTGTTAAACTTCTAACTTAAATCGCAATATTTTTTGGGAAGAGGGCATAGTTTTCATGCTGTTTTTGACACCAGCAATAATAACTGCCTAAAGAACCAAAATATTATGAAATAAATGTTGAATAATATGATTTCATTTTATCAAGTCAACTTAAATTTAATACTAAAATTAAATTACAAAAAATATCACATTGAATTAAAATAACAAATACCAGAAAGGATTAACGCCAGCGATTGAATTAGCATAACTATTTCTTCCAGACGAGGTCTGTACCTCATCACTTGTTAAACTTCTAACTTAAATCGCAATATTTTTTTGGGAAGAGGGCATAGTTTTCATGCTGTTTTCCATGACACCAGCAATAATAACTGCCTAAAGAACCAAAATATTCTGAAATAAATGTTGAATAATAGGATTTCATTTTATCAAGTCAACTTAAATTTAATACTAAAATTAAATTACAAAAAATATCACATTGAATTAAAATAACAAATACCAGAAAGGATTAACGCCAGCGATTGAATTAGCATAACTATTTCTTCCAGACGAGGTCTGTACCTCATCACTTGTTAAACTTCTAACTTAAATCGCAATATTTTTTGGGAAGAGGGCATAGTTTTCATGCTGTTTTCCATGACACCAGCAATAATAACTGCCTAAAGAACCAAAATATTCTGAAATAAATGTTGAATAATAGGATTTCATTTTATCAAGTCAACTTAAATTTAATACTAAAATTAAATTACAAAAAATATCACATTGAATTAAAATAACAAATACCAGAAAGGATTAACGCCAGCGATTGAATTAGCATAACTATTTCTTCCAGACGAGGTCTGTACCTCATCACTTGTTAAACTTCTAACTTAAATCGCAATTTTTTTGGGAAGAGGGCATAGTTTTCATGCTGTTTTCCATGACACCAGCAATAATAACTGCCTAAAGAACCAAAATATTATGAAATAAATGTTGAATAATAGGATTTCATTTTATCAAGTCAACTTAAATTTAATATAAAAATTAAATTACAAAAAATATCACATTGAATTAAAATAACAAATACCAGAAAGGATTAACGCCAGCGATTGAATTAGCATAACTATTTCTTCCAGACGAGGTCTGTACCTCATCACTTGTTAAACTTCTAACTTAAATCGCAATATTTTTTGGGAAGAGGGCATAGTTTTCATGCTGTTTTCCATGACACCAGCAATAATAACTGCCTAAAGAACCAAAATATTATGAAATAAATGTTGAATAATATGATTTCATTTTATCAAGTCAACTTAAATTTAATATAAAAATTAAATTACAAAAAAAATATCACATTGAATTAAAATAACAAATACCAGAAAGGATTAACGCCAGCGATTGAATTAGCATAACTATTTCTTCCAGACGAGGTCTGTACCTCATCACTTGTTAAACTTCTAATTTAAATCGCAATATTTTTTGGGAAGAGGGCATAGTTTTCATGCTGTTTTCCATGACACCAGCAATAATAACTGCCTAAAGAACCAAAATATTCTGAAATAAATGTTGAATAATATGATTTCATTTTATCAAGTCAACTTAAATTTAATATAAAAATTAAATTACAAAAAATATCACATTGAATTAAAATAACAAATACCAGAAAGGATTAACGCCAGCGATTGAATTAGCATAACTATTTCTTCCAGACGAGGTCTGTACCTCATCACTTGTTAAACTTCTAACTTAAATCGCAATATTTTTTGGGAAGAGGGCATAGTTTTCATGCTGTTTTCCATGACACCAGCAATAATAACTGCCTAAAGAACCAAAATATTCTGAAATAAATGTTGAATAATAGGATTTCATTTTATCAAGTCAACTTAAATTTAATATTAAAATTAAATTACAAAAAATATCACATTAAATTAAAATAACAAATACCAGAAAGGATTAACAACATGACTGAATTAGCATAATGCTACTTCTTCAAGATGAGGTCTGCCTCTCATCTCACCTTTTAAAGTTATAACTTAAATCGCAAAATTTTTTAGGAAAAGGATATACTACTCATGCTTTTTTCTACGACTTCAAAAATAATAACTTTTTAAAAACACAAAATATTACAATACAAATGTTGAATAATATAAGTTCATTTTATCATGTCAACTTAAATTTAATATTAAAATTAAATTACTAAAAAATATCATATTAAATTACTAAAAATATCATATAAAATTACTAAAAATATCATATTAAATTACTAAAAATATCATATTAAATTACTAAAAATATCATATTAAATTACTAAAAATATCATATTAAATTACTAAAAATATCATATTAAATTACTAAAAATATCATATTAAATTACTAAAAATATCACATTAAATTAAAATAACAAATACCAGCAAGGATTAACCACAGTGTCTGAAATAGCATAAAACTACTTCTTCAAAACGAGGTCTGTACCTCATCTCTAGTTAAACTTAGCAATAAACTTAGCTTAAATAGCAATATTTTTTAGGCCTACTTTTCAACCTTTTTTACCACGACATCAAAAATAACAACTGTCTAAAAAACCAAATTTCTTCCATAAATATTATTTTATTCTTAGCTATTTTGTTGTCATTCTACCAACCTTCCGCAACACACTGAATCAAACACAACCCTAACAACTCTGGCTGGTAGCGAAATAATGGTGGCAATTTTTAGAGATAATAGCATGTAGAGAAAGCCCTGAGCACTTGTTACGAGTTATAAAAGGGCGATTTATGAATTTCCAGGAGATGGCTTTTACGAGGGTAGTTTGTCGCGCTGCTAATCGGCCTTCTGCTCCAGGCCGGCCTCGTTTAATTTTCATTCCGGGAGTTTTCCCGGGCGAGACAGATTGCTTTAAACGTTTTGTGGTCGGATTGAAACGAATGAATTTTATCGAATATTTATGCGTAATATTTGGGATACAATGTTTTCCTGGCCTGGGTTTGGCGAGCCATGAGCGGTGAGGAAACGAGATAAGAATAAAGTTTTGTTTTATGGTAAAACGGGGAAGCATTCTAGTCAACGACTTGGTGATAATGAATAAAGAATTGCTTTTAGAACAATGGCTGTTAGGTAGCCAAAAATTATATCCCTTTTAAGCAAGAAGAAACTTGTTGGGAATCAACATTTGTGATAGCAAGACCTTCGAATAAAGTACGTTTAGTATCATTAGAATACCAACAGCTGTTACGTTATGGATGCAATAAATATGAAATTTTTAAAAGGGAATAATTTAGTATTCGGAATACAGTATTAATTCTTATACGAGAAACTAGTAGTCTAAGGGAAAATTTCAGTATCAATAATTGGTACCAGACTTGTATTTTATTCAGATTTGTCACATTCTCTTTATTTTAAACAATGATGAGCCAAGTTTCCAGCTTATGTACGCCACGAGCAGGGAATATTTTTAATGGTGTTTTATCAGGGAGTTTTTGTAAAACAGGGAAGTATTTTATGGTACAAAAGGAAGCATTTTATGGTAAAACAGGGAAAGATTTTATGGTAAAACAGGGAAGCATGTTATGATAAAATAAAGAAGCATTTTATGGTAAAGCAAGGAAGTATTCTTTGATTAAGCAAGAAAGCATTCTATGGTAAAACAAGGAAGTATTTTATGGTAAAACAGGGACGCATTTTATGGTAAAACTATCAGTGCGATTACCAATCCTAACTATCAATGTGTGAAACGCTTTACACTTTTCCTCGAATCTCTTCATTTCTGAACGCAATGACTACAATGTATACTCTCAGTGAATGTGAACATGAATCCTTCTGTAAGTGAATTACAAAAGTTACTACTTGGTTATGAGTCGGGCAAATATTAATTAGTATACTATTTTTCTTTTAAATAAACTTTAACAAAATTTATTATGAAAAATATAGTAATAATTTGGTTAATCATAGTATTTTGTTTGCGAGGAGATATTTTAATATTCATGAAGGTTATGCAATTCCTGAAGAGCAGAAGAAATATTCAGGAAAAATTTATTAATACTTTATATCAATATGTCATATAAAGAATTGTAGGCGAATTTAATATTGGTTTTATATAGTTTTTACTATAATAATATAAAAAAAAAATAAATCAATAATATGAACTCAAGCTTTTTAGGAAAAATATAGTAAAACTAGCATAAAACTATTTAAATTTCCATCAATGTAAATTCAAAGTTTTCGATGGAAGAAGTAAAAAATGAATTTGGTAATGCTAGTAAGAAGCAGTTGTTAGAAATTTGTCAAATTAATATTGGAATATATTTTATAACTAGAGATTTTTCTAACACATACTGTAGTTCCTTTAAAATTCATTATTTCAATAAATGCAATAAAAATGTAATCTCTAGGTGTCTTTTTAAAAAATAAACGACATTTATTTCTGTCAGGTTTTGATGCGAAATCAGTAAAATTATAATTTTAAATTTTAATTTATATTAGTAAATGTATATCAAAGTTTTCCATTATACCTTTTTAATTAATTTCTCACATTAAATAAATAATTAAGTAGATACATTTAATACTAGCAAACTTGAAATATTGATTGCTTGAAATATTTCTTTTCTTTTGTATTGATATTTTCTGCTCCAATTTCACAATATAGTAAAAATACATGTTTCCTATTTCACGCATTTTTTTCTGTAAAATGATATTAGTAAAAAAAATTAACATTTCCTGGTTCCGGACAGTGTTGTATACCTCTTGACTCCTTTAAGTGAATTATATTGAAAAATTAAGTCATCGTATTTTAGTGAATTATTACGTAACATTAAAGGAAAAGTTTGGGATAACTTTAGATCAAAAACTGTAGAGAGTGCCTTGCCGGCCAACAGGCCAGAATAGGGATTGCGAACTCTGATATACAAGTTTTATGTAAGATACAGAAAATGAATAAGGACCATCTACTTTTTTGTCCTACCTACTGGTGGTACTCATCTACATGTCCTCATCACACGGGCTTTTGTTATGATGCTTCTAGCTTTTTTAAATTTTTATCTTTAGAACATGTTTTTACATTCGTTTTGACCGCTTTTGTTAAGAATATCTGGTCTTTTCTCTTTGTAATTTTGATTCGTTTATTTGTTCTATTTGTTCTACGGTAAGTGGCAAAAATAAAGCATCCCGCATCGACATTTAAGATGTCTGGCTGGTGTTTCCCGGGTTTTCTCCCATGAGAAACGCAAGTGTTGAAAGCCTACCACTTAAAGTCTTCCCGGAAGGCGCTGTCCTCCCTTCTTCACCACCCCGCCGCCCTCATTTGTATACATAAGGCCCAACAAGCACTGTTATGCACCAAAAAATCATTATATTAAGTTTTTACCTTGCTCTTCGTGTAATATTCTAAAGTAATAAAAAGTTAATGATTATAAAAACAGATTGCACTTGGAAATGTCAGAAAATTGTTGAAATATTACTATTAGTAACCAGTGAAATAGAAAATATTTCCTTTTTTTGTAAAATCTATTATATAAAAATATAAAATAATTCAAAAGTTTCTATGTAGTACCAATAAAATACTTACTACCTTTTTTTTATGAATCTTGATTTTTGAAATAATTTAAACTTCAATCATTACCAAAACAAAGTATCCCTTACATGTCATTTTTTGAATGATATTTATTTGTAGGCTATTTATTTGAACTATACAAATTCTATCAGAGCACAAAATTTATAAACGACACATTTTTTAGCTTTCTTTATTATAGACAAGGCGTCTATAATAAACTATTATTTCAGAAATTAATAACAATTTCATTTTAATAGTGTTTTATGTCAACGCGTAGAATGTTAAATATGCTATTATTTCAACGTCATTGAAATTAATAAATTTTAAGTCAATTAATTGTAAGGAATACGTTGTTATGTTTTATGAACTTACTTTTATGGAAACACTAATAGTTTAATAATATGTTTAGTTAATAATTATTATTTTAAAAAAACAAAATAATGTGTTTATCTATTGTCGGTTATTATGCCAAAATCTAATTAGTAGTTAATTATTGTAATATTCTTATTAGACAAAAATGTCCCAAAACATGCAATGATTAATAGATAATAAAATTACCCACAATTATATAAACAAAATGAATTCCATAAACTTACAAATAATTCATAAAATAATTTTAATAAACATACATAAAATAATTTTATAAACATTCCTCCTAAGACATTCATAAAATAATTTTATAAACATTCACATAAATCTTAACACAAATTTATGAATGGAAAATATGAATCTACACAGGAAATGTCTTGTTTAATATGGAATTAAAATATTCAATCAGGATTCAACATACTGCAGTTTTGTGAAGAGGAATATCCTTATTTATCCCAAAATAGTACATATAAATAATGTGGTTTACTATATAGAATTTTCTACTGAATAGACTTAACCTACCAAACTCAACTTTGCGGGAATATTCACCTGAATGCTTTTATATCTGGAATCTTCTCGGATTTCAAAATCTCATCTCATCTCCTTTCGCAAATTCCATATTCCATTTTCATTTCCGACACATTATGTAGAATTTTCATTTAAACAGCGGAAACGTGTTGGGATTCAGATTACGGGTTCCGAATATTAATTGGTTGATTCACAATAAATTTCAGTTCCAAATTTCTGAAGCCACAGCATATTAGAAAAATCATTATGGAAAATTGAGTGATCAGCTTCCAATGAAATTATAAAATTATACAAGTTTGATTAGAGTAAAACTAATATTAAATTACCATTAAGTTAAAATTTGGTTTAAAGTAAGCTTCATGATATACCAGCACATTTGAATAAATGTTTTAATGTTATTCAAGCATTTGCGTGTTTAACTAATATGTGCCAATAATTTGAAGTTTAAAGTTAATCCAACTTATTTAATGAGATATTGATTATTTTAAACACAATATAAATGATATTGCTTAGTATTTATATTGCTTAGTTTCTTAATAATAATGGATTTAATTAATATTATTTGTTAATAATAAAAATAATTACTAATAGTAATTAATTTATTGGGGCCTGAGGGCTGACAAAGTGGAGTTCGATGTTACAGGTTTCGGGTTCTGTTTGCCTAGCCTTCGGACCCAGCCTTGTTACCCAGCCTCCACATTAAACTGTAGGACCCGGTCTAATATGGCTGTAGAGCGTTGGGTGTAGGGCTGATAACCCTGCTCCGTAAAAGAAAAAAAACACATCGCATATTTCAGAATCTGACAGTAGGCAGACGGTCTTTGCCGATCATGAGGTTGTTGCACTATTCAAAAAGAAGAAGAATTAATTTATTACATGAATTCTTTAAGTCAAAAAGTGAATAAGAAGAAAACTTTTAGAAGATTTTAGTAAACTTATGGAAAGTCAAAATTTTGGCCAAGAAAAAAATAGAATTCGCAATATGAGAGGCATTAGGGATTTGAAAAGATAAATTATTGGGAACTTAAGCAATGGTTATCTTGAAAATTGGTCGTTGAAACTTTCTTAATTTTTGTCATATAGGGAAAAATGGATACTGACGCATGGTTAGATACACATTTGATTGTTCATCTTAAAAATTGTTCGGTGAAACTTTCTTAATTTTTGTCTAGTGCTATACACATGCAAGAAAATTCATCTATCCACATATAGGGAAAAATGGATACTGACGCATGGTTAGATACACATTTGATTGTTCATCTTGAAAATTGTTCGCTGAAACTTTCTTAATTTTTGTCTAGTGCCATACACATGCAAGAAAATTCATCTATCCACATATAGGGAAAAATGGATACTGACGCATGGTTAGATACACATTTGATTGTTCATCTTGAAAATTGTTCGCTGAAACTTTCTTAATTTTTGTCTAGTGCCATACACATGCAAGAAAATTCATCTATCCACATATAGGGAAAAATGGATACTGACGCATGGTTAGATACACATTTGATTGTTCATCTTAAAAATTGTTCGCTGAAACTTTCTTAATTTTTGTCTAGTGCTATACACATGCAAGAAAATTCATCTATCCACATATAGGGAAAAATGGATACTGACGCCTGGTTAGATACACATTTGATTGTTCATCTTAAAAATTGTTCGCTGAAACTTTCTTAATTTTTGTCTAGTGCCATACACATGCAAGAAAATTCATCTATCCACATATAGGGAAAAATGGATACTGACGCATGGTTAGATACACATTTGATTGTTCATCTTGAAAATTGTTCGCTGAAACTTTCTTAATTTTTGTCTAGTGCCATACACATGCAAGAAAATTCATCTATCCACATATAGGGAAAAATGGATACTGACGCCTGGTTAGATACACATTTGATTGTTCATCTTAAAAATTGTTCGCTGAAACTTTCTTAATTTTTGTCTAGTGCCATACACATGCAAGAAAATTCATCTATCCACATATAGGGAAAAATGGATACTGACGCATGGTTAGATACACATTTGATTGTTCATCTTAAAAATTGTTCGCTGAAACTTTCTTAATTTTTGTCTAGTGCCATACACATGCAAGAAAATTCATCTATCCACATATAGGGAAAAATGGATACTGACGCATGGTTAGATACACATTTGATTGTTCATCTTGAAAATTGTTCGCTGAAACTTTCTTAATTTTTGTCTAGTGTAATTTTTGTCTATACACATGCAAGAAAATTCATCTATCCACATATAGGGAAAAATGGATACTGACGCCTGGTTAGATACACATTTGATTGTTCATCTTAAAAATTGTTCGCTGAAACTTTCTTAATTTTTGTCTTGCCATTGCAAGAAAATTCATCTATAAACTTTGGATATTAAATAAGATTTATAGAATGTAATTTGATTGTTCATTTTAAAAATGAATGTTTCTTAATTTTTGTCCATTTGCAAGAAAATTCATTATTAAATGATTTTTTTGGTTATAATTTGATTGTTCATGCTTAAAATCAAAAAAACTTTCTTAATTTTTGTCTAGTGTAATTTTTGTCTATACACATGCAAGAAAATTCATCTATCCACATATAGGGAAAAATGGATATTGGCGCATGGTTAGATAGACATTTGATTGTTTAGTCATGCAATATTAACTAACTAGCCAAGTATCCCTTTTAATAAATTATTTTAAATTATTTAATTAATTCAATTAATGTTTATTTTAGTTATTTAAAACTGCTTTAGTCTCTTAAGAATCCTATTGAAGTCTATTTTTAAAATTTTTGAGACCTTTGAAAAAATGGCTGTAAATTGTCAAAAAAGTTTTGATTAATTAAATTTTAAAGCAAAATATTCAGTGAAATCAAAAAAATTTTTTGAGAATTTTGCTTAAGTCTTCAGCTTTAGTAATAATTCTGATAAACTTTTTTAAATAAGATTTATAGAATGTAATTCTTGTTTCAGCTTTGTAAAAATTTGCTGGGATGTTTCTGTCCATTTCGTATATTATTAAATGATTTTTTTTTTATAAATGTTCTGCTATAAAATCAAAAAAATATTGTAATGGTTTATTAATTGAATTTTTAAATTCGAGAACAATGAAATGAAAGAAAATTGTAGTGATTTATTAAATAAATTTTTAAATCCAACGATAGTGAAATCAAACAAAATTGTAATGATTTACTAATTCAATTTTTAAATCCGAGACCAGTGAAATCAAACTAAATTGTAAAGTTTTATTAATTAAATTTTTAATCCAAGGACAGTGAAATCAAAGAAAATTGTGATGATTTATTAATTAATTTTTTAAATCCGAGGGCAATGAAATCAAAGAAAATTGTAATGATCTATTAATTAAATTTTTTAAATCCGAGGATAGTGAAATTAAAGAAAATTGTAATGATTTATTAATTAAATTTTTAAATCCGAGGAAAGGGAAGTCAAAGAATATTATTGAGATTTAAGAATTAAATTTTTATATCCGAGGACAGTAAAATTAAGGAAAATTGTAATGATTTGCTAATTAAATTTTTAAATCCGAGGACAGTGACATCAAAGAAAATTAAAATGATTTATTAATTAAATTTTTAAATCCAACGATAGTGAGATCAAAGAAAATTGTAATGATTTATTAATTAAATTTTTAAATTTGAGGACAGTGAAATCAAAGAAAATTGTGATGATTTATTAATTAAATTTTTAAAACCGAGGACAAGGAAATTAAAGAAAATTGTATGATTTACTGATTAATTTTTTTAAATCCGAGAACAGTGAAATTAAAAAAATTGTAATGATTTATTAATTAAATTTTTAAATCCGAGAACAGTGACATTAAAGAAAATTGTAACGATTTATTAATTAAATTTTTTAAATCCGAGGATCGTGAAATTAAAGAAAATTGCAATGATTTCTTCATTAAATTTTTAAATTCTAGGAAAGGGAAATCAAAGAATATTATTGAGATTTGTGAATTAAATTTTTATATCCGAGGACTGTAAAATTAAGGAAAATTGTAATGATTTACTAATTAAATTTTTAAATTTGTGGACAGTGAAATCAAAGAAAATTGTGATGATTTATTAATTAAATTTTTAAAACCGAGGACAAGGAAATTAAAGAAAATTTTAATGATTTATTAATTAAATTTTTAAATCCGAGGACAGGGAAATTACAGAAATTGTAATGATTTACTGATTAATTTTTTTTTAAATCCGAGAAGACTGAAATTTAAAAAAAAATTGTAATGATTTATTAATTAAATTTTAAAATCTGAGAATAGAGACAGTAAAGAAAATTGTAACGATTTATTAATTAAATTTTTAAAACCGAGGACAGAAAAATCAAAGAAAATTGCAATGATTTATTAATTAAATTTTTAAATCCGAGGTATGGGAAATGGAAGAAAATTGTAAGGTTTTATTAATGAAATTTTTAAATCCGAGGACAGTGAAATCAAAGAAAATTGTGATGATTTATTAATTAATTTTTTAAATCCGAGGATAGTGAAATCACATAATCTATGTAATAATAGGAAACCAATAAAATCATTATATATTTAGTTCTTCTGGTTAATTAACTCTACAAACTCTACTTTTGTGTAAATATAGTTTTACACAAAAAGTATAATACCTATTACCTACTATACTAAAGTATAATACCTATTTTTAGTCAGTCTCTTGAAAACCATTCTTCAGTGACTTAGTCAATTTTCGATAATGCTCGATAATCACTACTTGAAAACATTTTTAACGATAATTATTTCACTTTTACTCTGAATTGGGATTGAAAATAATAAAAAAACTGGCTTAAGAAAGCCTAGAAAAGTGTCTAATAAGGCGTAAAATTACGGAATTCAAGATTTTTACGATCCAATGCCGCGAGTTGCCGATCATCCGAAAAATCAAAGAGCTTCAGAAGAAAACCAGTTGCTATGACAACGTAGCTCAATTAACCCATACTGCTCAGACAAAGTGTTCCCAATTGACTGAGTTTTCTCTCTCTCTCTCTCTCTTTTTCTGAAGCAGAAATTGTCTCTGCTTTCAGACATATGGTCTTTGATACTCGAAAAAAGATGGAAACAGCTGAATCAAAGATCCTAGAATAGTGACAGTAGTGATTTACAAGCCATGCACTTTCTTTATTATAGATAAATGTTCAGATCATTTGATATGTATTATTGAGGGAGATTATTTTTTGAACATTTTATTATCGTATCCATTTTTTAGCTACAATGTTTTTCCCTTTCAAAAATAAGGCGGCCTGACGGCCAATTGGCTATATAGATTTCAGGTACGAATCCTGGCTGTGATATGGGTGTTTGTTATTGTTTCGGAATCCATGCTAACTGTAGATTCAGTGCAATTAACCTAAAGTGTGCGCAAAATGACCATACAGCTGCAAATCAAACCTCAAACTTTCAATAGTAATACAAATTTAAAGTTTGCGTTTGATTTTAATTCGGATAGGAAATTGGAAGTTTTTTTACAATTTTATATTAAGGTTGATTTAAAAGTACTTAACAGAATATTGTGATAATACATTGTAATGTATATATGTTGTTGTTTCTTATCCCACTTGGTAGCCAGCAATATCTAGACTAAGTCCAAGAACCCCTGTGGTCTCATGGAAGAAGGAAAAAGAGGGGCAGCGGCTGTTGGGATGGAGTTCCCGTAGTAGAAGACATGGCTTTGAGTAATTGAAGAAGGAGGAAAGTGCCTTCCGAGAGGACTTTTAGGGGAACTAACCCCCATTTGCGTATCGTTTGTGAGAAAACCAGGAAAGATGGCAAGATGCTGAACGTTACAAATGCCATCGAGTCTCTTCGTGTTTTCAAAAAGCGTCTACAACAAAGCCGCCAGCGGATTGAACCTCCGCCCTAATGCTCACCAGCGGCGCGCGTTGCCAATGAGCCACGAGTCGGGCTAATATATATATAAATATGTTCAATACAAAAACACGAAGATATACCACGAATCTTGTTTACAATTTAGAAAGGGATCGTCTCTTTATTACTTCTATGTTGGTCACAAAAATTTAAAACACTATACCATCCAATAATTTTGTAGATTTTTATATAATTTGATGATTTCTGGTATTTATTAGATCACACAATATTAATTTTTGATAGATTACATCATCTATTACAATAAAAATTTCATTTAAAATAATATCGATGTAAAATTCATTTAAATTTGATGCTTAAATATAAAGTAATTATTGAAAATTATTATCTAAAATTAAAACTAAAAGCTGTCACACAATTCCTTTTGATATTTTCTTAATATTGTTTTATTTCAATTCAGTTTATTGAAATAAATAATAACGCAGATAAAGTATGTGGATTTTTTAATACATCAACGGCTACAATTGTTCGCTAAAGCGTAAGAAATACATAATACATACATAGATTAAAATACATACATAGAAAAATACATAGTTCCCTCTGAAATCTATTAATAGATATCTTCAACAAATGCTTCAAAAAGATATTTTACTTTAATAATAAAGAAATTTGTGCGTGGAATCTTTTTCCACTTTCATTTTAAAACACGAAATGGAACTATTCTAGCAGTAAAATTCAGAATTGTCATTGTTACAACTGTGGTTTTGAGATACAATGCCTGCTCGGTTGTATTTTGCATGTGAAAAAATTGAAAAGCTTTCATCAAATTTCTGGAATCTCTATATCAAAGAGAAATTCCATTTCTATAAATATTTATGGAAGATTTCTAGTAAAAAAAACAAGAAGCAAACAATTTTTAAAATATATATGGTGTCGAAATATTTTTTCGAAATAGTTATTTTTTAATTTTTTTATATGTATAAGATGAAAACAGTTTTTTGAAAGATTTTGAAAACTGAAAGATTTTGAAAACTGAAAGATTTTTTTCTTCTAATATAATTCATACTAGAAGAAAAAAATTCCACTATTTTTAACAGATATTTAGAAGAAATATCGAATCAAAGGACATAAATAGAATTTATTTTAAATAAAAAAATTTATCCTAATTTATAGAAATTGAAATTCTAAAGTAACAAAGAACTACAATATAATAAATGTTACAAAAACAATCTGTAATGTGCAGATTTGGTAACTGTGTGTGGTTGGATTAATATTCTTGAGGCTGACATCATTATTTACACACGCACAGACACCACACATATACAAGTACAGACTATGTAATACATTTAAAAATGCATAATTATAGATTCGTGGAAGGATTTCACTTCTAATCCGAAAACACGATCCTGAGGTAAGTGCAGTGTGCGCGAGAGATGCTTCCTCTCTGAATGAGAATTTGTGGGCCAAATACTACGCCGAGTTGATTTCTATTTTGTAGCTCTAGGGTCATCTTGTGCACGCGAGGGCTAAACAGACTGGGACCCACAGTTTAAAGTGGAACCACTCAACATCCAATGCCACCACCAGGATTTGAAGCTGGAACCTACAGTACGAAATGCCAGAGCGCTAGCCAATTGACACATCAGGCCGCTAAGCAGAGTTGGGATTGTAAAATAAACGTTTCTTAGCAGGAGCTCGTAATTGCGCTGTTCTTCCCTCGGATGGAAGCCTCGAGGCTTATTGATAATTTTTCCTGAACGCTAAAAAAAATAATTTAGATTTGTAATCGCGCTTCATCCACGCTCTTGCAATGCGTCAGTAGAAGCACGGTTACAGATATATATATATATATATATAAATTTAAATGGAAATAATTATTTTATTTTTTTAAAGCTATGCATTGATTTTCATTTAAATGCAAGCGTATCTGTTATTATAATTTTTTAACTAATGAAATAAAAAGAATTTCAAACTATAATATAGCAGAATAATAGAAATATCTCCTGATTTTGTCTGGGAATTATTTCTGTTAATTTGTTATTGTATTAAACTTTACTGCTTTAGCACGATACATCTAACATGAATATGTCTTATGAGATAAAAAAGCGACGAAATTTGCATCTTAAAAGTTAAATAAATTATGTTAAATTAACTTCTCTGTATAAATTAATGCATAATTTTAAACAATTATAGCAATCTAATATACCAGGATAAGTTAAATTATGAATATATATCATATCAGCATCAGATATAATTTTCTACTACACCACACCACATCACTGTGCCTAAAGCTGAGTTGCCCATATACAGTTTGGGAATGATGTGGTGAGAAAAAGTCGGATTGGGTTCTGTGGCGCGCTACGGTCATGTGAGACCGAGACCTACGGCTTAAAGTGGATTCCGAAACACTGCAAGCGTCCATGTCACCGCCGAGATTCGAGCCCAATACCTATGGTACCGAGCGTCAGAGTGCCAGCCAGTCGGCCTATATAATGGTCTGATTCTCGTAATATTTCGTCATAGATTAACACTTCAAACATTTAATTTTAACAAAGCCCGACTCGTGCCTCAGTGGCAACGCTTGCCACTGGTGAGCATTAGGGCGGAAGTTCAATCCGCTGGCGGCATTGTTGTAGACACTGTTTCAAAAAACAAGGTTTGGTTTCGTTTGATTTGTCCTTCTGCATTCATATTTTGCCAACTTTAGGCTAAGCAGACCAGGACCTACAGTTTAACGTCGAAATCGAATCCCAAACAAATACTTGTACCCCAAAAATATTTAAAAATACAAAAAACAAATACTGCTAAACATCAGGTTCGAATCCATGCTCCGCCAGGATTCGAACCTGATGCTTGTGGTACCAAAGGCCAGCTTGGCTATCAGGCTGCTCAAAAAGGCGAGTACTCCCGACGGCGTTAGTGATGTTCAGCCTCTTGTAGCGTCATTTCTTATTAATTAAATTTGCATATGACGATAAAAATAATATATATTTATATATGAGTGATAATTAGTAAGTTGTGTTAAATCTTATTATTGGTTAATATTTTTTATGGGATTCAACAAGGATATATTTTACAAAAAAAATTAGAGGATAGAAAATCTGAAAATGAAAAGATCTTTTAAAAAGATACTTCATTTATTTCTAATACGTCTTAAAATACTTTTTGATTAGTCTGTATAGTTAACGAATCAATTTCGAAAACCGCTTAATCCTTTTCCCCTAAAAATGTGATGAAATAAATCTTCTAATAAATTCCAAATGAAACGTCCTTGAGAAAAGCAATCTTTTTATTAAATCCGAAGGAAAACATTTCCACTTTTTCATTAGTTTATATAGTTAACAGATCAATTTTAGGAACTTCTTAATCCTTTTTCCCCATATAGTGATGAAATAAATCTTCTAATAAATCCCAAATGAAAAGTGTTTTAGAAACTCAATCTTTTTATTAAATTAAATCAAAACATTTCCAAATCTACATCTCTCCAACAATTCCACTTTTTGATTAATCTGTATAGTTGACATATCAATTTGGGGAGTCACTTAATCCTTTTCCCCTAAAATGTGATGAAATTAATCTTCTAATAAATTCCAAATGAAACGTGTTTTAGAAACTCAATTTTTATTAAATTAAATCAAAACATTTCCACATCTACGTCTCTCCAACAATTCCACTTTTTGATTAATCTGTATAGTTAACATATCAATTTGGGGAATCACTTAATCCTTTCCCCCTAAAATGTGATGAAATAAATCTTCTAATGAATTCCAAATGAAACGCCTTTTAGAAACCCAATCTTTTTTTTTTTTTAAATCCGAATCAAAAAAATTCCACATCTACGTCTCTCCAACACTTCCACTTTTCTAATAGTCTGTATAGTTAACAGCTCAATTTCAAGAACCTCTTAATCGTTTCCCCCTAAAATGTAATGAAATAAATCTTCTTATAAATCCCAAATGAAACATCTTTCAGAAACGCAATCTTTTTATTAAATCCGCAGCAAAACATTCCCACATCTACGTCTCTCCAACACTTCCACTTCCATAAACTGTCATTAAAATGCACAACTTCATTACAATTCGAAGACACGTTACACATCACACATAAAAACGACAGACAACCAAATGAGAGAAATGCGAATAAAAAAAAGATCTGCTTTTCGACGGCAAAGGGCATATCCAATTAATCATCGTCCGATGCCACAGGCAGGAAAGGAACATATTTCTCCAGTTCGACCACCCCTTCGATTCACTGCACCCCCTACCGAGGGGTGACATAATTAATGACTCTTTAATTGCAAGTGAGAGACGCACCCTCAAACGTAGATATAGGGCAGAGAAAATGAAACTGCCATGCATTCGATTTTTTTTTTCTTTTTACGAATTGTTTTTATAATTCATTTGGAATAGGATTCATTTGTGAGGGAGTTTATATAAAAAAATATAATTTTGTCGTAGATAATTGAGTTTTTTACAATGAATTGCTTACATTTACTTATTATGTAAATAAATTTACGAGATATTTAATTGTTTTCTTGATTTTTCTGCCTTATGATTATTTATGCTTATGTCTTATGATTGTTACGTTTTGCCTTATAATTGTTTATGATTGTTTTGCCTCATTCAAAAATTAGAGGTGAAATTCAGCGTAGCAATTGAATAAATATAATTCATTTGAAAAAGTTACTGAGTTCAGAAAACTATTAATATTTATGTATTTAAAACTAAATTTCAATTTTAACACCCAAAGATTGAGGATATATTTTTAATTTTTCAAGATTTTTCTAAGAACTTCACTTTCAAAACTCACGAATTAAACGCATTCGCATAAATAGCTGTTTTAGCATTTGATTTGCTATTTATTTATTTTTAAAATTTCATCCAATGAATTAATTTTAAAAGTTTTATATTATTTTTTTTTATTAATTCTTTAGTTTGAAAGACATGGGATAAGATTAAAGTCAATATAAAAATATTTCAGTCCAATATTTTTTATAAATTTTATTTTTCTATATTTATAACGAGTCTGAATTTAGTAAAGTTTATTTTTCCTAGATATAAAGTTTCGTATTTTAAAGGTTTAACTTTTATAGGAACCAATATTTGTAGATTTTTGTACATTTAAAAGTTTATTTCATGTATATTTTGTACACCACCGATTTATTTTTATTTTTAAAGTCATTTGAAGAAATAAGGATATTTAATAATTATTAATAATTCATTCTTGGAATAATATTCATAATATTATATAAGCAGATTATTTTGGTTCTTTTTTAAATGCTATCAATTAACTTACAATATTGCTACGTTAGTATTTTTTTCCATAAAAGTCTATTCGTAAAATATAATAATAACGAAACAAACAAAATAAAAAGATTTAAACAAAGCATTAGTCTACATATTCCACAATTCCATTTATATTGTAACGGTATCATTACATGTAAAATTTAACTTGCTTACATCTATAATAATTAGATCTTAAATATTTAACATACATAAATTTTGTAACTTAATTATGGATATTTTTCTTCTTTAATGGCGCGACAGTCTTATAGTGGGCCAAGCCTTATACCAAATTACGAAACATGAGATGTTGTTTTATAATATTAAATAATGTATATATAATATAACTATATCAATTATAATGAAATTACTATTTTATATTCAGCATCTACAATAAACAACACTTTTCATTTTTCATTCTTTGTTGCTAATTCCTAGTACTATATTTTATTTGTTAAAATTATAATAAATTAGGGATTATTACTTTTTTTTGAAAATTTGTGAGTTAACTCTATTCCGATGATTTGAAGTAAAAAAATTCCTCTGTGTTGTAAGTAAAAGGATGTTTAGAAACTAATTTTATTTTTAACATAATGATTGTTGTGCTTAGTAACTGCTGATTGTACTCGTGTACATTTTAGTATGTAGGCTTATTAATTATTTTTACTTTGACAAATTAAGTTTATTTTTCCCTAAAGTTTTACTGAATTTTTACTTTTAAAAAAATATTTATGTTTCCTTTGAAATACAGAAAACATGATTTTATGTTAGAAGATAATGTAATTTATGTGTAAGTAATATGACAATATAATACATGTGTAAGTATTATGTTAATATAATATACGTGTAAAATGAAAGGCTTTCTGAAAAATTGCACGGAAAATTAAAAGCTCATCGCTGTATTTTGAGACATAAACCACTCAATAAAGAACTTTTCTTAATAAAAGTTGTTTTTTTTTCTAAAAGTATGAATCATATCAGTACTCTAACTTAGCATTTCAACACATTGAGGTCATGCCATTTTTGTTGCTTTATTTAAGTAACATTTAAAATATTTTATTCGGCAGGTATGCTGTATTACCTCGAGTGATTTATTACTTCGTCTTGACAGTTTTCCGTTAATGAATGGGTCGTTTCTGGTCAAAGATAACAAAATGAGGTCACAATGACTTTTTTGACTTTATTTATTTTGAATTTCATACAAATATTAGTTTTGAAATCTATCATAACAAACTATCTTTTTTTATAGCATAATGTAGACAGTTTTAAATTATTAATATAGTTACATTACTAGTATTACTCGTTAGATCACCGAAGTTAAGCATCATTGGGCGCGGTCAGTACTTGGGTGGGTGACCACCTGGGAACACTGCGTGCCGTTGGCAAATTTGGGACCTGAATGGCCGAGTGTCTAGCGCTCTGGCGCTCGGTGCCACAGGTTTCGGGTTCGAATCCCGGCGGTGCCATGAATGTTTGTAGTGGTTCGGAATCCACTTTAAGCCGTAGGTCCCGGTCTTCTATGACTGTAAGAGCGTCACGGAGCAAAAGTCAGGCTTCTACCTACGGGTGCTCCATCACAACAGAAGCTGCTTCCTTCCCCTTCAATCATGAGTCCATATGGGCTCGTGGGCTTGGCCAGCCAAGTGGGATAAGAAACAACAACAACAACAACAACAACACTAGTATTAAGTAACTTCGCTCAAACAGGATTGTAGAGAAAAAGAGTCTCTAATTCAGTAAAAGAATACTATAATTGTCCTTAAAATGTATCAAAACAGTAACTGAAAATGTAAAATGTCAGTAATATTTTAAATAAACATATACTTTTATATCGAGTGGCATATAAAATTTTCAGTAACCTTATTTACTTCCTACTTTCAAAAACTTCGTTGATTAGTTAGATTGATTAGATTAGTGTAATGTTCGTCGGTTGTTTGTACTGCTGGATCTGGGTAGGGTTGGGTTGAGACACAGGTTTAAGAACATACACCTTTATTTACAAGCACGTAAACACAACATAAACACTACAATAAATTTCAGAAGTTATTGAACGCATTTAAAGACATCTTATAGATTCGTGGTAGGATTCCACTTCTAAGCCGTAAATCTTTCATTTCCTATCAGGATGAGAGATTGTAACTGATGACAGCGTCGGTTGTGCCGTACGTCCTCTCGGGTGAGAGTCTCGATGTCTATATACCATTTTTTTTAACGCCAGAAGGGACGTTGTTGTGACTAATCCTCAATATCCTGCAGAGAGGGACGGACATCCCATGATGGAGGGAACGGGGCAGCTTCTGTTGTGATGGAGCACCCGTAGGTAGAAGTCTAACTTTTGCTCCGTGACGCTCTTACAGTCATATGAGACCGGGACCCCCGGCTTAAAATAGATTCAGCACCACTACAAGTATCCATGTCACCCGAAACCTGTGGTACCGAGCGCCAGAGCCACTCGACCATTCAGGCCCATTCACAAGGGACGTTCTTGCAATGAGTTGGAAGGAGCACGGTTACATTATGATTTTTAAGCTCAGGATTGCGTTCTTTTCAAATTACATAGACACAGATTGTTCTACTTCTGATGTTTCATTGGCGCAACAGCCCCATGGTAGGCCAAGGCCGTCTGTCTACTGGTAAATTTTATGCAGGAGATGTTTTCTTCTCATGGGTAGGGTTATCAAAGTTGCACCCATCGTTTTACTATAATAAAAAATACCCTATAAATTTGAATTAGATAGCTTTAATTAATAATTTTCTTATGCAAGAGATTATAAATCAAGAGTTTTGTTTTAAAAAGAACTTGAATTTCATTCTTGTTGAAACTATAACCATATTGTCATCTTCTTCATTGGAGTAACACCTCATGATGGGCCAAGGCCGTCTGCCTACTGACAGATTTCGAGACAAGTGATGATTTCTTTTTACGAGGTAGGGTTGTCAGCCTTACACCGAACCATTTATAGTCATATTAGAACGGAATCTACGGTTTAAGACGGATTCAGCCTGTGTTATCGAGCTGCAGAGCGCTAGTCACTCGGCCATCAGGCTCCTGTAGGTAAGTTATAAAAAATATTATTCTTTCAGCAGCTCCTTGTTCTTTCACTAATAAGGTGATTTATATATAGATTTTTTTCAATTCCTTCTATTAGCTCACACTCTCCCTATATATATCTTGTTCAAGTTTTCTATTGTTAATGAGATACTTTTTATTCATCCACTCAAGTTCAAATACATTTTTTTTTTAACTTGTAGTGGATGACACTTGATGTTAATACAGTGTTTGCAAATATTAATTCAGTAATTAAATTGAATTGATAAATTTTAGTTTTTTTTTAAATTTAAGTTTGCATATATCTACCAATAGATGGCGACAGATAAACTTAAAAAAATGAATGAAAGTTATTTATAAAGGACTTTCTGCCATAGAGTGAAAAAAAAGTAGGAACTCACTTTAATTTTTTTTTCTTTTTTAATATTACTTGTTAACCATTAATTAACTTGCTGACATCTATGATAAATAGAGCTAAAAAATTTAACGTACATAAATTTGGTAATATAATTATGTATGTTCTTCTTTAATGGCGCGATAGCCAAATGGCGATAGCCTACGGATTTCTGTCTACTGACAGATTCCGAAACATGAGATGCTGTTTTTTACGGGGTATATTTGTCAGTCCTACGCTCTACAGTTCTATTAAAGCTGGACCTAAGGTTTAAAATGGATTCCACACGACTACAAACATCCACTGCACCACCAGACACAGAATGCAAATCTGGTGAAGTAAGAAAATTTAAAAAAACAAAACTTATGCATATTTGAAATTTCGGACAAATTTTTGCAAATCACGGGGTTTGTTTGAAGTTACTAGATATAAAAGATGAAAAATAATGTCTTGGTTTTGTGTGTAGTTAGGATAAAAAGTCAAGCCAATTTTGTTTAGATAAACACAAAGTAAATGCGGAATTATTAGTGAAATAGTTAAAGTTATAAAAAAATTAAATTCTTATAGTCTTGCCAGCTGATATTTTTTTTTTCTAATCTTCAAAACTGATGATTGCTCTTTTGAGACGATGTTTTAAATGCTTTAATTTATATTTTAAAGTAATGTGATAATAACATTAGTAATCAAATAATAACAAATGTCTTCATTTTATAGAATAATTGTGTCATTAGTAATTTCATCATTTTGTAATAATGTATTTTATCCAAATCACACAATCTAATGTTATTGTATACTGTAATCATTCTTCTACATACGCACTGAAGAAATGGTCAGTTAGACTTTAAACTCTCACCAGGAGAGGAAGTATATTTTACGCATCCTATGCGTACAGTATCAGGTTTTCAGCTTGAAGTTGAATCTTTCATGAATCTATAATTGTATATCCATAAATGCGTTGCATATTAATAGTATATTTGTGGTGTTGGTTCGTGTGTAAATAAAGATGTGAATTCTCCAATCTGTGCCTTAAGTATCTCAACCCAATCACAACCAGTCACAATCTGGTTTCCCAACCTGCACACTACAATAAGACAATACCAAAAAATCATAAAACGTAAGAAGGCAAGGTGAACAAGCAAGACAAAGTTCACAAAACCAATTTTTATAATTTAAATTTTCAAAAACTGCATTTTAGGATTTTTCATGTATTAATTTTACTAAACAATTATAATCAATTTAAAATATTAATTACTCATATAAGAATGATGGATTATATACAGTTTCAACAATATTTTCCAAATTTCATTGTAATTAATGTATATTAATTAATTGACAGTTAATATATTAAGGGATTACTAATTAATATATTCAGTAAATTAAGGACACAGCAAACTAGTAATATATGTGAGATTAATATATTCAATTCGATGAATTATTTAACTGTAGGCCCTATATCAAAACACAATGTATCATATTAATCCTACGCAAAGCAACAGATGGATTTGACTGATATCAGCTTTCTGGAAATGATTCAAATAATTACCTGTTACTATTAACTAGTTCAGTTAAGTTATGCAGTGCTACATAACATTGCATTCTATGTTCAGTTAGCAAATGGTATTTATTTTGTAAATTATGAAGTGCCTAAAATAAAAATTCCTCTGACTTTTTAACTATCAAACTCTGATTAGCTTTTAATTTTTTGATCTCACTTAAATACAATTTTTAAAATTTAAATTTTCTGCCATGATAAACAGCAAAATAAACATATAAATAAAAAAAATAAATAAAAAATACAAGTAGTTGAGTTTAGGTTTTCTAAAATGTAAATGATGTTTGTAGTGGTTCGTAATCTACATTGAACAGTAGGTGCCGGTCTAATATGGCTGTTGGGCGTACGGCTGACAACTCTACAACGTAAAAATAAAAAAAAAAACATCTCTTGTCTCGAAATCTGCTTGTAGGCAGACATGAACCTGTTGCGCCACTGATGTTGTTGATGGAAATTGTTTTTGATAAAACTGTTAAAAAAAAATTGAAAACGAATTATAGAAGATAATTTTTTTCAATTTTAAATTCAATTAATGCACTTAGTTTTTGTTCGGAATCAGAAGTTACAAAATATGTTTAATTAATATTGTCCTTTATTTAACTAAATACTCATCATTGGCGCAACAGCCCGATGGCAGGCCAATGTCGTTTGCCTGTTGGCAGATTGCGAGACGGGGTAGGGTTGTCAGCCTTACGCCCAACAGTCATATTATACTTGGACGTGCAGTTTAAAGTTGATTTCGAACGACTAAAAGAATCCCTGGCATCGCCGGGACTCGAAACCGAAGCCTGTGGCCTTCAGATTCCTTAAAAAATTATGGCACACCATTACCTTTCTAAAACAAAGAAGAATAAAATGGGAAGAACTTAAGTTTTACATTCCTTTTTCTAAAAATTAAAACAGAACTTTTCTAAAGTTCCTTCAGCTGACATCGATTCATTTCTTTCATTATTTCTATTTCGATTAATTTATCGATTTCAAATTTGAATATTGCACACACATTTTTTTTAATACATTTAATAAATTTTTAACTAATATTGAGTCCATAAAAATAAACAGTATATCATGTTAAATACAAGGGTTGGTATAGCAAGTACATCTAGAAAATTTCAAGACCTAAGACCTTCATAAAATAAGATTTGACCGATGTGATTCAAAACATAGTAAGGAAAAGCACTAACAAATGCAGTTTTTTGGAGAAAATATAATTCTATGTACCTCAAATAGGAATGAAACAATATGTTAAGCTGTGTAACTCAAATTATTTGTAATAGTAACGACTGAAGCAGGAAAAATTAAAGTTTACTATTTTTTATGTGTTTCATTTGCATGACCATTATCTGTATGATATATCTTTTTTGCAGTTAAATAAAAATATATGAAATATTTATTAACATAAGCTATTATCGCCAAAAAGAAAAGGAAATTTACCAAACCACATTTAACAAAAATGTTTATTAATTTGTTAATGACACTCTTACCTCAACAGTTATTAGATCAACTGCTGTTGATTATGGTTACACGGTGCTAAAACTAAGCAATAAATGCAATTCCAAGGGGTAATATTCTTGCTAAGATATACTTATTCTTTTTCTTTGGTTAGATAAGTATTTGCATCAACACTGGTCTTTCGATAAAACATTTTTTTATAACACCTTACTGCATGCGTTTTATTTATTTTTGCGCTAAAATTCTTTCGCCATTCTTTGGAGCACTAAATGTTGACTGCGTTTTGAATTTCCCCCAAAAAAAATATATAGATTTTTTTTTTGTTTAAGATTTTTACATCCATGTAGAAAAAAATTACAAAAAAAAAGTGTACTATTATTCTTTATATTATTGGAAATGTACATGTTATAAAATTATTTGTTTATTAATTTATTATATTTATATGCTTTAAATATATATGTATATATAAATTAATTGTAAAAAAGGACTGATCCTGCGCTACATTAATATTAAATATCTTATTCTTTTTTGTAAATATGGTGTTTTAAACTTTAATTTAGTCTAATTTAATGTTTTTATATGTGATAATCTTAAAATATATCCAAATCGTGTTTAAGTTTTCCTGACATTAATACTGGTTGCTTTATTCTTCGCTTTTAAATAAGGGGGCAAAATCATGCCATTATTTTATGTGAGACGACTTCTAATTTTCAAATGATACTTATATGTTATCGTGCCTATATTTTGTATAAAAAATTGAATATAATATTTTTTTATCATCCATTGCATCGGTAGGTCTTGCAGCATTTTTTTTTTCACCATGTGAGTTTTGGCATGTTATTCCCGGGAGAGAGGAACGCGTGATATTTGACAAAAATATAACCAAGCAAATATATGACAACCTATCACATAAATTTCACAGCATACAACATGTATAGTGGGTAGCTATATTACATGCAATTAGTGTTTTGTACTAATGAGAACAACCACTCAACAGTCACTCAAATCTGATAGCTGATACTCGGTATCAAGTATAATGAGACTCATGAAATTAGCAAATATTTGTGCGACCTATACAAGCCGAAACAACTACAGATTGAATATGAATGATGCCATGAGTTGTTCCATCGTGATTGGTGATAAAACCACGAGCTGAGAAATGTCTACTCTAATGAGAAGTGAGGGAAACTGACCCTCCCCCCTTCTTGATGGATTGTCTTAAAAGGAGGTTTTTGGTGAAGAAGTTGGAGAGTTATGCGACTAGTCGACCAGAAGTGTTGTTTTGTCTTTTTTCCTCTGAAGTAACTGAACAGGCCGTAGTTTCCGCCTGGTTTTTCAAAGTGAACCCCCTGTGGTTTCGCTTATCACGGCGTGTGATAACTAAGGTTTGCCACAGACCAGGCAATTAGATTCGATGTAGGCTGGAGAACTTTGAAAATCATCGAACTTAGAATGAACTGTACTTGTGATTTAATAGTGCACTTGTAATTTAATTTTATATTAATTTTTAATTTCTTTGTATAACAGCCCTGAGTACATTATTTGTGTGCATATGTATATAGTGATTGTAAACAAAAATTAAAGTGTTCCCATAAACCTGAAAGTGGCTCTCTTCTTGAAACTATTGTAGGTCTAATATAGGCATATCGTATTTGAGAGCTCTGGCACTGTAGCTGTGTGCTTTACCACTGGGCGACAACTTGGATATTACAATATTAAGAATAAGAAAACGATATTTTGGAAAAAAGAGTATTTCTCAGAAAAAAGCATTCTGAAAGCGCTTCCATTCAATTTGATATTCGAAGAATAGGAAAACTTGTAATATTTGAATATTATTTAAACATCGAATTTTTCAAGTAATATTACATATAACACACACACACAAAACCGGAATAAATTCTAACTTAATTCATAACATTTGACACCTCCAAATCTTTTACAATTTTGACGTTACATTTTATAAAAGAGTATGATGCACGTTATGTTTACAGAAAACTTGTTATAGTAACAAAATGTAATGCAATATAGCACATTTTTATAAAGGAAGAATTAAACATAATAATAAATTAAAGTAAATGAATTTTGAGAACAAACCATTTAAATTTAAATGATTTTATATTATGAGGATTTATTAATTACTGTATTATAAATTTTTTTATATTTGAATCACTTAATAGTTTATCGAAAATATTTATGAAGGGTTCCATCATGGAAATGGAAAGCCATTCATAATTACTGATAACTGAAGCTAAGTTATGAGTTATTTCAATAATTGTTACTGATGATGTATTTAATCATTTTAATGATAATTTATCACCATTTTCCTATTATGCTTCTGATCAATTTGCGTTCTAGAGTTGATGGTCATTGTATATCAATTATTTATGATAATAAATTTAAACATAAATGACTCTTATCAAACTTATTTCAAATTTAATATTCAGTAATATGTATTGTAATATAAAATAAAATTTTAAAGCGCAGTTCATACTAGACTTTCGTTAAAAATGTTTTTTAAAATAAATTCAAAAATTGCGAAATAACAGTAAAAATTATTGTAAAAAATATTCTGTATATATTGTTGCATGTTTTTTATTCTTGCACAAGAAATATATTAAGTTGATAAAAGAATTACTCAGAATTTTTTAGTATATTTTACTAAAATTATTTCAAAGCCAGTTTCATTAAAAATTATTGCAATAACAATTCACTTTTTAATTAAGTAGTTTTAAAACGATTTTTAATTGCCATTAGTTATTAAATTGGTTCAATAATTTTTCCTTCATTAGATAATATCAATCCATTTTTAAAAAGGAAACATTACTCGCTTTTTAATTATAAGAAAAAGAATAATTACACTTAAAAAAGCGAATAAGTGATATTTATTCTTCAATTTTCCTGCAGGTACTTTTTAAGAACATTTGTAGATTCAAATGAATAATAGTCAAATGAGTCCTGAAAATCTTTCTATATTGAAAATGGTGTTATTTGTTAAAAAGAAAATGTGTTGTTTCCGATTGTTTATTTTTATTTATGAATTTTGATTGTACATTTTAAATACATTGTTCTTCAAACAACTTTGAACTGATAATGGCCTTATATTTGTGATTATTTCTTATTAATTATCCGGCTTTAATGTTTTAGAATAATATTTTAATTAAATAATTTCTATTTCATCTTTTCCATAATATTTAATAGTTTTTAACAGTTGACTTTTTTCACCCTTTTCATAACATCCCACATGAACTTTTAGTTGAAATATGTTATTTTTACTATGCGAATCAAATTACAACAAACTCGATATGCAGAGTTTTTATGTAGCGTTTTGATAATTAATTTGGCACTAGTACGAAATAGCACAATATAATGTTATCCAAAAATCGCTTTTATAAAAGCATAGTTAAAAAGGCCTACTTTAATTTTTAATTAATTCGAAATGTCTTTTGTTTTTTTATAAAAATACTGAAGTTACACAAAGCAAATTCATAACCATGGGAAACAAAGTTTCTAATTTTTAATAAAATTAGCTTTAACTTTCCAATAAAAAAATAATCGTTGTATTGTTACTTAATCAATATATTTAAGATATTTATTGCATTTACATAACGAAATCCCATAAATTTCCTATTTATACATCAGAAATTATTCGCGATTACAAAAATCTATTTTTATTTGCAATACATTTTTAGTAGTTATTTGATGATCAAATTGTAATTGTTCTTTATAATGGAACCCTTTGCCTTGAATTTAGATGCTACTGGAACTGTAGATATGTGTCAGATTCGGAATCAAGAAGACTACACGAAATTTGCTTTAACGTTCTAAGAAAAAATTATCGCTGTATTGTTACTTAATCAATATATTCAAGATATCTATTTAATTTAGATATCAAAAACCCTTCAATTTCCTATTTATACATTAGAAATATTTCCTAACTATAAAAATCAATATTCATTTGTAATCAATTCTTAGCATATTGAATATCTAGCTGTAACTGTTGTTTTATAATGAAGAGCATTTTGGCTTGAATTCAGACTACTGGAGCGGTAGATCTGTAATGTTACTTAATTAATATATTAAAGATATTTATTTCATTAACGTATCGATATCCTTTCAATCTCCTGTTTAAACAGAAGGGCTATGCGATTACAAAAATAAATATTCATTCGTAATACATTTTTAGCAGTTGCTTGATTATCTAATTGTTTTGTAATGAAGATGCATTTAGCTTGAATTAAGATGCGACTGGAGGTGTAGATATGTGTCAGATTCAATCTTACCCATCATGCACCACGAAGGCTACAGTACATCTCCACTTTTAGTCATTGAAAATTTAGAAACTTAATATCCAGGAGCTTTATCTACAGTTTCCACTCTTAATTTCTGATCCATTGGAAATGTTTCTAATATATAGATGTATCGCGTCAGTTCCTGATGTAAACGTGTAAGCTTTCACTGAGCTTAATCAATTACGAAACCGATAGGACCAACAACCAGGTTTCCTTGCACCAATTTGATACATAAAAACTTGTAACACTTTTATTTAGTGTAATGTTTCTCTTATTCTTTTTTCACTTTTGAAACGGATTTAAACAGTTATAGGTGTATAAAAGCCAAATTAATTTAAAAAAATTAATTACATTTTCTGCCTTGCATTATTTCTGAAATTTTATATCATCGGTTATTTTACTTATTCTAAAAGTCTTTTTTACGTACTCATATATCCTAAGTCTGACAAACATTGAATTTAAAAAATCATATCAGAATTCATTCATACCTATATATAAATAGATTATATTAGTATATTTAAATAGTATATTTACAAATTTAGTATACTAAAAATGGAAGCCCATCCATCATATATCTCCAGATCGTGCCAACAAAAGATATATCTTAGGGCATTTATTCCTAGTCTCAAAAATCCTCGAAACTATTTCGGCAGCGATTGCTTTTGAGGTAGGACAGATAAGAGCATTTGAATTTTCTGACATATAGTTTGGTATCTATTCCTCAATATTCATTTCAAGTTCTCATAAATTGAATGAATAATGAAACCTTGTAAATATGCCTATTAAAATAATTTAATTAGCAATCTATGATTCAATTAACTACCTAATATAATATAAGAAGATAATAAAAATATGCAATATTATCTAAACTTACTTTAGTATTTAAGTCATCATGAAATCTTAAAGAATTAACCGAAAAATACAATTTCTTTTTTCTTTCTAATGCAGCTGGAAAACTCTTAGACAGCTTGGTCTTGGATACCTTAAGGCAAGCGCTGCACAGACGTTACTCACTTTGAATTACCCAGGGGGCGCGTTTAACTTAAAGATAAGCCACGGACGCGGAGTAACAATGCCCCCGCAACGCTCTGTGATCCTATTAGACCGGGACCTACGGTTTAAAGTGGATTCCGAACCACTACAAACACCCAGGGCACCGCCGGGACTCGAACCCGAAACCTGTGGTACCGAGGGCCAGAGCGCTAGCACTCGGCCATTCAGGCCCTAAAATACAGTTTCAAAAAATGCATTTAAAAAAATGACAAATTAAGTAAATGGTCTGGCATTTGTTTGTATATAACATGCACAAAATATTCATATACAAAAATTCCAATATCAATAAAAAAATAACATCATTCTATAATTGCACATTCTGAATCTAAAATTGAGGATATTCGAAAATATTTAAATTAATAAAAAAACCACTTTAAGCAACATTATTTTTTTTTTTAATTTTTAAATTGCGGTTATTATTTTCTTACAAGACATACATGTATATATACTCTACATCAATGCCAAAATAAGATATATTGAACAGTGAATGAGTAGAAGTAACTTGATTAAGTAAAGTAAGGAATCATAAGTAATCGAAATTTTTTATTTCCATTTAAAGTCTAATCTATTTTAAATCATTTCTTTTAATAAAGCTTGCAACTATAAATAAATAAAGTTAATGATAAATGAGGAATTTGATCTTTCAATTATAAACTATGAAACATATTGAGTACTTTAGCACTAGACTAGTACTAGACACAGTACGAAAATAGTGTTGTTGTTGTTTCTTATCCCACTTGGCTGACCAAGCCCACGAGCCCATATGGACTCATGATTGAAAGGGAAGGAAGCAGCTTCTGTTGTGATGGAGCACCCGTAGGTAGAAGCCTGACTTTTGCTCCGTGGCGCTCTTACAGTCATAGAAGACCGGGACCTACGGCTTAAAGTGGATTCCGAACCACTACAAACATCCATGGCACCGCCGGGATTCGAACCCGAAACCTGTGGCACCGAGCGCCAGAGCGCTAGACACTCGGCCATTCAGGTCCCAAATTTGCCAACGGCACGCGGTGTTCCCAGGTGGTCACCCACCCAAGTACTGACCGCGCCCAATGATGCTTAACTTCGGTGATCTAACGAGAACCGGTAACGAAAATAGTAATAATATTATAAAAATAATAAATAAAAAATGGTAAATACAACAAAAATTCCGCACAAAATCAGACACATGACAAAAACTACTTTTTTTAAAACTGTTTTTAATTATTTATATTGCAATATATTTATATTTCTTACTATATTTTACAGTGCTAAATATTTATGTCATAATATATATATATATAAATATATATATATATATATATATATATATATATATATATATATA
>BPLQ01009284.1:388812-404762 GCA_021605075.1 Caerostris darwini
CAATGAAGAATAAAAGGAGTGACTTCCAGAATGTCAAATCCCATTTATAAGCAGATATTTCTGCAAAATATATTCACAGTCAGTAAAGCGTCGAATCTTTTCGATTCTGGAAGCAATGACCGTAGCCCAAGATGTAAAGGAAATATTATTTACTTTAAATAATCATTAGCATAAGCGTATTTCTATTGAATTTAATCATGAATTTCTGAATTTCTATTGAATTTAATCATTATTGAATTTCTATTGAATTTAATCATCATTCTTAGTATTAAATTTAATCATCTTCAGTAACATCGAAAAAAATGCCGTGAAACAAACGTTGGCATTCTTTGTTTGTTTAGTTAGATCTTAGACGTCATTTTATGTAACTTCACTGCATTTTTGAGTATTAGGAAACAAATGTTTTTCTCACATCACTCACATGGAAGCCATCAAATTTAGGAGACTACTTTTGAAATAGTCACTTTTTTGAAAATCGCTCAACAACATAGCTATTTGGCAAAAAAAAAAAAAATTATTAAAACAACTTTGTAATGAATTCAAATATTTTATGCCCTTTTGTTGAAGTTCTTATACAACAATTTTTATTTTTTGAAGACTTCTTTTTAATAAATACAAATATTTCATGACTTTCTATTGAAGTTCTTATGCAACATGTTTTATTTTATTAAAACGACTTTGTAAAGAATCCAAATATCCCATGCTTTTCTGTTGAAATTCTTATACAACATGTTTTATTTTATTAAAAAAACATTGTAATCAATCCAAATATTACATGCCTTCCTGTTGAAGTTATTATGCAACATGTTTTACTTTTTAAAACAACTTTGTGACGAATCCAAATATGTCATGCCTTTCTGTTGAAGTTATTATGCAACATTTTTGATTTACTAAACTATATTAAATTATTACTAATTTAATTAAAATTATTACTAATTTTTTAGTAAATCTTTTGGAAAAAATTTATTTGAAAATTTTTGAGTTTACTTTTAATTAAAATATAGTTAATTCCTTTCATTTACCCTTAGGAACTTTTGTATATATTAAAACAACTTTGTATGTATTTAAACAACTTTGTATGTATTTAAACAACTTTGTATGTATTTAAACAACACTTTAACATTTATTACTAAAAATCAATTATTTCTAATATGAAGATTAATTCTATTCTTTTAAGTCTAATATTAAGATTATAAATAGATTTTTAATTACTAAACACCTAAAATAACATAAAATTGACTTTTATATATTTTTTAAGAAAAATTGTTCACAAAATAATTTTTTTTTCTAGAGAAATGAGTGGGCGATATTTACCAAAGTTTGTCCTTTTTTTATCTAAAAAAAATTTTAAAAAAATATATTGGCAATAAAACAGTAATAAAAATGCGAAAGTACCATTATATTGGTTAATTCGAGCATTTCATTTGTTTGTTACGAAACTTTTGTTAATTTCAGCAACTATTTTGAAGATAATCCTATTCCGACCAAATGATTTTAAATCTAATTATAAAAGAAAATTCTACCCATATTGAAGTCTTTTTCTAAATCAAATAAGCATAATAGAAACTAAAATAATTTGCACGTTTTTTTAATTAATATATATATAGCTTCTTGTCGTAGTATAAAATTAATATGATCCTGACAATGAAAGAATTTAAACACTTTTTTTTAACTATTTCTAAATAGAATAAGGGATGTAATCTCTCCTATTGTCATTATTAATTTTTTCTTTCTTCATTGTCATCTATAGGTCAGCAAGCTAAAAAATTTTAAACATAATTTTTAAGTATTTCAAAAGATATCGGGAGCCACTTTGTTAGAAATCATTCTGTGTAAAAACGTATTAATTTTTTTTTTTTTTTTTTCATTTTCCACTGATGCCTTTGGATCTCTTCTTAACAAATATGAGACAACCTTTAAAACAATACAAAAATTTATATCTGATTTGTCTAATTGATGAAAGCAAACCTACCTTATAAACAATTAAAAAAATTTAAAATATAATTACTTATTAATGATAATAAATTTGTTTTTCAGTTAGTCGTAAATTTGCTTTTAAATGATAATTTTTTCAAGCTACTTTTAGATACGAAAATGCGAATTTTTTTTTTAAAGTTTCATTTTTGAAATTAAGCTTCTAGTGCAAATATATAGGTGTTATATTACTTATATTTTGTAATTCAATTAATATGAATTATAAATGAAGAAAATATTATTAAACCTCACCAAAGTTATTTTTCAATTTCTTGGAAAACGAGTTAATATTGTGTTTCATTTTGTGTCATAAAAATTTATATTTGAGGTAAATATTGATTTCTTATTTTATTATTAATAAAATATAAGATACATTAAAAATTATTATATAATCACCAAATTTATATATTCAATAATTAAACATAAATTACTAATGTCGGTATAATTGTTCATTATATATTTAGATAAAATATATATATAAAGAAAATGAAATTCATATAGCCATAATAAAGAAGAAACATATGATTTTTGTCATGAAATTAGAGTGTTTTGTTAGCATTCGTTAATATTTTAAAGGTTAGTTAGTATTTTTAAGAGTGTTATTTAGTATTTTAAGAGTGTTATTTAGTATTTTAAGCTTAGTGAGTGTTAGTTATAATTTTAAAAAAGTTACATGATATTTTTAAGCATAGTTAGTTAGTTAATGTTGTTTAGTATTTTTAAAAGTAGTTAGTTAGATTAGTGTTAGTTTGTATATTTAACTTTAGTTATTAGTTAATGTTAGTATTTTTAGGGTTAGTTATTTGTTAGTTAGTATTTTTAGGGTTAGTTATTAGTTAATGTTACTATTTTTAGGTTAGTTATTTGTTAATGTTAGTTAGTATTTTTAGGGTTAGTTAGTAGTTAATTTTAGTTACTATTTTTACAGGATCAATTCATGAGTTCCATCTGCTTTAATTGATAGTAGAATATGAGAAAATACATAAGTGTTTTTTTTTTAAATCAGGAAAACTTTTGAGTAAAGAACAGTACATTTTCCCCACTTCTGTCTTATTCATCACAAAAATTCACTTCTGCGTATAAAATACCATAATTGTACATATCTATCATATTATATTATGTATACCTGGTAATTTATCGAGTTCTTACTAAAAAAAAGTTTGATTCACAAGAAAGAAATAGGAAGGCACGAACCTTCAAGAGCTTGTTTTGTTTTTCTTTGGAAAAGTATTTGCGTTGATGAGAGCTGTCTTATGTCGATTAACAGAGGTTAATGAGTATTTTTTTGCCCTTTACCTTTTCCTTTCATCCTCCTAACATTGCACTGACAAAAATAAAAGTGAATTTATCAAAAAAAAATGTAATGGAAGGCAAAAAACGTATTTGCTTCCCACAAGGCACGAAAAGAAAGATGCAATACATCTCCTGTTGCATTTTTTTAGCCCTGTGACGAACTAATCCACGCCTCCTCTTCAGCTCTGGAAAACAGCTACAAAAATAAGTAGAATCTTAAAAACTCTTCAAAGAAGGTAGTTAAAAAATTTGGAATTTAAAAAAAATAGGTAAAAAAAAAAATCCTTTAAAGCTTAGGTTCAACGAAAAAGTAAAAAAAACCTGTTATTTGGATATTTGGTAAAAGCAGAGTGTACAATTTTTTTTTTACCATTTAAAAAAATTTATTTTTGCAATGCAATTTTTTGTGATAGTCTTTAATTGTTGAAGATTAAGAAACCTTTAATTTCCTCTGTTTTAAATAAAAATCTTGAAGCATTTAAGAAAAAAAATAAAAACTGAATGCCACACACTTTTAAACAGCTTAAATAATTCTCAGATTAAAATACAGTCAATTTCAAACCTAGTAACAACTGATAATTATTCTTAATATTTATTTTACAATTTGATAATAATTACACTTTTTTTAGTTCAAGATTCTTCATGATTCTTATTTTTTATTTTGTAAACATAAGTTACAATATTATCGTAATGATCCTACCTAACAATTATTACGGTATTAAGTACAGTTATTTAAATGATTAATAAAGATGAGGTAGCTAAAATGTTTCATTCAAAAGATTCATGTAAATCTGTAATTGTGGGATATGTTTTATACAAATGATTGTCAGGCTTTTTTGATTAATGATACTCTTGTTACATGTTTATTAATAATTAAATAATTAAACTTATATTAATAATGTCGATATAATTTTTTGGTAGATATTTATATAAAATATGTATTTGAAAAAAATGAAATCCACACAGCCATTATAAAAAAGATACAATTGATTTTGTCAAGAAATTAGGGTATTTTGTTTCAGTTCAGTTCAATATTTGTTTTGTATTGTGGCTCTTCGGTCATTTTTGAAAGCACTGGACTAATTAGACGACACATACAATTTAAAGGGCATTCTGAAATACTAACAAAACTCCATGCCACCGCTAGGATTGGAACCTGAAGCTTTGGTACCATAGGTGAGAGATCATTTTACGAACTTCATAATTAGTATTTTTAAGGAATCGATTACTAAGTTTAATATGCTTTATTTGATAATAGAATATGAGAAAATACATGGACGTTTTTTTTTTAATTAAAAAATTTTTTCAGGACCAGGTAGTATATTTTTTTCATTAAAGAAGTATTTAAAAAATTAATTTCTCGCACTGTCAAATTTTGACTTCTGTCTTATTCATCGCTAAAATTCACTTGTGCGTATAATTTACCATGATTGTACTTATCTAGCTTATTATATTATATATACCTTTTCTTAACAAAAATGGTAATTTATCGTTCTTAATAAAAAAAATGTTTGTTTCTCAAGAAAGAAATAGGAAGGCCCGAACCTTCAAGAGCTTGTTTTGTTTCTCTTTTGGAAAAGTATTTGCGTTGATGAGATCTGTCTTACGTCGAATTAAAGAGGTTAATGAGTCTTTTTTTTGCCCTTTACCTTTTTCTTTCAACGTCACAACTTTGCACGGAGAAAAATAGAAGTAAATTTATATATAAAAACATGTAACGACAGGCGAAAAACGTATTTGCTTCCCACAAGGAACGGAAAAAAAGATGCAATACATCTCCTGTTGCATTTTTTTAGTCCTCTGACAAACTAACCCACGCCTCTTCAGCTCTGGAAAACAGCTACAAAAATAAGTAGAATCTTAAAAACTCTTCAAAGAAGGTAGTTAAAAAATTTGGAGTTTAAAAAAATTTGGGGTTTAAAAAAATTTGTTAAAAAAAGTCCTTGAAAGCTTAAGTTCAACGAAAAAGTAAAGAAACGGTTATTTGGCAGAGTGTTCAATTTTTTTTTTTACCTTTTTAAGAAAATGTGTATAGCAATATATTGCGAATAGTCTTTAATTGTTGAAGATTAAGAAACCTTTAATTTCCTCTGTTTGAAATAAAAATCTTACAATCTTTAAGAAAAAGATAGAAATTGAATGCCACACACTTTTAAACACCTTAAATTATTCTTAGATTAAAATACAGTCGCTTTCAAGCCTGCTTATATCTGATGATTACTCTTATTATTTATTTTATAATTTGATAATGATTACACCTTATTTAATTCAAGATGCGTCATCATTTTTTTTTATTTGTAGACATAATTTACACTATTATCGTTGTATTTAACCTAACTAATAGTTATTACGGTATTAAGTGCAGTTATTGAAAGATATGGTAGCCAAAATGTTTCATTCAAATCTTCTTGTAAATCTGTAATTGTGTAATAGGTTTTATACAAATAATTCTCAGTCTTTTTAGATTAATGAGACTCTTGTCAAACCTAAATTAATAATTAAATAATTAAACTTACATTTTTAATGTCGGTATAACTGTTTATTAAATATTCGGATAAATTTATATTTGAAGAAAATGAAATCCATATAGCCATAAAAAAAATTAAGTGCTGATTTTTATCATGAAATTAGAGTGTTTTTTTCATTCACAGTTCAAGGATTGATTTGGTTTGTCGCTTTACGATCAATTTTTGTACACTTTGGTCCAAATAGACTGGTACCTATCATTTAACTTCGATTCCAAACCACTAACATACATCCCTGCCATCTAAGGGATTCGAGCATGAAGCCTGGGTACCGAAGGCCAAAGATCATTTCAAGATGAAAGCACTTCATATCTAATATTTTTTAAAGAATCAATTACTGAGGTTCATCTGCTTTAATTGATAGCAGAATATGGGCAAATATACATGAGCGTCTTTTTTAAAATCGCGAATATGTTTGAGTACAGAATAGTACATATTTCTTGTTAAAGCAGTAATAAAAAATTTATGTCCTGCACTGTCTAATTCTAACTTCTGTCTTATTCATTGCAAAAATTCACTTGTGCGTATAATTTGCCATAATTGTACATATCTGGCATATTACATTATATATACCTGACATTTTCTTCCAACGTCCTAAAATTTTCCAAATAAAAATAACCACTATGTCAAGTAATTGCACTGTCAAATTATGACTTCTACCTTATTCATCGCAAAATTCACTTGTCATAATTGTACATATCTAGAGTATTATATTATATATATCTTTTTTTAAAAAAACGGTAATTTATCGAGTTCATACTAAAAAAAATATTTGATTCACAAGAAAGAAATAGAAAGGCCCGAACTTTCAAGAACTTGTTTTGTTTTTCTTTTGGAAAAGTATTTGCGTTGATGAGAGCTGTCTTACGTCGATTAAAAGAGGTTAATGAGTCTTTTTTTCCCCCCTTTACCTTTTGCCCTTTACCTTTTTCTTTCAACGTCCTAGGATTTCACTGAGAAAAATAAAAGTGAATTTATAAAAAAAAAAGTAATGACAGACAAAAAAACGTATTTGCTTCCCACAAGGAACGAAAAAAAAAAGATGCAATATATCTCCTGTTGCATTTTTTTAGCCCTGTGACAAACTAATCCACGTCTCCGCTATTGATCTGGAAAATAGCTACTAAAATAAGTAGAATCTTAAAAACTCTACAAAGTTGGTAGTTAAAAAATTTGGGATTTAAAAAAATTAGGTAAAAAAAATTCTTAGAAGCTTAGGTACAATGAAAAAGTAAAGAAACTGTTATTTGGATGTTTGGTAAAAGCAGAGTGTTCAATTTTTTTTACCTTTTAGAAAAAATGTAAGTAGCAATTTTTTGCTATAGTCTTTAATTGTTGAAGATTAAGAAACCTTTAATTTCCTATGTTTTAAATAAAAATCTTAAAACCTTTAAGAAAAAAAGACAGAAACTGAATGTACACACTTTTAAACACCTTAAATAATTCTCAGATTAACATACTGTCGATTTGAAACCTACTAATCAGTGATGATTATTTTTATTAATTATTTTACTACTGATAACGATTACACTTTTTTTTAGTTGAAGATTCTTCTTCATTTTTTTTATTTATTTCGTAAACATAATTAATAATATTATTGTGTTGATCCCACCTAACAATTATTACGGTATTAAGGTACAGTTATTTAAATGATTAATAACGAAGAGGTAGCCAAAATACTTCATTCAAATTATTCGTGTAATTCTGTAATTGTGTGATAGGTTTTATACGAATGATTCTCAGGATTTTTTTGATTAACGAGACTCTTGTTAAATCCTAATTAATAACAATATAGTATATAATAACTTAAATTAATAATGTCGGCCTGATTGTATATTAAATATTTGGATAAAATATATATTTAATTAAAAGGCAATCATATAGTCATTATAAAAAAGAGACAGCTGATTTTGTCATGAAATTAGAGTATTTTGTTTCACGGTCAGTTCAAGGTTTGGTTTAAAGTGTAGCTTTTCGGTAATTTTTTTGCATATATTAGACTGGCACCTACAATTTAACGTGGATTCCGGTCCACTAAAACACATCCATGCCACCGCCAGGATTCGAACCTGAAGCCCGTGATACCAAGGGCCAGAAATCATTTCAAGGTGAAAGAACTTAATGGATAGTACTTCTAAGGAATCAATTACTGAGTTTCAACTGCTTTAATTGATAGTAGAATATGAGCAAATATATAAATGTCTATTTTTAAATTGCGAAAAGTTTTGAGTTCAGAATAGTGCATTTTTCCTGTTAAAGCAGCATTAAAAAATTAATTTCCTGCACTGTCTACTTCAGATTTTTGTCTTATCCCTCGCAAAAAGTCACTTGCACGTATAATTTGCTGTAATTGCGCATATCCAGCGTATTGCATTATATATATCTTTTCTTAAAAAAACACCCGGAAATGTATCGAGTTATTACTAAAAATATAATGTTTGATTCCCAAGAAAGAAATAGGAAGGCACGAACCTTCAAGAGTTTGTTTTGCTCTCTTTTGGAAAAGTATTTGCGTTGATGAGAGCTGTCTTACGTCGATTAAAAGAGGTTAATGAGTCTTTTTTTCCCCTTTACCTTTTTCTTTCAACGTCCCAACATTTCAAGGAGAAAAATAAAAGTGAATTTATAAAAAAAAAAATACAAAAAAAAAAAATGTAATGACAGGCAAAAAAACTTATTTGCTTCCCACAAGGAACGAAAAAAAAAGATGCAATACATCTCCTGTTGCTTTTTTTTTACTCTTCTGACAAACTAATCCCCGCCTCCTCTTCAGCTCTGGAAAACAACTACAAAAGTAAGTAGAATCTTAAAAACTCTTCAAAGAAGGTAGTTAAAAAATTTTGGATTTAAAAAAATTAAGTAAAAAAAATCCTTAAAAGCTTAGGTACAATGAAAAAGTATAGAAAAGGTTATTCGGATGTTTGGTAAAAGCAAAGTGTTCAAATTTTTTTTTTTTACCATTTAAAAAAAAATGTATATAGCAGTTTTTTTGCGATAGTCCTTAATTGTTGAAGATTAAGAAACCTTTAATTTCCTCTATTTTAAATAAAAATCTTAAAACCTTTAAGAAAAAAAAAGAGATAGAAACTGAATGCCACAAATTTTTAAACGTCTTTAATAATACTCACATTAAAATACAGTCTGTTTCAAACCTAGTAATCATCGATGATTGTTTTTATTAATTCATTTTACTATTTGATAATGATTGCACTTCTTTTTAGTTGAAGATTCTTCATCATTGTTTTTTTTTATGATTTTATTAACATAATTTATAATGTTATCGTATTGATTCCACCTCACAATTATTACGGTATTAAGTACAGTTATTTAAATGATTAAGAAAGATGAGGTATCCAAATTTTTCATTCAAAATCTTATTGCAAATCTGTAATTGTGCGATAGGTTTTATACAAATGATTCTCAGGCTTTTTTGATTAATGAGAGTCTTGTTATATCTTAATTAATAACTAAATAATTAAACTTAAATTAATAATGTCAGTATAATTGTTTACTAAGTATTTAGATACATATATATTTGAAGAAAATGAAATCCATATAGCTATAATAAAAAAGGAAAAGCTGAATTTTATCATGAAATTAGAATGCTTTGTTTCATTTCCAGTTGCAGGTTTGGTTTGTCGCTCTAAGTTGAATTTTTGCATACTGGGGGCTAAAGACCCTGGAACCCATAATTTAATGTGGATTATACTGTGAAACTACAAACAGACGTTCATGCTATCACCAGGATACGAACCTGCGACGTGTGGTACTATAGTTCAGACATTATTTCAAGGTGAAAGAACTTTACAGTTATTATTTTTAAGGAAACAATTACTGAGCTTCATCTGCTTTAATTGATAGTAGAGTATGGGCAAATAAACAAATGTTTTTTATTAAGTCGCGTAAAGTTTTGAGTACATAACAGCACTCACTTACTCCTCTGACAAACTGATCCACGCCTCCTCTTCAGCTCTGGAAAACAGCTACAAAAATAAGCAGAATCTTAAAAACTCTTCAGAGAAGGTAGTTAAAAAATTTGGGATTTAAAAAAAATCAGGTAAAAAAAAATCTGTAAAAGCTTAGGTTTAACAAAAAAGCAAAGGAAAGGTTATTTGGACGTTTGGCAAAAGCAGAGTGTTCATTTTTTTTTTTTTTTAACATTTAGAAAGTGTATATAGTAATTTTTTGCGATAGTCTTTAATTGTTGAAGATTAAGAAACCTTTAATTTCCTCTCTTTTAAATAAAAAGCTTAAAACCTGTAAAAAAAAAAAAGTAGAAAACTAAATGCCACACACTTTTAAACATCTTAAATAATTCTCAGATTAAAATACAGTCGATTTCAAACCTACTAATAAGTGATAATTATTCTTATTATGTATTTTAATATTTGATAATGATTAAACTTTTTTTAAGTGCAGATTCGTCATTATTTTTTTTATTTTGTAAACGTAAGTTACAATATGAACGTAATGATTCTGCCTAACAATTATTACCTTATTAAGCACAGTTATTTAAATGATTAATGAGGATGAGGTAGCCAAAATGTTTTATTTAAAATCTTCGTGTAAATCTGTAATCGTGTGATAGATTTTATACGAATGATTCTCAAGCTTTTTTGATTCATGAAACTCTTGTTAAATCTTTGGAATACAACTTTTTTTCACAAGGCCTCTCACTTGAAAAATGTATTCTGAATAGCATATTATCAATACTTTAAATGGATTGATTTGCTTAAATAAATGAAATATATATATATATATTTATGATACAAAATTTAACTGACAAATTTACTACCCGTCATTTAAGTTCGGATAAATCTGCTATTACTCATGTGCTAAGAAAATATGAGCTTTCATCTTGATTTCTTTCTCGGCATAATTACACAGAAGTATTTGGTAATTATCTATAAAAATAGTTTCATATAATAAATGTTCGTAAATTATTCACTTTAACTGCTCTATTTGTTACTATAGACAATAGCCAATTTATAACCGCAATCGTATATATGGCAACAGCTACTACAACGCATCAGCAACGCCCTCTGTAGTTAACTTCAGTAAATGGATCTTCTTCAATATTGGCATATGTATCTAAACTGCTTCTTCAGTAATGGCTCCAAACTCTCTGGTGTGATTGAATGTAACAGCTTTTTTTTTCTTTGTAATTAACTTTGATGTTTGTTCTTAAGTAACTTAAACTTTAATAAAACAATTGTTACTTAATTTGGGCCCATCATAATTAACTCTATTTATTGTAACTGTTCCGTAGGTATATGTGCAACAGCTACTGCAACGCATCACTAGAAATAGAAATTTCTTCTGTAATGCTTAAGAACTCTCTTGTGTGGTTGAATGAAACGCCTTTTTTAAACATAACTTTGATTTTTTTCATGTAACTTAAACTTCAATCATAAATATAACTTCATAATTAACTCTATTCCCACTTTCACACAATTAATGCTCATAATAACTGGTTAATCATGTTGAACATAAATTATGTAATTACAACTTATATTTTAATCTAGCATGATAATTTTACTAATCCTATATTGCATATACATTTCAAGTTAATTAAAGACTATATGAGGAATCGTTCTTCATTGATTCTTATGACTGATTCAAGTGAAAAATGTGAATTAGTTTTTCATTTGAATCAACTTTAAGTAATTATTACTTCCCTTTTTGAAAATATAATTGGAAAAATTAAGTGCATTATTTAATTTTTAAAAATTATTTCAATGCACGTACTAGAAAACCGTACATTATTAATTTGCCGGATTAATTAAAATCTTTCGACTGATTCACAAATAGGAACAAATTGTTTTTTTTTGTTTTTGTTTTTTTTTTTTTTTTGGTTGTAAGAGATATTTATTTATTATTTAAAAGTGATTATATAAAAGTATTATACATTTCGTCAAAGGGCTTATAATATTTTAAAGAATGTAATATATCTGAAAATTTGATAGCAATACCTTATAATTGAATCTTTAAAAATTATCAAATTTTTTGGATAAACTTCTCATATTCAATAAGCTTCATTATCTCTTTTGTAAAATATTACCCAAATTTCTTTTTCAAAATTAATTCAAATAAATTAATTTTTGTTAATCAATATATTTCAAACAATATCCTAAAATAATTTTAAAAGTTTACAAAATTTCGTTGATATAAACAGCTACTTCAGATAGATGATTATAAAATAACGATATTCGATTTTAAAGATTAAATATTGATTTATGAATTAAGAATTTAATAGCTTCATAATTTCAAACATTTTTTTTAAATTTGAAAAAAAATGCTAATTTATCCAAAACTTATTATACTTCCTCATTCAATAATTTTAATTATTTAATGGAAATTTTCAGAAATAGTCAAATTGGCATGAATCAAGAAGAAAAATAATTAATTTATTTTTGTATTTATTGAACAAGCTCAGGGATAAATTTTATTTTGATACAATATCTAAAAGTCAAAAATAAATGTAAATTCAATTCTTTATATTTTTTAAATGTCAAAGTGCAATTTATTATTGAGCTCATTTACAAAAAACAAGCTCTGAAATAAATAAAATAATAAAACTATTAAAATACAAAAAAGAAAGAATTCAAATTTATAAAATGACAAGTATTGATAAAATGAATTTTTCTGATGCATTTTAAAAACATTTTTTTTAAGTAAAGATGAATTAAAATAAAATGAAAATAAATATTTTCCATTTACAGAGCACATTGCATTAAATGGAAAATTGCACTTCTTTATTGGAATTACAGAGAAACGTGATCACATACAGTTTAATTGCTTAGAGAGACTTTTGCATTTCTATTAGTATTTAGAAATGTATTTTTTTCAACGTAACGAATATTGGAATTCTTAAAATATATTTAAAATCACTTATCACATATATTTTAAAAATAAAGATAAAATTTTCAATCTGTGTAACGAATTCAATTTGCTGAAAGATATATAATTAATTACTGATGGAAATGATAGAGTAAAACATATATCCCATATTAAGAAAGAAATTCATAATTATATACTAAACGATTTTTATATCCTGTATGCAATAATATAATTAAATAAAAATCAGACTTAACATATCATTACATTAACATGCAAGATATTTATTTTTATTTTAATATAAAACACTTTTAAAAGGTAAACTCAAAAATTGATAAAAAATAATTTAGTTTTGAAGTCGTTTGAAATAGGTTCTTAATTAAAATTTTAATACTTTGAGACACATTTCAATTTTCTGAGAATGAAAAAGATATTAACAAATTATTGACTGTGTACGAAGATCTAATATAATGCAGTTTTTGGTAATTTAGTTTAAAAAGGATTTGAAATCTTAATTTTTTTTGTATGAAGGTCTTCAATATTTTAATTCATTGAATTACTCTATTTTATATCAAGAAAGAAATAGTGAATGAAGTCATAAAGCAAAATTATAGTCGTTATAAATTAGGTTTGTTATGTTATTTAAATAGGGTTTGTTTAGATATTTTCGAAATTGTTGCACAATTTATGATGTTATTATTTTTATTTATTTTAAAATTGAATGTCAAGAGGTCAACAGCATAATTAAAATCGTATTTTAAGAACACATTTTTCGTTAAAAAAAAGAATTATACCAAATTTAAGTATTTTGTCTAAACTTGTTGGAAGATCTAAAATGTATTTAGATAGTAATACGAATCGAATAAAAGTAATAAATAAAAATATCAAAAAAAAAAAAAAAAACTTCACCACAAACGTTTTAAACAAAAACACAATAAAAAAATGCATTTCGTCAGTGAGCTATAATTCATATGTAATTGTGTCAGAAGAAATAACATTTTTCCAAATTCTAATGTAATTTTTATTTTAAAGTAAATTTTATCTAATAAAATATAGGTCACTGGAACTTAAAATCTGTTAACTTACTATACTTTGATATTGGATTGGGATGGAATTTTTTAAAAGATTTTAAATTTACGAGATATGCCCGTCAAGCCAGATATACAACAACATCCCTAAGAAGCTGGTTAAAAGAAAGATGCTAATATTAGTGTCCAGATTGGTGTTCCGATATTACTATTATGTCGTCCAGAATATACAAACACTTAGCCTATTCTGAATGATGAAACAAATTTTCCACAATTCTTTTGAATGTCATAGGTGAATTCTAGAGTCCAAACAGCAGGATTTTAAATTCATACAAGCCAACTGGTGCAAAAAATGCCATATTCTTGCTACGAGCTTCATTAATTTCAATTTCCCTGTTACCCAAGTAGAGGTCCATAGAAGACAATTATCTTTGATACTAAGCAGAGCGTAGACCGCTTTCTGCTTAATCTTATTCAGTTGGCGAAAGTCTACACAAAAAAGACTTTTCTGTCAAAAAGTGATACTTTCTTCCTTGCAAAAAACCACTGATGAATAGGAACATTCACATGGTTGGAAGATGTTTCTTGAACATATTTTCAACTTCTCGTATAATGAGACTCGTACCAGAATTGATTTAATGTTAGCTTTTACTTGCTTAGTTTCTAACTATACCATTACCAGAATGTACCAGAATAACCAGAATGTACCAGAATGTACCATTTCAACCAATTTAGATTTTTTGCTCGTTGCTTTGCATGCAGTAAGGTTATTTGGAGTGTTTATAGTAATAGTAAATAAATGACTTTCATCTAGGCGTATGACAAGATCTATACATATTGAGTTCGTAATGTTTATTTTTTTCAGATTCAGCGTTAGCGTTTCATATCACACTTAATATTTTTATTACGGTAGGAAATCATTATGAGTGGTATAGTAATATCCCTGTCGAAAAGTAATTTCCTATAGCCCTAATACAGTTTGGTGTTGTGTTTAAATGTTTATGTAATTTATAAAGTTTATAGTTTATATGGTTTTACATAGTTACCCTAATATAGTTTAAGTATTTGATGACTCGAGACTGTAACTTCAGTGGTAGAACTTGCGAGTATCGTGCAGTTTTCTATGGTGCAGAATTTCAAAGCATTAAACGTCGTTGTAACTTAGCAAACGTTATCGAAAAATAGCTCAGTCTGATCACAGTATATTACGATTTGAGAAGCTAAAACATCCCATCTACGGATAACAACATAATTACAAATTCAAATGACAGTTCCTGGCTATTCATAACAATATAAAAATACATTTTCCTGTTTGCTGAACGAAGTTTCAATAATCAATTTCAGAACGAACATTCTCGTCGCTGAAAAACAAATTTCCTAAAAGTACACAACTGAATTACTTTTTCAAAATTTAATATTTAATAAGTCTTGATGTTAAAGGCTTTTAATATATTTAACTGCTAACAAATTTTAGCAAAAAAAAAAAATAATAGAAAAGCCTATTTCCAAAATTTTAATGTCCATATTTTAATATTACATATGTAATTATCTCTATGATATCCCTTGTGGTAGCATGGATGTTTGTTAGTGGTTCGGAATCCACTTTAAACTGTACGTCCCGGTGTAATTAGCCTAAATGGTACCCAAAGTGACCGTAGAGCAACAAGCCAAACCAAATTTCTATGGTATGCTTCTGGATTAAAAAGCAGAAATTTATAAACGCCCGTATTTTAGCAGAATGAATCTTAAATAATGTATTCGTATGTTTTTTTTCTCTAATAACTCTTTCTAATAATTCTATCTTTCGTCTGTAAAACCCTATTTAATAAAACGTGATTTTACATAATTTGAGTTTTTATTCACAAAAAAAATGTTATACAGCATGATAAACAAGGCAAAAAAAGACTCTACACTGGATGAACATATTTTAAAAAAAATTATGAGTTTTTCAGAGTTTTTGTTATTGTACAGCAACAAACTCCATTTCGCTGGGTTTTTTTTCCTATTTGTTTATCTCCTACATGAGTATGTATATGAGAGAAAAAAATCTCCACCACTACTATATTTTTCCCTTCTAAATTGCTTTCCCCAAGCGAGCGGGCTTTTTTTAACTTAGCAAAAACGCCTTTTCTGCTAGAGAAAGAAAAATGTTGAACTCGGTCAAACTGGAATGAGTGACAATATTACCGGAGAGCTCTGTATTAGAAGGGAAAAAATAAATAAATAAAGATAAAAAACAGCTTTAGCCTCCTAAAAAAAAGAAACCTATAATAAGAAAGTTTGGTGATGGGAA